>CM060242.1:27685223-27714526 GCA_030555515.1 Acutogordius australiensis
GTTTAACGCTATCCTCCAGTTCATTCATCAAACACCGCTGATATTATCGACATATCGATCGGCAATGATCAGAGGTGTAAGCCAAAATGTTTTTTTTACGAAGTTTTTGAATTTACCTGGTTGGTTCCCGGGTTTGGCGGCACCAAATGTATTAGTCAGTGCTTGGAAAACAATGAGTTAAAAAACTTTGGCTCATTTTTCCCCCCAAAACATAAAGAAAGAAAGGGAGCTACAAATAAAGGGCCAAAATAAAAATTCAAAAAAGCCACTACTAAGAAAAGGGGCACAAAAAAACCCACAAAAAGTGGCTCTTAAAAAGAGCCCCAAAAAGCCCATTTTTTGTTTTCTCTATAATAATTTTGAAAAATTTTGATTTTTTCTCTATAATAATGATGGGTGGGTTATTTTTTCTTAAAGCTCTTAGGAGTTTTTTTTAAGGAAAGGGGCTTTTAAACATGCCCCTTTTCTTTAAGCATGAAAAGGGGCTTTTCTCTTGCCCTGCCCACGAGTTTATGGGCATTTTGAGAAAAAAACTCAAAAACTTGTTAAAAAAAGCCCATTTAGTTTTTTTCCCAGCCCTGGTATTAGTGAAATAATGGATAGATTGTTAGATTTATTTATAGTAAAACAATTTTAGGGCATTTATATCCTAGTGGTTAGGCCACCAGGATAGCTCTTAGGAATTTAAGATTAAGTGTTCGGTATTTTTGAAGTATAAAACTTTTATTGAATAATAATATTATATAGTCTATAAATCTGACAACATATATAAATTATGTATAATGCAACGTCATAGTTAGATGCTAAATTCTAAATATAATTTTATTACTCAATTAACTAATTCTAAATATAATTTTTAACTATGACTCCGCCAAAACGGATTAACCATAGGCAAAGACACGCAAACCCTTTAACATGCATTTTATTGATATAATATTGCTAAATCTAACCTTAGCTTTTTGTATTGGATTTTGACGCTTGTAAAAAAACCAAAATTTGCCAAAAAAACAGCGAATTTTAAGGTGGCAAAAAACTAACGCAGGTTTAATTTGTCTGTGCAAGCTTATTTTTTATCATATTTGCAGATAACTAATGATATTTAGAACCTAAAAAATCAATCATAATGTGTTTATGTATTAAGAAAATAGTATATGGAAAATCTCAAAAGAACGTGATAGAAAAATTACAAAAACAGCGGAGTATGAAATCATTCCATTGTTTAATAAAAATTGTAATTTATTATATTATTAAAAAAAAATTTTGTTTAAAAATTCGTTAAAAACACATTTAGTTATAAAAACTTTGGGTTATTCCCCAAATCCATATGCCTATAGAATTAAATAATTGGATAATTCCTGTTTCTTTAATAGGTCTAATGCGTATTTATGAAAGATTAAGATGTAAAAACTAGAATCACTGGTTTTTTAATTCTTTTAAGGTCGGTTATATATTGTATGCCTTGTTCTAAATACCATTTTAAAAACATAATGGCATTGGTGAAAATTAGTAAAAACACTGAATGTCTGTATATTCTTTATGAATAAGTTGGTCTAATATTTAGTTTCCAAAAATTACACTGGGCAACATAATTTGAACGACCCTAAGCATCATATATGGCAACTCTGGTTTTTGATCAAGTTTTTTGCGCTGATCACGAATATGAAATTATAGCCAATGCCTTAGATTTTAGTTATTCAGTGTCAAAGTTAAGATTTTTTAATTTTTGGGGTATTTTGGGCTTCAATATCATAAAACCTATGGCTAGTAACAAAATTTTAAAAACATATTTAGATAACAGCATTCATTATTAACGTAAGGGGTTAAATTTTTTTACAATATTTAATTTTTTTTTATTTTTTTATTTTCATAAAATTAGTGGTGTCATAAAATTCGTTTTTTGATCCTAAATAACTTGAAAGTAAATTGCTAATAATTTTAGGTAATAACCCTTTTTAGATATGTTTTTTATAAGGAATCTGAATATGCCGTTAGATTTTTTTGAAAATTAATAGTTAAAAAAATTTTGTGAATTTTTTTCAAAATTTTGGACGCGGTTTAAAAAAAATTGGAGGCATTGGAAAAAAAACTAAACCCAGGATCGTTATCGCAAAAAAATTCTCTACTAACCCTCAAAAAATGTTGTTTTTTTATGTTGCCCAGTGTTATTGAAGCAAATTTTGCCTATAATCTTTTGAATTGTTAAACCTTAATGACTAGTTTTATTGATTTATAATACCAAAAAACCATATCACTGTGTATCCTGAAATTTTTGACTTTTTATATTTATTTTAAGTTTGTTGATATGCATAAAAAACATTAATTGAACTTCAATATTTAAAATAGGCCAGAAACACCGTAAACTTGTTAATCAGATTTTATGTTTGTGTGTTTTATTTTTAAATTAAAGAATAAATCAGAAACTTTAACAAATTGTTTAAATACTTATTAAATTCCAAATATTTTTTTATACAATTAATCTAACAAATTGTTTGAATTTTGACAAGGATAAAGAATTATGTATAATTTCTAATATTTTTCATCAAATCAAAAATTGGGCTGAAAAAAGTTAACAAATGTAAGCATAACAATTTTAAGTTTGTTACACCTTATAATTTTAAAAAATTCGGGAAATTTTTGTTTTTATTTTATAAAAAGTCTTAGGTACGTTAAAATGCTGGCCATAAAGCGATATTTTATGTATACAATGCATTTTAAGTTTTAAAATTCGCTCGGTAGTTTGCCTGAAAGTCTGCTTTGAAGGTAGGAAAAATACCATTCTCTCATGTTCACTTTTTCTTTTCTAAATATATAATATTATAGATACAATTAATTATAACTGTTATAGTCTTACATAATTGCGGCTATGTTTGACTTTTTGCATACAATCGAATTTGGCACCTTTGAATATTTTAATATAGGCAGGCAGCATATTTGTGTCACATAATTGAAAAAAATATTTATTTTTTTGAATTTTTAAAAAAGTCATGTCGTGGCTACTTTTTAAAAAATCGTTTTTAAATATTTAACTGAATATTTTTTAGTAAATTGTAAAATATCATAATATATTTTTTTAATATTAAACGCATGCAAGATAGCCCTTTTTGTCCTCATCAAAATAAAAAATAAATTAAGTCCCTAGCTATAATACTTTTTGACTTATAACCTCCCAAAGTTGGATTAAATGAATATTGCCTTAATTTCTTTTCTTCTTTTGCCCCTACCTCCGCCAAAAATCACTTCCGTTCAAAAGAAAAATTGTAAATTATGAGATACCCTTTGATACTACCTCCACGCAAAATATCAAATAAATGGCGGGTGACCGTCCCAGACTTTTTGGATTGAGTTGGAATTGACCATAATTACGTATATGTAGATTATATATTATAAATTTATATTTAATAAATTACTTTTGATTTTAAGGATCATTTTTATTTACTAGAATTTTGTTTGATTGAGAACTATTCACATATGTAAGCGAAGAAAAATCAGAATGCATTACATGTAAGTACAAAATGCGTGAAGCGCATCTCTCCAATCCCAATTCCAATTAATTAATGAAGATTACAAAAATAAAAAGAAAGATATTCTTTGAAAACCGACCACTTCTTTAGTGAAGAATTACAACCAACTTGATCAGTTTTTAGATAAACCAACATCATCAAAATGTGTAATTCTTCATCTCATTGATAATATTATTAAATTCAATAATGGCAAAATGGCAGACCCTTTTTTTCATCGACGATTTTGGATTAAAAAATTCTATTACTAGCAAGTCTGAAAATCCAACAACCAATCACCGCGTTTGAAATCAATCCATTATATTAAATAGGGCTATCGTGGCGACACTAATATCTCTTATATTTAAAATCACGCTAAGACAGGGGAAACCGGTCACATAGACTCGCGAAATTTTTAAATTAATCTATGTATATAATTTAAATTTTGTAGACTTGTGGTTTTATGAATGTTTGTATAATTTTAGTCCAGGCGACAATATGGGACCGAAGATGAATGACTTTGGTGTATATGTTAAATTCTAAGAGTCGAAGTTCGAGCATATGAAAAGCACTAACTGACTCATTAAGGCCCACATAAGATATTAAAATTTCTACCAACGTTTATCATACCGGAAGTCAACGGCTTGGCCAAGATTTAAGCTCAACGGGTCGGACAAGCTGTGGGGAATATGTGAGATAAATTTTCATTCAAGCAGGATCGAAAAGGATATTTGTTTTACCTATGAATTACGATGTATTTGACTAGTTTACAAAATTTTAATTTTATTTTATTTAATTATTAAAAATTGAATAATTTTTCTGATCTTAAAATTAAATAGTATTTGCGACAAAGTACGTCGATCTTTGGAAATTTTTTATATAAAATTCAGGTTGTAATTAGCTCATGTTTGATGGGCACCAGTTTCACACTCTAATTTTATAAAAATGGTTTTAGTTAGTTATTCATGAGCCAATTGATGCCCTACCAAGTTATAAAGTCTGGAACAGTCGCTAGGCATTGTGTTAAGGCCAAAAAATGAATTTCAAAGATTGGCCCTAAAACTCAAAAGCTTTCATTTATGCAGTCCAATATCCATGTAAAGGCAACTCTCTCAACTATCCGATATTGATCTTGCATGTTGCGCAAGCGCCCCTACATTAGCCCTTTTTGTTAATTTGCGTGCCGGTTTAGCGATATTTTAAAAATTTCTAGATATTTCCATTTAAAAATTTTTTGACCCCGCTGCCCGGCTTAAATTGGGGAAATCGGCACACCCGAACAAAAATATCAGAGAATCTAATAAAAGACGCGTTTGACCTTATCAGAAAAACTAATGTTCCGTTTTAGCTGATTTTCTAAATCCTTAAGTTTAATTAAATAGTATTGGTTGCAATTTTTGATTATGAATGAATGAATGAATTTGTTTATTGAAAAACAAAAACAATTTACGTCTAGAACACAAACAAATTAATTTTGATTGTTGCATTTTATTTAAAAGAAATTTAAAGTATGATGAAATTTGCTGACATTATGACTCTTTTATGTTGCTGCATAAGTAAATGTTTTAATAAACTTAAATAAAACGGCTAAAAACTCGAATATGATTGAATTTAACCATATTTATAGGACCACCCAAAACTAAAACGAATTCAAAGTCGAATGGGAAAATTACCACGGAAGAAAATAATAAAGTTCAACCTGGCGGTGAAGCAAGTGGTGATTTTGTTTGTGGGGGTAATTATTAGATTTACTTTCCTAAAAATCAATGGTCGGCTCCCAAACTTCTTTTTTTAAGATGAGAATCAATCCACTCTTTAATACGAGGGCCGTTACTTTTAGGGGATGGATGGGGGCAGCCCTTACTATCGTCCCCATGTTATCAGTAACATGTTACATAATAATTTTATTCGCGAAAAGCACCCCATATTTTTTTTAAAATTCTGATTACGACTCAACTTATTTGCATTAAAAACATTTACAACTCTTGTCTCGCATGCTAGATGGCCAGCTTTTAGATATGCCCACCAGTGCTAAATGAGCTTACTAATAAATCCATGACCCGATGTCAGAATTGCACTATGAAAAGTCGAATAAATTTGATGAATGAAGACGGTATTTATGATTTTATTATATCAGAATATCATTTTGACATAGTCGCAAGATAAATATTTTCAGATAACCTGGTTGCATAGTAGTGACTGACCGTAAGGAAATCTAAATTGCTCTTGACATCTTGGCCCTTTGACATATATATGGTATTCAATAACCTATTGGTCCTACCCTAACTAAGGTGCAGCAGTTGATTAAAGGACATATATATTTCGGATTGTCTACTTGAAGCATTTTTGTTTAAAATTCGTAAATCTTTTAATTTTTGCTTGAACAGGCAAATATGTTTTTATTTAGGGATTCAATGATAAATTATTGCTTGCTTCAAATAATTTTAGCTAGGTTTGTCCAGTAACATATTCCATAAATCCAATAGAACATTCTATAATTTGGTTCATTCTAAAGATTTAAAAAATGATCGTTTTTAAAAAACGGCATTAACATTTATTTATATCTAATCATGACTCATATAAAAATATAGATTTAGCTCTTAAGTAATGTTTTGAAATATAGTAAACGAGCCTTAGTATCGTGACACCGGCCAGCGTCTTGTATAAAAGGGAGGGAGGTGGCGGATGGTCTCCGCCTTTAATAATTCAGACAGTTATATATGGTTATATTTTAACAAAAAAAGTAGATTTTTCCTTAAATTTGCAACCAGCCCTAATTTTGCTTGAATCTAGCAATTTTTTCTTGCCTATATAATTTATACAGCAAAATAATGTGCTTTCATCCAACCCCACCCTCATTTTGACAATTGATTGTGTTTGCCAATGCTATAACATTTTAAGTAACTAAATAGTAAATTCCCTATTTATTAGAATATTGGGATTTTACCGAGTCCGATGTGAAACCAGTTGAAGGTAATGGTGATCAAATGTGCCCAAAAAAGTCTTTGGTTCATGCAAATACAAGAGGCTCTAATAATAACCTACCTCTTTTGGAAACAGATTTTCCAATCATAACCGAATCTAAGCCAATCAAGAATTATGACTTACCTCTTTTGGAAACTCATTTTCCACTTTTAACCGAATCTAAGCCAAATGAACCCTTAAATAGCCATCTAATACCAACCCAAAAAGATATAAATAAGGCTCAAAACGGGGCTGCCTACGCCGGTTGTACCGTCCCCGGAAGCATAATTCACTACTATCCTTACAGTAAAACTCTAAAAATACAAGTTAAAAACAGGTCGACAAAAATCAATGTTGAAAAAATTATGACACTGGGGGAAAATGATTTTTATGATAGCCTTATCTCATTTATATTTTTCCTTTCGAAGTTTTTTTCGCCTTCGGCTATTTTCTAAGGTGTCCAATAAAATGGCCAAATTTTAACAATTTTGTCACTTCAAGATTACCTATAGGAAAAAACTTAAAAAATTTTTTTTTGCATGTTAAAATCAATTGTAACTTATATTTATCTCAAATATTAAAAAATTTTATTTTTAAGTATATCATAAGTATATCAAGCTTTGACATCAGTATTTAGGCTATTACAGAATATCTGGTAGCCCAAATTGAATAGGACACAATATATTATCGGGTTTGAATATAAAATATTATTAGAAGTTTGAATATAATAGTTTTACTGTTTTAAGTAGAAAAAATTTTTTTTAAATATTTTTTTGTTTTTAATTCTTTTATGTTATTCTCACATTTTTCAAAAATTTTCAATTTTTATAGCTGACTTAAAAAAGTTTGATTAGAAAAATCACGGATTTTATAAAATTCATAATCTGAAATTACCTCTGAGGTTTCAAAAATGTTAACCTTTGTAATAAGTGCGCAAGGTCTTCTTTGCGTGTTATTCCATATATAAATATAAATGTTTATGCTTATATAGTTACTCCCAAAACGTTAAAATTTGGTGTTGATGAAGTTCGTAAATTCAAAAAGGAATGGACTATAGTGGAAATGAGACAAAAATGGACCAAAGCAGGTTAGCCGAGTTTTTAGCAAAGTGTTTCTTTTCATATAGATATTTGACGCTACTTGCTTTTATTTATAGCCATTCCAAAAAAATTGTACGGCATGAAGGAATATCGAGTATTTAAGGAGGAAACAACGGTTCTTGAAATGGAACAGTCCCGACACGAAAAGGAAGAGTTGGTCTATTATAAATCCATATGAGGCAAGTTTTTTATCATTAACATTATATTTAATTTATTCATGCATATCAAAAAATCCAAAAAAATTCATAAAATTTTAACAATTCAAAAAAACATTATTTTGTTACACACATTATATTATATATTCATGCATATACAAAAAACCCCCAAAAAACCAAAAAATTTTAACAATTTAAAAAAATATTTTTATTCTGATACATATATACAATTTATATTCATGCATATATAAAAAACAAATTTGATGTTACATATAAATTTATATTATACTATTATTCAAAAAAAGTCAAAAATTACAATATTTTAATATAATATATATATTTATTTCCATAATCCACTTATCAATCTTTTTTGAATGCATCGGATAACTCAACTCGACTCTGTATATGCTCAATTGGTTCCATAATTTTTCAGCACGCTTCGCGGAAAAGGACAAACACAAATGGCTAATTATATTTATATCTTGTTGTATGTCAAGTCTTTTAATTCAAAATTTATAAATCTTATTTTTAAATGTAAGTGTGTCTGATTGTTGTGTCATTTTTTGAATCCATGTCTATGTTTTATTTGTTGATCTTTACTCTTGTTAATGAAGCTCAAGGGTCATTTTGAATGATAGGGGTTATATTTATTATTATTTCTCCTTATTTTACTTTCGTTTTGTATATAAATGATTTTGTGTCTAAAATATTTTGCTGTAATGTTAATTTAATGATTTCCTAATAATGCATTTCCGCTGATATTTTATGCTTTGTATTTATTTCCATTTTATGCTTTACAATAACTATACATAGTTTTGTTTCTATTTCCTGTAAGTTGGTCCTCTCAATTCACCGCTAAAATTATTAGACCGATCTTAAAAGTTTAACCAATTGACAAGACTTTATTTATCATATGTCTATAAGAATAAAAGAATATGGATGCTACATTTTGTAATTGTGGATAAATTGACACGGCAGATAGTTCACTTTATTCAACACCCTGAAAATGGTAAATATGAATCATTTAGCTCGTGTTATATTTGCAAGTAATTATTTTTCTTTTAATATTATTAATATAATATTTTTATTTTGATTGTTTGTCAATCAATCAATTTTTTTATGACTCTCAATTAAAAAATTTGTCAAAAATTTTCGGTGTAGCGGCCGCAACATATTCTTTTTTTATAGTCTTAAAATTTATTTCTCATATTGTTGTTAATTTTCCATTGTTTAATGTTAAATATTTTATTGTTTAATGTTTTATTACAATTCAAAGCTTTTTCGTTAATTTAATATTTAATGATTTGAAAAAAATATTATTTTATCTTTTTATATGGTTTAATTAATTAAATAGTGTGCAAATTTTTATATTGTTTTTATTTTGCCTGGAGTTGGCCCTTAAAATTATTCCTCATATATTACCGTTGCAAGATTATAACTAATCGATTGATTTAGATATGCAAATATATTATGTTATTTCTTATAATATTTAGATGGGATTCATCAGATCATGTGGCGATCTTAACGGTTTCAAATAGATTTCCCATTATTTTATCATATCAAATTTCGAGGTGGAAAACGCTTGTTGTCACAAACTTATTGTGTCACAAGAGTTTTTGAGACCTGGGCCTTGTTAATCATTTATGTCTCGTAAGAATAGGGTTCTGGGGTGGGGAGTGGGCGGGGGGAGTTGACAACAAGGCCCGAACGCACTCTAGATAGTTACCTCCCCGTGGTGAGTGCGGTAACAAATAATTTAGAACTTATATACTAAATTATTTGGCTAAAACTGTCAAATTTGATTTATATTCACATTACTAAAAATATAATGTTATCAAGTAAAATAGAATTAGTACTTTGTTTTAGCGTATTTAACTTTTTCCATTTTGTGAGCTCTAAAATACCAAAATTTTTACCCTAGTTATGTATAAATAATAACAAGGCGAATCAAGTTAAATCTATTAGCTTTCAATATTTATATCTTTGTTTTAATCCAACTATTATTGTCGCAATTATGTTTATCGAATTATTATTATTTGATTCGTCATATTAGCTGTTTCTCAATTATATATTAATTAATTGTTAGTATAATATATATCGGCTGAGTATAACACTAATTTTATATTTTTGTCTCCTTTTTATGCATTTAGATTTTGTTTATATATAATATGGTGTTTTCATTAATTGTGGCCTGTTCTATTTGATGGGAAGAATAGAAAAACTTATAGTTTTTATAACACAGGTCAACAAATTTTTGAGAGTTGCATAGATCAAACCTGCCACGTTTACCAATTTTTATAATCAAACATAGTAAGTCAGCTATAAACATTGATAATTAAAAAAAATGTCAAAAAAAAACAAGAAAGATTTAAAAACAAAAACAAATTGAATTTTTTTAGCTATACTGTCAAATTCAAACTTCAAATAATAATTTTATTAAAAACCGATATTATATCGTGTCGAATATATATGAGATAAGACCATCATGGGGATGCATGCTTTTATGTTTTCACAAACTTATTTTTTCATTGATATTTGTTGACCTAAGTAATAAATGAAATATTAATATAAGTTGCCCGTTTACAATATGACTCGCAAAAAAATTTTATTGGCAAACAGGTTTAGGCTGGTCCGCTCGCTAACGTAAATCTATTGTATTCAGTTTTTTTAATTTTTTCAATAATAGGCCACACATTGAAATTTTTTAGAAATCGTGTGACAAGGTAATAAGTTGGCATTAAGAATAAAAGATTGTATATGCTTAACAATTAATGTTTTATATCCATAATAACATATTGCCCATTTCAATCACTTTAAATATATTAGTTAATAAACAAGATCTACTGAACTTTCTCAAAAAATCGACCAGAAATAGATTATTTATAAGTTTTTTAGTGGCCTGCTGTAAACATTCAAAAGTCATTAAATGACATGGTGTATACGATCTAATTGGCGCGTTCAAAGTTAATATAAATGCATGAAAATAACTTGAAATTTTCAAATTTTTTTTTAGAAATAAAATTTTTAATCTGGCAACTTTTTGTAGAAATGCTTTAATAATAAACGAATTTATATTTTAAATTTTAAGATCCAAAAGTAAACATAACTCTGAACGTACCACGCACGCCCTTAGCATTGAAAATATTTATTCTGAGCAAAAAGTTTTTTTAGAATTTAAAAAATTATAAAAATTTTAACTTTGAAAACGCTTTAATTTTCATCAAAACTAATCAAATGTTTAATTATATTTAATTAGGTGGCTTCTTAAAGCAAATGGCAACATTAGCTGACAATAAGTTAAGCAAAATTAAAATTAATAAAAGAAAAAAAAATAATTTTATTGTGATATATTAAATCGACTAGTTCACATACAATTTTTAACTAATTGTCGTTATTTGGTTAATTATGTAAAATGCCTTATAATGTCTCTTTAATATTTTTGAATTATAGGATCTCAATATTTAAAAAAGTAGCTCCGTTGCATAACGCGACTACCTAATAATATATAATATAACATATATAATCAGAGTTCATTGAAATTAGGGCATGTCAAAACTCCGGAAATCGGCAAGAAGTGGGATTTTCCTTGGAGTTTGCTAAATAATATTAGCCTATTGGATATATTGAATTTGTGTATTTCGGTAGTCCAAACTCATTTTTTTTATGAAAGTTGAGTATAAATGAAAAAGCAACTTATTATGCAATTTAATGTATTTAATGTTATTATTTTTTTATTTATTTTTTGCGAATTGGAGTTATGTTAAGTCCTGATAGCAATAAGATATTAATATAACACAGGTCAACAAATTTCAATGGCACAACCATGAATTTTGTGAAAACATAAAAGAATATATCCCCATAATAGCCTTATCTCAGATATATATTTTGTTTTTCTTAGTTTCTTCCGGCCTTGGCTCCTTACATCCGTCCATATCGAAAAATGGCCTTTTTTGACCAAATTGACAGATCGAGAATACCCTAAAAAGAAAAAATTTATGAAACTTTTTTTATTATAAAAATTCCTTGTAACTTATATTTATCATATCGAATAATGAGAAATAAAATTTTTTAGTATATCAAGCTCTTACATCGATAATACAAAATATCGTCCAAACTTAAATGCGACACGATATATTTGTTTTAAATAAAAGTTTTATTTGAAGTTTGAATTTAACAGTTTAGCTGTTGTAAATATGCAAAAAAATAATTTTAATTTATTTTTGTTTTTAACTTTTTTTTATTTTTTTAGCATTTTTTGTAAAATTTTTAATGTTTATAGCTGACTAACTAAGTTTGATTAGAAAAAACGGTAAACGGATTTGAAAATCTCTTAGATGGCAAGTTTGATCTCCGTAGTTTGCTCATAACTCTCAAAAATTTGTTGACCTGTGTAATATAACTTAAAAAAAATTTTCGGCTCCGGATTAACCGTCTGTTATATGGGAAAGTTTTTCTAAAGAGACCATTAATCGGTAGACATATTTTTGAGTATCAATTTATATCGCTAGGCAGAATAAAAATCAGGAAGTGGTACTTTGATGATCTTACCCAAACTTCCTGGCCGAATAAGAACAGCATTTAAAATAAATCAAATAAAAATACAGTTATACCAAAAGAATTACATTATTAGCTGTCGATCTTCCACCAGGCCCAAATATATAACTGAAAAAATTTATTTTAGTCACAACAAACGGCAAGAAAATTTTTTTAGACTTTTGTTAAACAATAAATATATAAGGTACTTACCAGGGATGGGCAAGTAATGATTACTTGTAATTAAATTACAATTACTAATTACTCTCATAGTAATTAGTAATTAGTAATCAATTACATTTTTTATAAAGTAATTGTAATGGTAATTAATTACATTTTTTAGTAAAGTAGTTGTAATGATAATGATTACTTTTTCAAAGTAATCATTATATTGAAGTAATCATTCCATTTGAATTTATTAATATGCTTAAAGATTGTATATAGATATTAAGAGAAACCTGCTTTTGTTTTTTCTTGCATTAGTTTGTTTTAAAAGTTATATTTTTTAAATTGTATCGACACGTTTAACACTTCTTTGGGTTTATTTGACCCAAAGAAATTTTATATTTTTAATAACTTTTTAAAGAAGCAATATCCTAAACTGATATTTATATTTATTAAATACATTCTTCAAGTCAACAATTTGCATCTAAAAGTATTTTAAAATATGAGCTTAAATTAAAGATATTGACTTTTTGGGTCATATTGACCTAAAATGAAAAAACGTTTTTTATGGAGAACTAGTGCCAACATTATTTGAAAAATTAGCGGATTTAAATGACCTTAAACCTAATTTAAAATTTTGTAAAAACCTTGTCTTAAAAATGATTTCTAGTTTTGAAAATAGGTTTGAAGACCATCTTACTATGTCGGTAAATTCCAATTTTGCATTATTAGCATCAATGTCTCATCCATTTTTTAAATTAGACTGGGTAGAGGGCAGGGAGAACAAAGAAAATTTAAAATCGTTATTGATATCAGAAGCAAAAAAAATGAAAAAAATTGACATATCTTCAAGTCAAAATGTTTCTAAAAATCAAAGTTTATACAGGTTTAAAAATTTACCTAAATCAAAATTAACAAATGATCTCTACGATGCAGAATTAGAGGTTCTAAAATATTTTAATGATAATAGTGAAAAGCTACCAATGTTAGATAAAATTACCCAACAATTAAAAAGATTTTTTTTAAGTATAACACGATATTAGGCTCATCAGCCTCAGTCGAAAGATTATTCAGTCTTGTCACTTTATTAAATAGATTTAATAGAAACAGATTGCCCAATGAGTTGTTTGAGAAATTAATTGTTTTAAAAAGTAAATATAAATACGAAACCGGCTATAAGGATTTAGTAACTAATCTAACTTTCTACCACTAACTCAAATATATTTTCAATTATATAATTTAGCATTTATATCCAAAATAAATGAATCTTTTTACATATTGTCTATATAATAAGTGTTTTTATTTTTGTGTATTATTATTTTCGTGTTTTCTAATTTTATATATAAAAATTTTTGAAAAAGTAATTGTAATTGTACTTGTAATTAGTAATTAATTACTTGAAAATTTATGTAATTGTAATTGATTGTAATTAAGTACTTTTTTAAAAACAGTAATGGTAATTAGTAATTAATTACATTTTTTTCTAAAGTAGTTGTAATGATAATGATTACTTTTAAAAAGTAATTGTGCCCATCCCTGGTACTTACCTAATTTTTAATTACAAAATTTATTGAAAAAGCCAATATATTTACCTTTTGATTGATTTTACTATTAAGCGCCAGGTCATATTCAAATCTGTTAATAAAATTACATATTTTGATTTACTTTTATAATTATCAACAAGCTTAATTTGGGTTAAATTTTATATCAATGTTAAACTTTTAAATTTAATAATTACAAAGATCTACAAAAATTAATGAATAAAGTCATGTTAAATTTAAACTTCAAATATTTTTAATTTAAAAACCGAAGACATGTCGTTCCTATTTAGGCTGGGGTGCCAAATATTCTTTATTTATAAACTAAATGTTGGTGAAAAAATTTGGTATACTTAAAAATATTATTTCTCATTATTTGAAATCAAACATATAAGTTACAAAAAATTTTGATATACTATTTTTTTTTAAGTTTTTTTCATAAGATATTTTAGGTAATCTCCAATTCGCAAAAAGAGTCAATTCGGCCATTTTTTTTATATGTACCAAAGTAACTAGCGGAAGGCGAAAGAAACTTTGAAAAACTCAAATTATATATGAAATAAAGCCATCATAAAAATTATTTCCCCCAAGTGTCATAATTTTCTTTTTTCAAACATTAAATTTTGTCGACCTGTAAAAAAAAAATCAAAAATAACAGATTAGTTAGTCAAAAGGTAATACACTACCTATGGAAAACAATAGACAAATAAAATTATGAAATATGCAAACTAAGCCATTTAGAATACATAATTAAATATAAATGCCCAAATAAATTATTATCTTAAAGAAATATTAATTAAACAAAAGATAAGCTTTGTCCATTTTATTGATTTGGTTGGTAGCGGAAACAACAAAAACCTGTCCCATCTCTTCCACGCCATCAAATTCGGTCAAAAGTTGCGTAAGTGAGAATTTCTACAATAGACAACATTAGCTAGTCAATTAGGCTGCTGAGTTCAAAAAAATTAGAAAGTTTCTTAAGTCTTTTTAAAATAATATGGAATTATTTAAAAAAAATGAACAAAAAATCAAAAAAAACGTTTTTGTTTGTTTTAAATTAAATTTTGAGCTTAGCCTATATGTAATAAAAGAAAAAGTAAGTTTACAGACGACAAAAAAATTAAAATGCGGGTAACTATATTTTGTTGTTAAATTAAAATCATCATTTTAGGTAATTTATTAATTACTTGTCAGTCGATCTTTCTACCGCATTAGTATCGATTTCGTCAAAAAATATAATGGATGGTGGAACTGTTTTTGCTTTGGAAAATATCTTACGGACCATGCGCTCTGATTCACCGACGTATTTGCTAAAAAGCTCGGGGCCCTTTGGAAAATATTTTACCTTAAAGAATATATTGTGTGCGGTGTAATCGGTGAATAATTTTAAAAATTGTTTATGTTAGAGCTAAAAAATTTTGAGCCAGATTTTTTTTTATCAAGGCAAGAAATAAGGAGTTTTAGCTCTAAGAAGAAAATATTGATACACTTAAATTTTAGTTTCCCTCATTTAGTGACCCCCTTTATGTTTCCTTAAATTTTAGCAAATTAATTTGGCTTAAAAATAAGCCTTTCCCCAGCTTTGGTTTACATGTTAAATGTATAATATCAGAGACCGCTTTGCGTGGCTAACGTCTTAGCTATCATAGTTTTGGTATATCCTGGAGTAAGGCATGTCAAAACTCCGGAATCTAGAAGAAGTTCATAAACTCCGGAGTTTTTTATTAAAATTTGCTAGTTAATATATGTATTACATAATTAGCTGCTCTTTCATTTATTTACAACTTTCTAAACAAAAATGAGTTTTGACTACAAAATACAAATTCCAATATTTCCAATAAGCTAATATTTACTAGCGAATTCCAAAAAAATAAAACTCCGGAATTCCGGAGTTGATGGACTCCTTCCCGACAACCGGAGTTTTGACAGGCCTTATCCTGGAGGTTCGTGCAAAATTATTCCTATTATTTTAAAAGAAAAAACAAACAACTTGTTGGACTTAAAGATTGTATATTTGCTATTATACGGTTTGCTAGTCCTTGTTACCTCTGCTTGTATGAGGCCTACGTAAGTCGGGTTCTGTGTACAGTAGCTGGTTACCATCAGTTTGATTGATTAATTAATTTTTTTACGCTCCTCTACGATGTGCCTAGCCTAGGTCGGATATTGCCGTACTGGTAACTCTAGGTCTTACACTTTCGCGAGTTGTAGAGCAACTTTATAAAAAGGGAAAAACGAACCGAGAATTATTGCTCGACCACCTTCTTTTCCATCAGTATGCAAACCTTGATTTCGCTATTGAGGTGTGATATCCTATAAGAATTTGTGTTTGGTTGTTATATGTGTATAACTTTTGTTGGTTTGGTGTATGACTAGAGAATTGTTAATAGCTGGGTTATGTGAGTGTCAATGTTAACAGCTAATAGTTCATACCATTAAAGATTAATTTAGTTCGGGCCAGTTACTAAGAAATAAAATTTAGTTTATGCCAATTTAGAATATTGGAAGTTAATGATTTCAATTCGTGCAAGATAACGAAAGGGTTGGGGGGGGGGGGGAGGGGGGGGGAGCAAATAAATGACTAGCGATATCCTTTGCCTTCAGAGAATTACGTTTACGCATGGGAATATGTTTAGAATAGAATGTATCTTACTGTCAAGTTTAACGCTATCTTCCAATGTGTATTCATCAAACACCGCTGATATTATCGACATATCGATCGGCAATGATCTAAGGTGTAAGCCAAAATGTTTTTTACGAATTTTTAACATTGAAAATGTTGTTTAGACGATAGTCAAAAAATGAGGAAAAATGGGGGAAAAAATTTTCTGCCGCCTGCAAACTGCTTATCGGTCTACAAACTTACTAAGTGGCCCTAGATATTAGGGCAGTTTTTTATGTTCTTTCTGATTGACCCCTTTTCAGGTTTTGAAAATATGTAACAGGTGTCTTAAATCGATGCCCAAAAAAAATACTTTCTTTTGGACGGGTTTTTTAAAAATGCAACTTGCTAGTGAGATTGGGGAATAATGGGACATTTTATTTTTGAAATAATTTTTTTTATATTATATTCCATTGAAGTACAATTTCACTTAAAAGTCAAATTTCTAACTTTTGATTTCGTTGGTCTTTAAATCTTTTTAATAGATCATTCAGCGTGTCCTTAAATACATATTAATCTCCCTAAAATTTAACATCGGGTAACTTTTTTAACATGCCTAAAAATGGAAAATTCTGACGCCATTTTTGAAGATCCTTAAAATTTTTCGGTTTGTAATTATTTCAGGGGTTCGATGTATATACGATAAATTAAAGTTACCTTCCTCTCAAATTTAATGCTCGATTTTTTATGATACCTTTATATTTAACAGGTGGCCTGCCAAATTAGTGTTATTATGGGGGATTTTAGATAATTACAATTTCCCATTCCTTCTTTCTGGTGTTTATGTCAACAGATCACTTGCTGTCACTTTGTTTAAAAATAAATTTCCAGTCATTACTAAATTAGAGCCTATCTTACCATTTACTTTTTGGGTCAAAAAAAAATATTTTTTTTACCATATTTTTTTTTAAAACAAAACTGGTTTTATACCTTTCTCTAATCCAACAAAAAATTCGATGTAAAAAATAGGGGTCAATGTTACCATTTTTTCTATAGGCCCATTAACCCTAAAGGTGAAATTTTTTTAACCGCTGAAAGAAAATTTTTTACACATAAATGCGCGCTTTCACCATAGTGAATATATATTATTTTCTCAATTTAATTTAACCCAGACAAATTTTTTTTATATTTTATGTCTATTTCTTTCTGATTATGGACCGGGACATTTTTTGCCTATTAACATTAAATAAAATTGTTCCCCCTACTCATGATAATATTTTGTAATTTTTTGTGTCATTTTTTTAGGCTCTTTAAATATTTAATACTCCTTTATAGCTCTAATATATATAAGCACAAATGTTACTTAAGGCTGTTTAGTTTTATTAAACATTTTTATGTAGTACACATTGTTTTTAATCGATCTCTCTATCTCTCTCTCACCATTTTCGTGGTTGATATTTGAGTTTGTATATGTTACAAAATTATGTGACAAAAAGTCTTTCTAGCAATCACGCTGGATGTAATCGAAAAGCTACTAGAAGAGGCTGGGTATTATTCTTTAGTAAACTCAAACCTATGCCAACATATTGCAATATTAAAGTTTTTATTTACACTATAATCGACTCAAATTTTTAAAATAGCCCCTTTTCATTGTCTAGTGTGTCCGAAGGCGCGCACTAAGTTTAAAGACAAAAACACTTAAAATTTTATATAAAAACGTAATTTGTTAGTTTTCTTTTTATATTTTTTTTTTTCAAATATATTTTTTTTTCAAATTAAAGGAAAATAACATTTATAGCAATATTATACAAATTCTTGCAGACAACTACTCAGGTATTTTTTTTAAATAAAGTTTCGACTGTCTGACTTTATACCTTTAATAATCAAAAATTCGATAAAAATTGGGGTCAATGTTACCGTTTTTTCTGTAGGGGCCCTTTTACTTGGCAGTTATAAATTTTTTAACTGCTGAACGAAAATTTTTTTAAAATTTAACTGCTTCTCTCTTTTTGTTCGGTAAGGCCATGCCCGGAATTTGGTTTCTCGATTTTTTTTAATTAAATTTCGACTGTATCTCCCTTTTTAGGCCATGCCCACTTTGCCATTCCTTCTTTCCGGGGTTTATCTCAACAGATCACTTGCTGTTATTTTTTTTGTTTGTTTTAAATTTTACCATGTTGTTTTTACCCTCAAAACAAAACTGACTTTATACCTTTCTATAATCCAAAAAATTCGATGTAAAAAATTGGGGTCAACGTTACCGTTTTTTCTGTAGGGGCCCTTTTACCTGGCAGGTAAAAATTTTTTAACTGCTGAAAGAAAATTTTTTACACTTTTAATTTAAAATTCTTTAACTCTGAGAGAAAATTTTTTACACTTTTAATTTAAAATTCAACTGCATCTCCCTTTTGGTTCGGTAAGGCCATGCCCGAAATTTGGTTTCTTGATTTAAAGTCCGGCCCAAATCCCGGCTCGGCTTAAAATTTTAAAAATGTTGTTAAAGACGATAGTCAAAAAATGAGGAAAAATGGGGGAAAAAATTTTCTGCCGCCTGCAAACTGCTTATCGGTCTACAAACTATACTAAGTGGCCCTAGATATTAAGGCAGTTTTCTGTGCTCTTTCTGATAGACCCCTTTTCAGGTTTTGAAAAAATGTAACAGGTGTCTTAAATTGATGCCCAAAAAAATACTTTCTTTTGGACGGGTTTTTTTAAAAATGCAACTTGCTAGTGAGATTGGGGAATAATGGGACATTTTATTTTTGAACTAATTTTTTTTATATTATATTCCATTGAAGTACAATTTCACTTAAAAGTCAAATTTCTAACTTTTGGTTTAGTTGGTCTTTAAATCTTTTTAATAGCTCATTCAGCGTGTCCTTAAATACATATTAATCTCCCTAAAATTTAACATCGGGTAATTTTCTTAACATGCCCAAAAATGGAAAATTCTGACTCCATTTTTGAAGATCCTTAAAATTAGTTTGTAATTATTTCAGGAGTTCGATGTTTATACGATAAATTAAAGTTACCTTCCTCTCAAATTTAATGCTCGATTTTTTATGATACCTTTATATTTAACAGGTGGCCTGCCAAATTAATGTTAATTTGGGGGATTTTAGATAATTGCATTTTTTTTGTTTGTTTTAAATTTTACCATGTTGTTTTTACCCTCAAAACAAAACTGACTTTATAACTTTCTATAATCCAAAAATTCGATGTAAAAAATTGGGGTCAACGTTACCGTTTTTTCTGTAGGGGCCCTTTTACCTGGCAGGTAAAAATTTTTTAACTGCTGAAAGAAAATTTATTACACTTTTAATTTAAAATTCTTTAACTGCTGAGAGAAAACTTTTTACACTTTTAATTTAAAATCAACTGCATCTCCCTTTTGGTTCGGTAAGGCCATGCCCTGAATTTGGTTTCTCGATTTAAGGTCCGGCCCGAATTCCGGCTTGGCTTAAAATTTTTTTCATATTCAGGCTTGCAGTCCATATTGGGCTTCCAGTCTCGACTTTAATATTTAATTGAAACCCAAGTCCATGTCGTCCTAAATTTGAGCTAAACAATTTTCCTTTCTTTTCCCCCAACTTTTATTGTTATATTTCAGCTTTTTTGTATGGCCGCTACCTATAATTTTTTGAAGGAAACCATATTTATATCAAGTCACAAGACATAAATTTTTTTATTATTATTAACATTATTTATTTATATCAAAACATAAATTTTCCATTTCAAGACATAAATTTTCCATTTCAAGACATAAACCATTTTTAAACATAAATTATCCATTTCAAGACATAAATTTTCCATTTATATCAAGACATAAATTGATGTTTAAAACTATTAACATTTTAAAATATAAAAAATTTTGACGCCATTTTTAAAGATCTTTAAAATTTTGGGGGTTCTAATTGCGCCAAGGGTTTGATGCTTATTGGATAAATTAAAGTTACCTTTATCTTAAATTTAATGCCTGATTTTTTATGAAACCTTCATATTTAACAGGTGGCCCGCCAAATTACAGTATTTTATTTCCTTTTTAACCCAATATTAAATGCCATGCCCATCATCGACAACTGGAAATTCCTTTCGTGGACGACGGACTATGACAACCCACCTCCTAATGTGGTTGCTACAAACGCCGCAGACCTAATTTTCAAAAAAAAATTTCAGCCTTCGATAGTTTACTGCACCATATGTACGCGTATTCATTCTTCAACAGATTTAATTCGAATCTCACCTCGTTTTACCGACCCATTCGGATTTCCTCCTTGTTGTTTGGTATGCTACACATGTGCGGCCTCGTTGCGTAAGAAGAAGATACCTACAATGGCAAGTATCAATGGTTTTTCGTTTCCTCCCTACCCATCTCACTTGCCCCCTCTAGATCCAATCGTTGAACGCCTTATATCTCCTCGGCTTCCTTTTTTGCAAATTCGACGCCTCCGATTTTCACACGGCCAGTATGGGGTCAGGGGACAGATTGTAAATATTCCTATTGACATTGATGAGATGGTCACCCTTTTTCCTCGTACTCACGACGAAGATATGTCAATATACGTCCTCATCAAACGTTGCCAATTCCATAAGTCAGTGCCATATCAAGGGCTCTACGCTACACGCACGCTTAAGGCTTGGCTGCCGTATATGATTACTACCCCACTCTATAAACAATTCAACATACGCTTGAATCCGACTTTTTTTGATTCAAGATATAACATGCCCATATTAAATGTTGACGATATGGTGGAGGCTGTAGATAATATTGATGAATATGCCATTTCAACACAACAAACTATGTGGTTTTCCGACTCGGACTATATTACTATAACACCAGGCAGAAACTCTACCCCATTATATTTGCTCGAGGATCGTCATGCTGAAGAACTCTCGTTTCCGTCCATTTATTTAGGCATGCCTAGACAATACAGTATCCCAACCACTGATTTTCAGATTTCCTCTTGGGAGTATCGCACCAAGGATCGTAGGTCTACGGTTACCCACCTCTTTTACATGGTCATGAAAATGCTACGATTACGCGTAGCAAGCTCCCTTCAAATATCATTTCGCCGTGTGGGAACTACAAATATCATAACCCGAGAGATGCTCACGCAGACTCCATTTATCAACAAGGCTCTTGAATCACACCTAGCGTTTCTCAAGACCGTCCCTAATTCTGCACTGTATTGGGCAGAACGTAAGAGGAACGTATTTGCCTGTCTCCGTCAATTAGGTACCCCTACGCTATTCATGACTTTGACGGCTTCGGAGGTCCATTGGCCTTCTCTTATTCGCTCATTGAATTTTTTTAAACATAACCACTTGCTCACGCTGGAAGAGGCTGCCTCCTTATCATACCACTCTCGGGCCGATTTGGTTAATGAGGATCCCGTTATATGCGCCCTCTACTTTTTTAAACTCATAACAGTAATCTTAAATATCCTACGTGATAAAACCCGAAGTCCATTCGGTAAACATTACGTAGTCGATTATTTTGAGAGAATTGAATTTCAGCACCGGGGTAGCCCACACGCACACTACCTTCTGTGGTTGAATGATGCGCCTGAGAACCCATTACTCGAATCAACACACCTTACACATTCCCTAATCAGTTTTATCGATAACCTGGTAAGCGTGCGTAACTCTGTTTATTAAATCCCAAATTCACACACACATTTATGTTTTAAACCTAACAGCACTAAATGTCGCTTTCATGCCTCTTTTTGGCCAATGCCCGCTACACAATTTTTAATTCCTATGCCTCTCACGGACCCTCGTCACGTGTCATACAAAATTAAATATATGGAGATGCATTCTTCTTTAGAATTGCGAGAAAAATATCGTTCTATGCAGCATTTCCTTTCCGCTCACGGTTGCCTGAACTACAAGTATTATTTTGATATTTTACGCTCGGGTTTAAGTAGGCCTCGTATACTACTCCGTCGTACCATCAATGAGGTATGGATAAACCCTTATAATCCTTGGATATTAAATAATACAGGCTAATATGGACATCCAATATATAACGGACCCGTACACTTGTGCGTCATATGTAGTAGAGTACATTAATAAATCTAATCGAGGTATGGGTGATTTGCAACGTTCAGTAATGACAATGGTTGCTGACAATGCAACCGTGACTATGCCCGATATATTATATCGGTTAAGTATCAAGCTACTTAACAAAATAGAGATGTCAGCACAAGAAGCTGCATGGATTCTTTTGCGTCAGCCTTTGTCAAGGTGCTCTAGACTCGTTAGTTATATACCTACCACTTGGCCACATGAGCGAGCTCGCCTTCTAAAATCAAAATCTAAACTCAATCTAAACGTCCTTCCCGAATCAACTGACATTTGGCGAGCGGATTTATCAGGCAAATATGAATCAAGGCATTCAAGTCTAGATCATATCACACTCGCCGACTTTGTTGCTTGGTACAATGCCAGCGATTTAGCTCGGGAAAATAAACGCCGAAAAATACCTTGTGTCATTCGATGGAGAGGCTATAACCAATCAGACACTTCCGATTACAGGCGTGAAATGGTAACATTACATTACCCTTTTCGTAATGAACATGCGGATATATTATTCGAGGAGAACTATCTTGCCATTTACGCTGCTCACGAAATGGAATTGTTAGCCCGGCGTAAAGAATATGTATTTAATTTAAATATCGAGGAAATATTAACATCATGCAAAGCCTTTTGCATCGATGAACCTGCCAAAATCGTGGCCACCGACCAATTTGCACCCATTGACACATATAGGCAATCGTTTGCCGTAGAGGGCGCTGAATATTTTACTGGCATATTAAAAGACATGCCTTTAAATCTGCGAAAAAAATTGGACGATAAAATATCCATTATAGTAGGTAAACGCGAGTCCCTTCTTACCGCTCAAGAATACTGTAATCAAATGCGCGTCACCAACAAGGCACAACGCGGTTTGATTTTGGAAGTTCTTCACCGAATGTTTCTACCCAATTCATCTCCTATCCAAATTTTCTTTACGGGTCCTGCCGGATGTGGGAAGACGTACACAATGCGACTCCTCATGGAGTCTTATAATCGCTTTGGCCCTCAAACTGGCATACATAATACATATTTGGCTTGTGCTCCGACCGGAAAGGCCGCTGTAGCCATTGGAGGAGTTACGGTACATTCGGCGTTTAAAATATCCCGCTCTAGCTCGCATCTTAGCTCCGAGGCCTCTCATTTCTTGTTTACTGCTTTGCAACCTTTAGAGGCTGTTCGTCGATGAAGCGTCAATGGTTGGTGCAAACATGTTATCCATTATACACAGCCGGCTTAGCCTGGTGTGCGAGAATCGTGAAGCGACATTTGGCAATAAAAATATTTTTTTTACTGGCGATTTAAGGCAACTCCCACCCGTTTGTTCGCTACCAGTATATGCCCCTAAGCCCAGTTCGTTGGGCAACCCTTTATGGCATTCTATAAAACTATACTCACTTGATGAGGTTATGCGTCATGTGATACAACTTTTTCGTCTTTATTGACCAGATTAGGCGACGGCGCCGGCCTCACTCCTGAGGATTGTAGTCTTATAAATAGCCGTTTCTATACAACCTCTCAAGTCGATTCGCTATGTCCTGAGGGAATACGTTTATTTTTTAGTAATCTTGAAGTCAATAAATACAATGACAAAAAATTCAACACGCCCTCCGCACGGCATATGCCGGCAATTGACATTTATACTGGCCATAAAACTCCTCAACATCTCGAGGTAAATAAGACGAAAATTCAAGAAATGCAGATCACTTTAGGCGGCCTTCCAACAAAAATAACTTTCGTATTAGGTTATCTATACATGCTTACCACCAATATTGACGTGAGTGATGGTTTGGTAAATGGTGCAATTGGAACTCTAGTTTTTCTCGAGGAGGCAGACCCATTTCCAACAACTTCTTCAACACACCTGTCGACTGTAAGTTACAACAATTATTATAAGCGTGCGTGGCTCACATTTTTGGAACCTTGTGTAGGCCGACGGGCAAGCCTATCACATCGTTCTATAGCATCCCGCTTAGGCATCCCTTTAGGATCCATTCCTATAAACCCGCGCCGTTATACGCATAGGTTTGCCACGCGAGCGACCTGCACCAGGCAAAATCTTCCTTTAGTCCCAGCATGTGCATTAACAATTCATAAATCTCAGGGGGCCACTTATGACCAAGTTGTATACGCCTATTCATCACGCCATCCTTTGGATATAAATGTCGCACTTTCACGTGTTACATCAATACAAGGTTTGTATCTCACCAGCGACAAGCCGGGCACCACTTTCCGCCATAATGCCCCCAACATAGGGCTCCCGTTCCGCCGTGAATTGACTCGACTTTCTCAAAACCCATTAGATACAATTCAAAACCGTATGCTAGGCTTTATTAATCAGCCCGGTCTTTCAATCGTTTCGCTAAATACCCAAAGCTTACGGGCGCATGTCCTAGATATCTCTACCGATTTCGTCTTGTCACAGGCTTCTATTATTATGCTCTCAGAAACGACATCTACACCTGAAGTTTCAATACCAGGTTTCAAATGTATTACCTGTTTTAGACGTCCTTGTCAACGCGCCTGTGGAGTAGCAATTTATGCATCCCAAGCTCTTAAACCCTTCCTAACACCAATAATTTTAACCCTGCCTTCTTTTTCGCATATCTGTTCCCCCGGTGACGTATGTTCAGCAATTTATCCGCTATCAACTACAACCAGTATATTACTAGTATCCATTTACATTAGTCCGGGGAAACGCGTGAACGACCTGTGCATTTTTTTCGATTACACTCTAACACTTCTTTTGTCTACATTCGCCCTAACATACCACCACAATCCATCGACGGTCCCAATTATTATTGGCGGAGATTTCAATATGGATTTGAATTCTAACGATGGCGCCCTTTTGCACAGTTGTCTGCGAAATATTTCATTGGAGGTTGCATCTGATGTCACTTCTCCTACCACTCGCAATAAAACAACCCTAGATGCTATTTTTAGCCGTTATATACCTACGATAGAAGTTCGGCCGTACATTACCTATTTTTTGTACCATCGCCCTCTCGTTGTCAAGGTCACGCCTCCCCCCAGTTAGGTATACCAAAATGCTTCTAACATTATTAAATTTATAATTTTTTATTTTACTTAACCTATTTTGTAGAACATGTTATTATTAAATTCGGTTGTTATATCAATTTTTGTTTTTTCACATTTGCCCATATACCTTTTTAAATTTTTCGCCCCAAGCCAACCCTTTATCAGTTTAAAGCCCTCATGTAGAAAATAGAGCTATTTTAGAAGACCTATATTATATGATTTCGAACACTTGGTTTATTTTAGCCTACAATACCATTTAAGATTTATTTGTGGTATGGGGGAACATTTTCAATGTTTTTTTTGAGTACCTAAGTACTCATAGGGCCACTTATTAGATTTTACCTGGTTCGTTCTCGGGTTTGGCGGCACCAAATGTATTAGTTTAATAATGAATAGATTGTTGGATTTATTTATAGTAAGACAATTTTAGGGCATTTACATCCTAGTGGTTAGGCCACCAGGATAGCTCTTAGGAATTTAAGATAAAGTGTTCAGTAATTTTGAAGTATAAACTTTTTATTGAATAATAATATTATATAGATATCTATAAATCTGACAACATATATATATTATATATAATGCAACGTCATCGTTAGATGCTAAATTCTAAATATAATTTTATTACTCAATTAACTAATTCTAAATATAATTATTAACTATGACTCCGCCAAAACGGATTAACCATAGGCTAAGACACCAGCAAACCCTTCATGCATTTTATTGATAAAATATTGCTAAATCTAACCTTAGCTTTTTGTATTGGATTTTGACGCTTGTACAACAAAAAAAACCAAAATTTGCCAAAAAAAAACAGCGAATTTTAAGGTGGCAAAAAACTATCGCAGATTTAATTTGTCTGCGCAAGCTTATTTTTTATCATATTTGCAGATAACTAATAATATTTAGAACCTATAAAATCAATCATAATGTGTTTATGTATTAAGAAAATAGTATATACTATGTATGGAAAATCTCAAAAGAAGGTGATAGAAAAATTACAAAAACAGAGGAGTATGAAATCATTCCATTGTGTTATTAAATTGTAATTTATTATATTATTTAAAAAAAATTTTGTTTAAAAATTTGTTAAAAACACATTTAGTTATAAAAAACTTTTGGTTATTCCCCAAATCCATATGCCTATAGAATTAAATAATTGGATTATTTTTCTTTAATAGGTCTAATGCGTAGTTATGAAAGATTAAGATGTAAAAACTAGAATTACTGGTTTTTTAACTCTTTTAAGGTGGGTTATATATTGTATGCCTTGTTCTAGATACCATTTTAAAAACATAACGGCATTGGTAAAAATTAGTAAAAAACACTGAATGTCTATATATTCTTTATGAATAAGTTGGTCTAATATTTAGTTTCCAAACATTACACTGGACAACAAAATTTGAACGACCCTATGATTTATGGCAACTAAAGTTTTTGGTCAAGTTTTTTGCGCTGATCACGAATATGAAATCAGAATTTTAGCCAATACCTTAGATTTTTGGTTATTTAGTGTCAAAGTTGAGATTTTTCCATTTTTGGGGTATTTTGGGCTTCTATATCATAAAACCTATGGCTAGTAACAAAATTTTAAAAACATATTTAGATAACAGAAACATTCATTATTAACGCAAGGGGTTTAAATTTTTTTTACAATATTTAATTTTTTTTTATTTTTTCATCATAAAATTAGTGGTATTTGTCATAAAATTCGTTTTTTGATCCTATACTTGAAAGTAAATAGCGCCTTTAAAAAATTGGAGGCATTGGAAAAAAACTAAACCCAGGATCGTTATCGCAAAAAAATTCTCTACAAAACCCTCAAAAAATCGTTGATGTTGTTTTTTTATGTTGTCCAGTGTTATTGAAGCAAATTTTGCCTATAATCTTTTGAAGTTGTTAAACCTTAATGATTAGTTTTATTGATTTATAATACCAAAAAACCATATCACTGTGTATCCAAATTTTTGACTTTTTATGTTTATTTTAAGTTTGTTGATATGCATAAAAAAACATTAATTGAACTTCAATATTTAAAATAGGCCAGAAACACCCTAAACTTGTTTATCAGATTTTATGTTTGAGTGTGTTATTTTTAAATTTAAAGAATAAATCAGAAACTTTAACAAATTTTTTAAATACTTATTAAATTCCTTTTTTTTATACAATTAATCTAACAAATTGTTTGAATTTTGACAAGGATAAAGAATTATGAATAATTTCTAATATTTTTCATCAAACCAAAAATTGGGCTAAAAAAAATTAGCAAATGTAAGCATAAAAATTTTAAGTTTGTTTTACACCTTATAATTTTATAAAATTTGAAAAATTTTTGTTTTTATTTTATAAAAAGTCTTAGGTACGTTAAAATGCTGGCCATAAAGCGATATTTTATGTATACAATGCATTTTAAGTTTTAAAATTCGCTCGGTAGTTTGCCTGAAAGTCTGCTTTGAAGGTAGAAAAAATACCATTCTTCTCTCATGTTCACTTTTTCTTTTCTAAATATTAATAATATAGATACAATTAATTATAACTGTTATAGTCTAACATAATTGCGGTTATATCTGACTTTTTGAATACAATCAAATTTGGCACTTTTGAATATTTTAATATAGTGCAGGCAGCATATTTGTGTCACATAACTGAAAAATAAAATTCATTTTTTTTGAATTTTTTTAAAAGTCATGTCGGGGCTAGACTTTTAAGTTCATATATTTATAAAGAATATTAAGGAGTATATTTTTGAATTTTTAAGAAATTTAAAAAATCGTTTTTAAATATTTAACTGAATATTTTTTAGTAAATTGTAAAATCTCATAATATATTTTTTAATATTAAACGCATGCAAGATAGCCCTTTTTGTCCTCATCAAAATAAAAAATAAATTAAGTCCCTAGCTATAATAATTTTTGTCTTATAACCTCCCAAAGTTGGATTAAATGAATATTGCCTTTATTTCTTTTCTTCTTTTGCCCCTACCTCCGCCAAAAATCACTTCCGATCAAAAGAAAAATTGTAAATTATGAGATACCCTTTGATACTACCTCCACGCAAAATTTCAACTAAATCTGGGCGGGTGACCGTCCTAGACTTGTTGGATTGAGTTGGAACTGACCATATATATGTATATGTAGATAATATATTATATATTTATGTTTAATAAATTACTTTTGATTTTAAGGATCATTTTTATTTACTAGAATTTTGTTTGATTGATAACTATTCACATATGTAAGCGAAGAAAAATCAGAATGCATTACATGTAAGTACAAAATGCGTGAAACGCATCTCTCCAATCCCAATTAATTAATGAAGATTACAAAAATAAAAAGAAAGATATTCTTTGAAAACCAACCATTTTTTTAGTGAAGAATTACAACCAGCTTGATCAGTTTTTAGATAAACCAACCTCATCAAAATGTGTAATTCTTCATCTCATTGATAATATTATTAAATTCATAAATTGAAATAATGGCAAAATGGCAGACCCTTTTTTTCATCGACGATTTTGGATTAAAAAATTCCTTCTATTACTAGCAAGTCTGAAAATCCAACAACCAACCACCGCGTTTGAAATCAATTATATTAAATTGGGCTATCGTGGCGACACTAATATCTCTTAAATTTAAAATCAC
>CM060242.1:27714726-27766374 GCA_030555515.1 Acutogordius australiensis
TTGGCAGTGAGGTACATCCTATTCTAAACATATTCCCTTGCTTAAACGTAATTCTCTAGAAGGCAACATAAGGATGCCGACTCTAGTCATTTATTTGCTTTTCCCCTCTCCACCCCTTTCGTTATCCTGCACGAATTGAAGATCATTGACTTCCAATATTCTAAATTGGCATAAACTAAATTTGATTTCTAAGTAACTGGCCCTAACTAAATTGAAATTTTCAATGGTATGAATATTAGCCAGCGTCTCCTACTCCCGAAATTCCAATGACGAGCTACCCCCCATGGGTAAAAAATATACACCGGGGTAACAACCCCCCCCCCCCCCCCCCCATTGTTTTCTCAATTATAAACAAGGTGCTCTTTTTTTATCAACTGACGATAAATAAAGGAAATATTTATTTAATAAAAAAAATATTAAAAATTGTACGAAAACATATATATGAATAAAATCTAAAATTATTATGACTAAAATTAATTAAAATGATTGTTTAATGTGCTACCACGTAAATATTTAAAAGTTAATAAAAATAATTGATTGCAACAATTATTCTTGATTTAGATTACAATAGGACTAGTTAAAGTAAATTATTGAAATTTGGATATAAATATTTAAAATTATCTATAATTGTATCGTATCTAATTCAAACAAAATATCCTCTTCAGACTTTAACAATATTAAATTTTGTAAAAACTTATCTCCCATTTTTTTGCCAAGATAAGTTTTAGTTAATTTAATCTTGCTCATGGAACGTTCAGCGCTGCAGCTCGTGATAGTTAATGAAAGCAAGATATTATAAATTTTATAAGTTATCAAAATTGTTAAGTATTTTAATAAGCGCTCTATAAGTTAGCAAGAAATTGTCCTCTGAGCTATTAAACACTGTTTCAGCATCATCCTCATCATCGTTTTCCACGTCTTCATCGGAGGAGTTATCTATATGCTCAGAAATTTTTGAATCTATAAATTAAAAACAATTATTACCATATAGAGATTCTGTAGAAAGGATACCATCTTTTAGAGCCTGACGAAAGTATGGAATAAACATTTTTATTTTTTGAGCAATTGCATATGGGATATCATAAAAATTACATAGGTCCTTTATGTTTTGCACATGTATTTCCGGATATTTCTTTAATGAGGCTGTTGTAAAATACGACACACCCTTATAAAACTCTCAAGGATATCATTATTAAACCTTTCTTCAAATTGCACTAGAATTAGATCCAGAGCTGCGAAAAATGTTTTTATACGGTAACTGCAAATTATAACTATTTTTACTTTTTAGTTACATCTTCTATCTCACCACGTTTACGTTTTAAGTTAAATTCAATATTATTTTGTTCGCAAAAATTATTTGTTTCCCCTATAATTAATTCAAATTTGTCTTGATCTAAATTTTAATATAATAACACCAACTTCTTAATTTGTGCAAATTGGACATGGTACATTTAATAAGAGATATTGTAGCTCCAATATCGAATAAGGGGCTTTGAAGTTGAAGGTAGACTGTGCGTTTCTTTTAAAATTATATTTAGGCTTAATAGATTTAAAACAAAATTAGACGAATTTATTTTATTTAATAAAGAGTCGACGCGAGATGATGTTGCCGCATCCTTTTCTTTTAATATCTTTAACGAATTAATAACTATTGGAAACAATTTGAGCTTATTGTAAAGCATTGAGTTAATTATATCTATGTTATAAAAATTTTAAAAATAAAAACATATGTAAATTAAATAAGAAAAATAACAAAATATTTAAATTAATTGAAGTTCATTGGACGGCAATAAATCAATAAAACATATATTAAATAAATTTTAAAAATAACAAAAAAATTTAAATATATACATTGCTGGTCAAGGGGGTCTTTTTCCTCATTTAACCCCCCTATTGTTATAACTACCCCCTATAAACAGCCTACCCCCCACGGCCAATTTTTATGAGCCACGCTCGTCATACCCCCCCCCCCCCCCCCCCCCGGAGTAGGAGACGCTGATATTAGCTGTTAACATTGACACTCACATAACCCAGCTATTAACAATTTCTCTAATCATACACCAAACCAACAAAAGTTCTAACAACCAAACACAATTTCTTAAAATAAAGGAGCACCTCAATAACGAAATCAACGTTTGCATACTGATGGAAAAGAAGGTGGTCGAGCATTAGTTCCCGGTTCATTCCCTTTTTATAAGATTGCTCTACAACTCGCGAAAGTGTAAGACCTAGATTTACCAGTACGGCAAATTCCGACTGAGGCTAGGCACATCGTAGAAGAGCGTAAAAAAAAATAATTAATTAATCAAAAACTGATGATAACCAGCTGTACACAGAACCCGACTGACGTAGGCCGCATACAAGGAGAGGTAACGGAGACCAGCAAACCGTATAATAGCAAATGGACAATTGTTAAGTCCAACAAACCGTTTGCTTTTTCTTTTAAAATAACAAGAATAATTTTGCACGGACTTCTATGTTGCAAAACTATGATAGCTAAGGCGTTAGCCACGCAAAGCGGTCTAAATTTCTTTTCCGTCAAAATATACTTGATTTTTTAATATTATACATTTAGCATGTAAACCAAAGCTGGGGAAAGGCTTATTTTTAAGCCAAATTTATTTTTAGCTAAAATTAAAGGAAACATAAAGGGGGTTACTAAATGAGAGGAACTAAAATTAAAACTCCTTATTCCTTGCTTTGATAAAAAAGATCTGGCTCTAATTTTTTTTTAGCTCTAACATATACAATTTTAAAATTATTCACGGATTACACCGCACACTATATATTACACAGGTCAACAATTTTTTGAGAGTTATAAGTTAACTACAGAGATTAAACCAGCCATCTTAGGGTATATCAAGTCCGTTTACCGTTTTTCCTAATCAAACTTAGGTAGTCAGTTATAAACATTAATAATTTTAGAAAAAAGGGTAAAAATACCAAAAAAGATTCAATATTTTTGCATATTCACAAAAATTAAACTGTTAAATACTTCAAATAATATTTTCATTGAAAACCGATAATATATCGTGTCGTATTTTTGGACGCGAAATATTTTGCATTATCTAAATGCCGATGTAAGAGCTTGATAAATTAATAAATTTTATTTTTTATTATTTGTGATTAAAAATACAAGTTACAAGGGATTTTAATATGCAAAAAAGATTTTTAGATTTTTTCTTTATAGGGTATATTTAGATTTGACAATTTGGGCAAAAAAGTTTTTCGTTATAGACGGATCTAAGGAGCCAAAGACGGAAGAAACTAAGAAAAACGAAAAACGTATATGAGATTAGGCCATCATGGGGATGCATTCTTTTATGTAATAATCACGTTTCTGACATAAATATTTGTTGACCTGTGTTATTTAATGTAAAATATTTTCCAAAGGGCCCCGAGCTTTTTAGCTAATACGTCGGTGAAACAGAGCGCATGATCCTAAACCCATCTTCAAATAATATCTGCTACGACTGCAATTCTGCACCCGACGATATACAACAATGGCTCATGCCCTAACCGCGGGCCTCCTATCTCTCCTATAGATCTTATGATCATTCCATCCCTAGCTGTCCTCAAGCTTAATCTTACTACCAACTTCCAACAAATGGGGCAATAAACAACAACAACAATGTTTGCAATACATTTTGTTCTGAACTATAATAAAGGTACTGTTGCTAAATTATACCGTTAAGGTTTTAAATATACAAATAACCAACTCAAAACAAATCATCAAATTTTAAAACTCTTGTTTATTTAAAAATTTTAACTCAAGATTGAACGAAGGGGTTTGAGTCAAAAGAGATTGGTATACAAAATTACAGAAAAATTGAAATGTGTTATTTTTAGGCAGTTTCTTTTAATTAAGATTTTTTTCGCATTAATAAATAAATTTTATTACACTACAAAAAAACGTCTCATGCAAAATTAATAAAAATTGCATTCATATTGCATTGTTGTTTCAACTAAGCTAATTTTCTACCGACTTTCCATGACATAGAAAAATATTAAAGTCAGAAAAATTAGTTTTATGAAAACATAAAAGCGTACACACCCATTTTGTTCTTTTATCACATAGATTTTCTTTTTTTTCGTAAATTCTTTCACTATAGGCCCTTTTTGACCAAACTGATAGATTTTGTGACCTTAAAAATATTGTAAAAAATTCAAAACTCTTTTTTTTTAGATAAAATTACTTTTAACATGTATTTATCATCTCAGGCAATGATAAATAAAGCTTTTCTAATTTATCAAGATTTTAGCATAATATATAAACATTTTGCATCCAAACTTAAATATGACAAGATGTAACATTAAAATTTATAATTAAAATATTGTTTCAAGTTTAAATTGAACAGTTTAGCTGTTGTGAATATGCAAAAAAAAATATTTTTGTTTTTTTATTTTATTTTTGTCATTTTTTTAAAGTTTTTAATTTTTTTACGGATCTACTAAGTTGATATGAAAAAATAGTAAACAATTTTAATCCCTAAAATAGCATAATCTCTATAGTTAGCTTATGACTTTCAAAATTTGTCGATCTCTACTGCATGCCTCAAATTTTTTTCAAGGTTCAACCGTATATGTTGTTTAATATTTTATGACTAAAAATATTAAATTATTTTTACATTGGATCATGCCTCGAACTGGTAAAATCCCATTTGATCTCGGCGGATTTACCACTTGAGCTTATGGAAACATTTCTAAGCAGAATTCCTATTAAAATAGAATAAAAAAATTTGTTTATGATCCGTTAGCTAATATAAGATAATTTGTACAGCCTTATAATAAAATTAAATTTTATATTTCTTATTATCAACAAAATTTTGGTAGATTTTTTATCAAATTTTTAAATATATAAAGTTGGGAGAATTAATTATCCCATAACAGTATTACTTATTGTCTAGATAGGACATTGTAAATGAGTGTAATATATATTTATACCTTCTGATCTTTTGTTACAATAAACTGAACTGTAGTTTAACCAATATCTTCTGTTATAAGGCCTAGGGTTTAGGCATGGCCTAACCCTAGCCATACCATACTTACAAATAATCTAGCTTTTACCATTGGTCATCTTAACATATTTATTTTGGGGATGGAAAGTTACACCTTGCCTTCTTGGTCATACTGTTGTTACAGATGACATTCAGAAGAGATTAAGAGTGTACGTATACCTACAAATTCATTGCCGTAACCTGATATCATGGTGGGTAGATTGGGTAACCTGGTTAGCTATACAGTTGAGAGTTTTATTTTTTCTCAAATTTGGTACCAAATTCTTTTTACAAATTCTTTTTACAAATTTTGTTTACAAATTCTTTTTACAAATTTTTTTCTCAAATTCTCTTCTCACATATGCTTTATTACAAATGCTATTTTTCTTACAAATTCTTTTTTCTTACAACTTTAATTCTCCTATAAATTTTTTTATACTACAAAATTTTTGCAAATTTGTGTTAATATTTTATTTTATGCATATTGGATTGTAAACACCACAGCTTTAAGGGTTTGACATTTGGTAAGACACATAAGTTAAAGGGCTTGACGCTATTTAAGTCAAATATGTCCCATGTCATTGACTATATAAAGGAATTCATTTTACTTAGGCTGTGCATTCGCTCAATGCGGCCAGTGGCAAACTAAAAATATGTTTTTTGTGTTTAAAAGCCCCTTAATTGCAGTAAAAGAGAGATTTTGTTAAGGCCAATGGTATATAGGACATTGTAAACTAGTGTAATATATATTATATACCATCTGATCTTTTGTTACAATAAACTCAACTATAGTTTAACCAATATCTTCTGTTATAAGGCCTAGGGTTTAGGCATGGCCTAACCCTAGCCATACCATACTTACAGATAATCTAGCCTTTAACATTGGTCATCTTAACACTTACATAAAATTTTATTCGAAAAAAAGTGTGGCTTAACTTAATTAACCAGCCTGTCCTAGGTTAGAGCAATTCAAGCCATACCTATTGGCGCTAAAATTATTAAATAGAAAAAATTTTCTATGGCGGATGAATGGTTATAAATATACCCACTCTACAAAAAATTATTTTGTATATTTTTGATGCTATTAAAATTATTACACAGCATGAGATAATAACGCAGAAATTACCATAAAGTTCAAATCCGTTTACAGTTTTTTTAAAATAAAGTTCAAATCCGTTTACAGTTTTTTTAATTAATCTTAGACTTCAAATAATCTTTATAATAAAACCCGAAAATATATCGTATTGTATATGAGTTTGGACGAAAAACATTTTGTATGATCTAGTTGATGTAAAAACTTTTTTATTCTCATTATCTGAAATAAGAAAATAATTAAGGGATGTTTATATTAAAAACCTGGAATTTTTTAAGGGTTTATTTAGATCTATCAATTCGGTCAAAAACCATTTATTCGATAAAGACGGATGTAAGGAGCCGAAGACGGAAGAAAGTAAGAAAAACGAAGTATTTTATAAAATAGGGCCATCATGGTGGCGCATGCTTATATGTTTTCTTACACTTATAATAAGTGACATTGATATTTGTTGAATACCATACGATTGTGTAATTTAACTATTTTTTTTTAAAAATTGATTACTTTTCCAAGAATGTATAGTTTCAAGAACATCGCTAACGCCAAATTGTCCATTTTCAAATTGTGCTTGGACTTCGTATTTGTAGAGGCCACATTTGGAAACATTGTGGGTAAAATCGGTTCTCTAATACAACATAGTTGGACAAATATTTGAAAATTATAAGCTATGTTATAGGGTATTACCAGCTAATTTAGGTTACGGTTTTTGTAAAACTTTGTAAGCCAGTCATTTGAAATTTAAGAAAAAATTTTAAAAACATACAAATGATATTTTACTAAAATAAAAAAATTTATATATTTATAAATAAAATAATTTTTAATTCTACTACGTATATACGTCAGCGGTGAAATCAAATAAAGTAAATATAATAATTAAAATTTTATTTAGTCAAACTGCTAAAATTGTTATATGTATATAAATCAAATTAAAATTATATTTTAGAGGTCTTTTTTTTCAAAAAATTTTATTAGGTGTTGGTAGAGCTCGCCTAAAAGGGAAAGCTATAAAATCTGGTCGCGTGCGAAATAATGAGATATTTGATGAATAAAAAAATTTTAAAATATTGAGATCATATTTAGAGAATTTTAAAAAACAAAATTTTAATCGTCTAATGTAAACATCTCATTGGAACATAAATCTAATATAAAAAATTAACAATTACTTTAGGTTTATACAGATAGCTTCCGTTATATCGACCATTTCTATTTACTATGACTTTGTATCCTGTGATATTAATTTTATCCGATTTATTTGGACCAGACCATTTTACTTTTATCTTGCTATCCGTTTGCACAATGGCTTCTAATATTTGAGGTTTGGTAACGACTTTACATAAGTAAATATAAAAAAATTAAATTAATATTGCTACAGACTCCTATATCAACAAATTTGATGACCCCAAGTTTATTTATGAATCTTTATCAAACCAGCAAATTATTTAATCCCCTAAGAATATACTTGGGAATTACGCCTATGTGTGTTAAAATTAGTTGACTTATTTAATTATCCTCTTGCTTTTGTTAATTGACCACCAAAACTTTTTATCTGAAAAATGCTGGCCCTAATGATACCGCGTTTACGTCGTGGAGCTATTGTTCTCTATAAAGAACACAAGTATATTAATTTCTCTCCTTATTTCGTTAAAACAATAATTTTACTATACTGTGTGCCCTAATCTCGTAATTTACAGTAAAAACATCTTCCACAACAATCAATGTTCATCAACTAAACATAAATAGAATCTCTCAGAAAAAGGTGAAATTGGAAGCTTTCATGTTTTCCAAACACATCAATATTGCGGTTTTACAAGAAACCAAATAATCACCACGTTTTAAAGACCCAAATTTTTTACTCTTAAAATTCAGGTCAATAAACATATTTATACAAAAACTTGTAAAAGCATAAAAGCTCTTCCTGGGGGCCTATTTTTTTCGTTTTTTCCGCCTTCGACATTAAATTTCTAGTCCATAGAAAACATTGGTCTTTTGACCAAATTGACACCTTTGTGACCTGGACAATACTCTCAAAGTAAAAAAATTAAAAAATAATTTTTTATATAAAAATTTTTCTCGTCTCAAATAATTAGAAATAAAATTAGTATCAAGCTCATACTTAACATTTAAATTATAGAATATATTTAGCATACCAACCTCCAAATAGGTTTTTAATAAAATTTTATTTAAAATCTTTAGAATGCAAAATGCCTTTAATTAGCCATGACTGGTATGTTTTTTGTACTTATTAATAAGATGATGCCATGGTCTTTTTAACCCAAATTCTATTATTTTATGTCAGCTTAGAGATTTTAAAATTCGTTTCCCGTTTTTTAGAAAAAATGACGAAAAATAAAAAAGGAATCAAAAAAAAAAAAATAAATCGAATTTTTTTTTGCATATTCGCAACAGTTAAACTTGTAAATTCAAACTTCAAATAATATTTTTATAAAAAACCGATAATAAATCGTGTCTCCTTCAAATTTTCAGAAATATTCTGTTTTATCTAAAAGATATTTGAAATGCTTTATATACTTAAAAAAATTTTTCTTAATAATGACAAATATAAGTTTTAGGAGATTAATATGAAAAAAGGTTTTTTATTTTTTTGGAGTGTTTTCAAGATCACAAAATCTGTTAAAATATGGACTGATATAAAGAGCTAAAAACGGGAGAAATTAAGAAAAACATAAATTATATATGAAAAGGTCATTATGGGGATACATAATGTTTTTCTAAAATTCACTTTTTTGAATTGATATTTGTTGACCTGTGTAAGTTAGATGAGGCATGTTATAATAATGTATATTAAGCTAAGAGCTCAAAAAATGTTACTTTCATATTCATATTTTGCAAGGGCAAATTTGGTAAGTATATCTCCATGTATTGCGGCAACCCAGAATTCAAAAGTTCCACTATGTGGCATTTTTAAAGTCAAATGTGTTGTGTATGATTTTTTATCGACTAACTTTTTTCCTTCATGCAATTGGATCCAAAATCTAAAGATGAATAAGCACAATTACAGAAAGTGGCAAAAATTAATTGATAAACAAGTAGGTTAATATTGCAATTCACATATTAACCCTATTTCCAATATACAGATTTTGAGTTATTATTGGAATAAGACCAAGCAGAACTTGTGTTAACTCCCAAATTATAGATACTGAGTTTTACAACCTCCAATTTAGAACTTCTAATGTTTATTAATATAATTTATAACACTGGGCTTACTTTCATGTATTATGTCTGATCAATCTGTTATATATTTTTAAAAGAACACCTTTACAAGATTCATAATTTGTTAGCTTAATTATTCAAGATTTTCCGGCGGAATGCAAGCTTCGGGTGTTGAAGTCTGTAGTCATAACCGGAAAAATATTGTTAGGAACCCCATAGACAGCCATGTAGAAGTAAAAACCCTCTTTTTACAAATTATTTTAAAACAATGAGTTATTTTATATTTTTATTTTGATTATAGCAAATTTTACAACTTTCACCCGGGGTAGGGCTAAGGGGGCGCGATGACAACACTTTTGTTTTAATTTATAAGGATTTAGATTGGGAAAAAATTAATTGCGAGTAAAGATGACATCCCTATATACCTTTATAATATACGAGTCAACAAATTTTTGAGAGTTATGAGCTAATTACGGAAATCAAACATGCCATCTAAGGGATTTTCATATCCGTTCACCCTTTTTTCTAATCAAACTAGTCAGCTATGATCATCAAAAATTTATAAAAAAAGGCAAAAATAAAAAAAGTTCAAAAACAAAATAATTTAATTTTTTTTTTGCAACAACAACTAAAATGTTAAATTAAAACTTCAAAAAAAAACTTGTGATGTGATAAATGAAAAAACAAGTGACTTTTATATAAAAAAAAGATTATTATTTTTTTAGGGTATTCTCAATCTTCTTGGTCAAAAAAGGCCATTTTTTTGATATGGAATGTGAAAGAAAAAAAGAGAATTATATTCATGAGTTAAGGCCATCAACGGGGATTTTATGTGCCATTGATATTTGTTGACCTGTGTTATAAAGCAACCAAACTTCGGTTAAATTTATTATCTATGTTTAGAATTTTTCGTACGTAAATATAATTTTGAATTGGTAAAATTTTTTAAAACAATGTTATGTAACATTTATCCATATGTAGACATATTAACTATGATTTTAACAAAGAATTCTTACCTAAAACAATTGCGTAATATTAGAAATTTAGATTGATAATTATAGAAATTTTTTAGCGGGATTTAAGCTTTCGCACATAAATAATTTAATTAAATATATTTCCATTTCAGGCAAACTATATTTTTTTCAATTAGGTAATATCCATTGCCCCGTTAACGTTTGTGATAAAAGTGCTAAAGTCCTAACGGGCATAGCGGCCTCAAAAAAGATGAGGCAAACGTGGTTATTTAGCAGGACCCTGCATGCACCAGTCACGGACATCAGTGCGGACATACTGATCTATTTGATGATCCCAGTCCCTATCTGATAATAGGCTAGCTTTGAGATCAAACAAGCAATTTTTCACCCCTTATCAACTTATTAGGCCCAAAAATATTTCCCTGAAATAAAATATACGGTTTGGATCGAGACAACTTACTTACACTTATAAATAAAATATACCCATCTGGTTCAGTATTTGACCAGGTGAAGTTTGCCTCATCATTTCGAAATTGGACTGTTAAGTTTGTCGGGGACCGTATAATAGGATCTTAATATATATGTGTGTAATATAAATAGATAACGATTTTCCAAACATAGTAATATTTTCTCACGTTATTCTATCCTATGTTGCCACCAACTATGGACTAAACACTGTATTTCTTTTGGAGTTCATAATAACCAAAAGGCCTTGCGATGTTTAGCTACAAACAAGAACTTTATTTTACAGCCAACTTATGAGAGTTACGTACAAAGATCGAACCCTCCATCTGAGGTATTTTCAAACCCGTTCACCGTTCTTTAATATAAGAAGTCAGCTACATCAAAAATAAAAAGAAAATAAAATTTTTTGCTTGCTCACAACAGCTAAATTGTTTTATTTAAACTATTTTTAATAAAAACAGAAAATATGTCATTTCGAATTTAAGTTCAGGTTGGAAGTTAATTATATTGTATGAATGCTGATGTAATAACTTTTTATACTAACATTATCAAAGGTGATAAATATAAGTTAAAGTGGTTATATAAAAAAAAATCTTGTATTTTTTAAGGTATCGTAAAATCTATCAATTTCGACAAAAAGGCCATTTTTCACAATGTAACCACAGTTGGGTAAGTGAAAGGACACAGGTGTTAAGAAGAACGTTTAGCAGTTTAAACCCTTCTATATCTTGAAATGTGTTCAAAATTAAATTTCAATTATAAATAAAAATTGGTTTTTATATTTGAATATAAACTTTTTTTCATTACATAATTTTTTGTTAAAAAAATTGGGTTTCCTTCATACCTTTCCCTATTTAGTAAGCGCCATACCTGGCTTTGACTCTTTATACCCTAGCAAAGCTTTTTATTATTTAGGAGTCAAATAGTAAGATTTTCTCGCACGTCGGCGACCTTGATTTTTAGCCTATTTAGGACCTACTGCCTAAAGCAGGCCACTTAGAAGCTTCAAAGTGGTTACACATGTATAATATTTTTCCGAAGATAGAAGCTTCTGTGCACAGATTCAAACTCGCAACTCTTGCGTGTGAGGCAGGAAGGTTTTCATTCAGAAATATACAACACAAATTCAACAATAAATAATTATTGCTATGTTTAAAATTTAATATTGGTTAAGATAATATCTAAAATTGACAAACGCATAATATATTTCAAGATGTGGTAAAACTTTTTCACAAAGATTAATTTAGAGGATAAATAAAAATATATTGCCAATTTATTGCCTTTGCAAACATAGCATTAAAAAAAATAAAAAAAAATACTTCAAATAGAAATACTCAAAAAAACCGATATAAATTTGTCATCTGTCTATTTATAAATCTTTTGCATACAATTCCCTTTTTAAATTGTTTATATTTATATCTGCATAAAGTTTTACATAACTATATTATAAATTATAGAAGTTGTTTGTGGTTAAATTTAAATTTAGTGATAAGACGTCTTATCATACAAATTTTCAAAAAGTGACTATGAGGATTTTGATTTGACTTAAAATATTAATATACTTAAAATACATAAATTTATTTTTTCTTTTTTAATTTTAAATTAATGACATTTAACTTTATTGATAAATTTCAAACATTTTTGTGCGTTGTTGAAAGTTATTTCTAATTAAATGCTGGGGTCCCCAGATCTTTCATTTATATCACGCTTTTAAAGAATTATTTTTGACTAAATTTAATTCACATACATATTTTATTATAGAATAAATTTTCAACGTTATATTATACCTTTTTACAGTGATGTGTTTATTTGAAAAACAAGGAAAAAAATACTGGCAATTTTCGAAATTAATTAGGCATGAATTTACCAAACTTTTAACAAATTTTACATAAAGTTCCTAGTATTAAGCTTTGATGTATTTGTAAATTACTTATTTTGAAAATTTGTGTAAAGACAAAAAATTAGAGAGCGAAGGTAAATTAAAATTTAAAGAAAATAAGTCTCATATTATTTTTATCGCATATGACATGCTAGCTAAAAGGCGGATTGATGTGATGTGTGTGCAAGAAACCAAGATGAAAGGCTCAAAGGCGTTGATGATGGGCTTAGGATACAAGATGTTCTACAATGGAAAGGAAAACCATCGCAACGGAGTAGGGATAATACTAACGCAAGAACTAACTCCAACAGTCGTTAAAGTTAACAGAGCTTCCGAGCGAATCATAGCAATCAAACTGGTTATTGAAGGTAAAGTCACCAACGTTATCTCGGTGTATGCACCCCAAACAAATCTTACGAACCAAGAAAAGGAAGGGTTTCGTGAAATACTAGAAGCAGTGCTGATGGACATACCAAACGAGGAATTGACAATGATTGGAGGGGATTTTAATGCGCATGTAGGAGAAGAAAATGTGGGGTACGAAAGAGTTCACGGAGGCAAAGGTTATGGAGCGATCAATGATGACGGAGGGCACTTGCTAAGATTCGCCCAAGCTTTCGACATGGCAATTACCAACACCTTCTTCAGCAAAAGAAGATCCCATCTCATTACCTACCAAAGTGGTTCCAATCAATCTCAAATAGACTTCATGCCAGTTTCGAGACGACAGCTTAAACGAATCAAAGATTGCAAAATCATCCCAGAGACCATATCTGAGCAGCATCAGCTCCTGGTGATGGACTTCACATTTCAGCGCCAGAAACATAGGCTCAGCAAAACAGAATTTCTTCCCCAAATCAAATGGTCAAAGCTCTAGGAGAAAAACGAAGCCTTCGCAATCACCTGCAACCTTGACAGCGAATACAATTGCGAAATTATACCAAGTCCTACGCAGTTCTGGTGCGAGTTATCTTCAAAACTCAAAGCGGCCGGGAAAGAAATACTTGGAACTACAAAAGGTGGGCGTGATAAGAGAAGAATTACATGGTGGTGGAATAAAAGAGTTGAAAGGGAAATATCAGAAAAGAAAAAGCTGCTCAAACGATGGAAAAAGAGTCAACTGACCAACGGCAAGCTTGATTACCAAGAACAATGCAAAGTTGCAAGAAATGTCGTACGAGAAGCGAAAAAGAAAGTATATGAACAAGCATACAAGGAGATGGCCACCAAAAGTGGGCAAAATTTGGTATACAAGATGGCAAAGCAACGTGAAAGACAGTCAAGAGATTGTGACGGAAACGTAAAGTTCATCAAAAACAAAGAAGGCAAGCTTCTCGTAGACCAAACAAAGGTACTAGAGCGTTGGAAAGAATACTTCAATGAGTGATTGAACAGCGACACAAATAGAATTGAGCTCGAGGAGATACCCCCAAACTTTAACCTAATACCACCAATCTCAAAATCAAAAGTCAGCCTTCAGCTCAAAAAGTGCTCAAACGGGAAAGCGACAGGTCCCGACAACATACCCATTGAGTGCTGGAAATCTTTAGGAGATGAGGGAATTTTGGCGTTAACGACTCTATTCAATTCGATATTAACATATCAGATAATACCTCCGAATTGGCAAGAAAGCTACATTATTCCAATCTTCAAAAATAAAGGCGACGCATTTGACTGTCACAATTACAGAGGCATCAATCTGATGTCACATACTTTCAAACTTTTCGAAAAAGTAGAAGCCAGATTAAGAGACGTAATCGATATAGGTATTGAGCATGCGGGTTCATGAAAAGAAGGTCGACAATTGACGCGATTCATGCCGTGCGCAACATGGCAGAACGTTTCACGAGAAAGAATAAAAAGCTCTACTGCACATTGGTAGATTTGGAAAAAGCTTTCGACAAAATTCCAACATCAGTAGTATGGTGGGCTTTGAGGAGAAAGAATGTTCCTGAGATGTATATCAAGTTGGTTCAGAGTATGTATGAAAGAAATTTGACGTATGTAAGGAGTTCGTCAGGAACATCGAAAGGATTTACAATTAATGAAGGTGTGCACCAAGGTTCGGCCCTAAGTTCCCTACTATTCATCGCGGGGGGGGAGGGGGGCCCCAACGGGGGCCCCACCAACCCCCCCCGGCCCCCTCCTGCACGCGGCCGACTTTCTACTAAGGGGAAAAACCCGGAGGGGAGGGGAAAGAGTGAAAAATTGGTGAAAAAAAGGAATAAAAAAAGAGGCAAAAAAAAAAAAAAAAAAAAAGAAATTTTTGTTTTTTGGGGGGGTGAAAAGGGAAAACACTGGAAAATAAAGGATGGTTTCCCCCAAACCAAAACCCACAAACAACCCCCCAGGGACCCACAAACCGAAGAAAAAGGGGGGGAAAAAAGTAAGGAAAAAACTCAAGGTGGGGGGGCAAAATGGGGATTGTTGACAGGGGTCCTGTTCGACAAAAATATACCAATAAAAGTTAAGGGCAAGGCTTACTCAAGCATAGTACAACCGGCAATAACATACGGCTTAGAAACAACAGCGGAAAAGCGATAAAAGAATACTACAAACGATGGAAATGCGCATGCTACGGATGTTTTTCGGGGTGACTCGCAAAGACTAGATCCGCAACGATCATATACTTGGAAGTTTACACATAACACCCATACAAAATAAAGTCGAAATCAACAGACTCCGATGATTTGGACACGTTATGAGGCAAAAAGACGGGTATCTAAGCAATCTGGTAAATGCAATTGAAGTGCAAGGCAAGAATAAAAAGGGCAGACCTAAACTCACCTGGTCTCAAAGAGTAGACGCTAGCATGAGATGTCACAACCTAAATAGAAATGAGTGTAGAGATAGAAACAAATGGAGACTTAAATTGAAAGAGCTCACTGCCTCAATGGCAAAAAGCTAACAATGAAAAAAAAAATATATTCATTTTTTTCTTATTTATTTTAACCTGGCCTAGGATATATAGGTATATTCCAACAAAATTGCTATTGACCAAATTGACAGATTTTTATAAAACTTATAACCTGTAATATTTCCAATATAATTAGTAAAGTAAATATATTAAGCTCCTTTATCAACATTTAAGTTATTTAATATTTAACCCAGAATTATATTGAACACGAGATGTTATAACAATGTTTAAATAGTAATTTAGCATTTTGGCAGTTTTGTTCATTGAAATATTTTTTTGCTCCAAATTTGTTTTTTTATTATGAATTGTATGTTTTCTACAAAGTTTGATTGGAAAAAAAGGGGTAGACTGTTTAAAGAACCTAAAATATAGGGTCTGGTCTAAGTTCATTCATGACTCTCAATAATTTTGGGAACATTCCTGCAAAATGTTCCTTAGCTACAATTTTATTTTACAATTATTTTTTTAAATAAGTTTGCATAAAAAAATTTAAAATTTGCATATAATATTTATATTTTGGGTTGCTTTTATAAAATAAAAACTGAAAATAGTTATGGGGGAAAAAGTAATACATTCCCAAAATTAAAATATATCAACTAAAATTAATGTTAAATGCATGGATCTAAAATACATTTTCTAAACAAAAAACACCCAGAATTTAAGGCTCGTTAATTCTAAAAAATTTTAAGCCAGAATTAAAAAATGTTTTTTTCGAGCACTAACTGTCTAAAGAAATTTAAGTATATGCTTGGGCGAGAAAAAGATAAATATTAATATGCCGGGTTATATACGCGAGTTTGAAGTTTGAAGGGCTTTTAAAGTAAAAAACTAATGGTTTAGCATATATTACAAAATCAAAAAACATTATAACAAAGCTTTATAAGGTCAAAAAATACATAATAACATTTTTTGGTGTACTAATTGATATTAAATAGCATATAAGTTTAAGAAACAAAACATAAAGATTTCCATAAAAAAAAGTTTTTTTTATAATTTTGCAACGTTGGTTGCCTTCTGTGATTATAAAACAGGTCAATTATTGAGAGTTATGAGCTAACTACAGAGATTGTGCTTGCCATCGGATTTACAAATATTTCTACTATTTTGTTAATCTAGTAAGTCAGCTATAAAAATTGAAAAATAAACAAAATTAAAGAAAAAGAAACGATTAAAAAAATTAATTTAGAGTCATCACACCGCTAAACTGTTTAAATTTAAATAATATAATTATTAAAAATTGAAAAATCATTGTGTCGTATTTAATTAAGATGTCAAATATCCTGTATCATCAAAATGCTTGCCTGATTAGAATTTTATTTCTCGTCATTTGAACTTATAAACATAAGTTTTAAGTGATTTTTAATAAAATTTTTTAAATTGGTTTTAGCGCAAAATCTTTTCATTTAGTCAAAAAAAAGTTAGTTTTCTAATATGAGGGCGGAAGAAAATAAAAAAAACGGACAGATATAAGATAAGAATACTATATGGTTGCCTTTGTGCTTTCATAAACTTATTTTTTCTGCAACTCTTATTTGTTGACCTGTGTTATAAAAAAAACAAGCCTTAACTATATTTCTTAATTTTTATTTTTTTCCCATTTTTTATTCCACAAAATTGTATTTTAAAAGAATTTAATAAATTATTTAAATTACATCTATAAATCTCTGCATAGTTGCATACGATTATTGATAAGAATAGAAAGGTTTGAATAATTTGCATAGTGCAAAATAAATTTTAAACTAAAAAGTTATTTAATAAAAAAAAATGAAAAATTGTTACCTTGAGAAACTTGGATGTAATGTAAAATTTCTAGAGTAAGCAATTTCTAGAAATATATGCCTAAATAAACAATAATACTGGCTGTTTGTAACAAACTATGACGGCATACGAGCAGGGATATCTTAAAACAATTTTCATCATCTAGACGTAATGTTAGTGTATACAATGTTTATCTCATAAATAATTGTATTTATTACTCTCCTACATATTAAAATCTAAATAAACGAACATTCGAAAAGATTTGTATCATTTTATTTCTCAGTGGATCATGAATAACACGGGTCGACAAATGCATAAAATGAGAAAAAATAAGACACTTTGAAAGATAATTTTTTATCGGATATTTGTATAGGTATTAGTGTTCTCAGTCGGGACCCGAAAGCCCGGTCGGCCCGGGCCCGTCCGGCCCGAAACGCCGGGCCGGGCCTAAATAGAAAATTTTAGTCGGGCGGGCCGGGCCTTATTATTTACTTTTGGACTCGGGCCGGGCCGGGCCAAACATTTTCGTAATATGGCCATATTTTAAGCGCTTGGCGCAAATCCTTATTGTAAATCTCTGGTTTTATTTAGTTTTGGGTATATTTGCCCTCAAAAGTTCAAATATGACAGTTATGAAAAAAATTGCTGGTTATAACAAAACGCTTGAACTTTTTAAGCCTGAACCTTGCAATGAAAACTAATCTTAACATTAACACTGACCCTAACTTAATCTAACACTAACCCTTAACCTTTAACACCACTTTGTACTCAAACTATTTTTTAAAGTTATTCCATTGTTTTTGCAAGCAAAGCTTTGTGTATTTATTTATAGCATAAAATGAGTACATAAAATAAATTTCCAATCATTATATTAAATTTGACAAGCTTCGCCCTTTATTAAAAAATATGCTCTCTCTTACATAAAATTAATTGTTTTTTAAAAATTCCATAACATTCGATCTTCATGGAAATTAAAGAGAAATTAGCAAACGGTGACCTCCGCGAAAAATCCTGTACTAACAAAAGCAAAGTCTGGAAAACGTTCAACAAAATATTCGACAACGATAAAATAATAAACTACGTAATATGCCAGACCTGTAGGGAAATTCTTAAATATTCGGCAAAAATAGGAAATAGTCATCTACTCAGGTAATCATATTATATATTAGTATAATTTTGAAACATTTTAAGCTCCTGCCCAAATTTTATTTATTACTTTTTTTGAAGGTGTATTTCATATTATAAAATATTTTGCACAATTTTTGTTTTAAAATTGCAAAAAATGAATTTTTCTTTGTTTTTTTAATATCTATGCCAAGCATTTTGGTATAATTTTTGTGTCATCTACATGTTTGTCAAATCGGTCGATGTTGCTCATTTATTGTATATTATTACCTAACAGCAAGGTGCGTGAATTACCTCGACTAATTGTAAAACATAAAAATTAGATATCTCCCCACCTACGCCCTTCAGAGGCAAAAAAAATTTACACTTTTCAATTAAGCAAATGTCGGATTTGGCGAATTTATTTGTCGCGCTCATATTCGCAAATCTATTTCATTTTTCTATTCAAATATACATGTTATGTATGTTTTATATCTATATATATATTTATATATATATAATTTTATTTGTATTTTACCTATACTTGTATACGAGAAAAGTCGCATGTCGATGAATATCGTCGATAAAATATAATAATAGCAATAAAGATGTATTTGATGTTTAATTGTTTATAGTATTCACAAAAATGTTATGGGCCCATATTTATAGATTCGGGCCGGGCCGGGCCGGACCGGGCCTTTCGGACCGGGCCGGGCCGAAAATAAAAATTTTGCTTTCGGGCCGGGCCGGGCCGGGCCACACATAAAAAATTTTCGGACGGGCCGGGCCTTAAAAATTCGGCCCGTTGAGAACACTAATAGGTATACAAATTTGACCATTTTTGACAAGAATTAACTTTGCGACATTGAGGTAACAGGGCACGTGCAAAGTGAGTTTTTATTTTCGTGATATTTTCAAAATTTTGAAAAATTTTATTTTGTAATAAAACGCAAATTTTCAAAAAGTTGTCAAATTTGATATATGCACATTAAATGCTTTTTCTGAAATAAAAAATTTTTGAAAAAATTCAAAACAAAAAATAAATTTTTAAAATTTTTAGAATTTTTAAAATTTAAAATAAAAACTCACTTTGCACGTGCCCTAAAAAAACTTTAAAAAAATTAATAATGTTTTGTTTATATAACAAGCTAATCACGGGTTGACAAAACTACATTGCACATATGAAAACTATCGTTTTTATTTAAAAAAAATTTCAATTCTTAAGTTTAGCTGTTTTTAAGAATAAACAATTTTTCTATAAAATTTTGGGTTTTAAATATTTTATAACGATTTTTTATGTTTGTAGCTAAAAAGTTTGATTTAGAAAGTTAAACTTAAAAGGCCCTAAGTTTGCAGAATAACTATAAATAATTGTTTGTTATTTAAGTTTCCATCATTATACATTTGATTTGTGATTTATATTTGAAAGTTAAAATAATGAATATTTAAAAAATATATATAGTTATCATTAATAAATTACAATCATATTCCAATTATTGAATGAAAAGCTTAAAATATAAAGTATAAAAAGGCTTTCTAATTCACGATATATAACCGTTTAGGCTTTATTTTTTTAACCAATATACACGCAAAAAGTTGCAACATAGAAAACGCGCAATGTAATGGACTTAAAGTTACACGAAACTAAAATCCATAAAATAACGAAAATTTATAAAATATGCTAACATTGTAACATAGTATGTTATGGCAAAGTTGGATTAGGGTTAGTCTAACGTTTGGTTGAGTTAAAATTTTGAGCTTATTATGAAGTGTACTTAAGATTTTGGTTAGGGTAAGTTAGTCTCAAGGTAGGGTGAGGTTAGCTAAGTGTTAGGGTGAAAATAGTATAATAATGTAGTTAGCTTAATGTTAGAGTGAAATTAGCATAATGGTAACGTTGGACTAATTTAAGGATAGTTTTATGATTAAATATCCAAGCTAATTTTTGATTGGTTGACCAATCAAATTATTTTCGTACATGTTTGACACCGAAATTCCTTATTTCTTAAATCAAAGTAGTTAGATTACATAAAATGTTAACTCATGGAAAAAATACATCATTGCAATTGTCTTAAAATGCCTTACGTATCTATTAAGATATTCCCAAAAAAAAATTGATTAGTAAAATTGGATTTAGAATTACCCGATGAAAGCTCTTATGCAGTCTGTATACACATTGCTTTTAATTTTAAAGCGACTTTATTTAATATAATTTTTATTAACAAATATTTTTTCATAAATTTAAATGAATACGCTTGTTTTATTTATTTAAAATTTAATAAATCATTCACATCTATGACTGCGGATAATGTAAGAAAAAGTTTGAAGAAAATAAAATTGATTGCATTTGATTAACATTAAGGTGACTTGTGTAAAAAAAATTAATAAATTTATTTTTTTTTAATTTAATATTTACATATACTAAAACGACCAGAAAAACATAAATTCTCATTTTTTTAGCAAATTTTTTTTAATATTTTTTCCTACAGTTTTGAAATTAGAATTGACCGCCACCTATACTAACACATTTAAATCTTTTTTCTATTTACAATTAAAATATGATTGCATAAATTTTAATTTAACAAATTAGGTAAGTCAATCATAATATTTAAAATACTTTAAATATAAAACGTTATAAATTTATTCATAACACAATTAAATATAAGGGAAAAGATTCTATATTTTTATTTATGCATAAGCCTCTAACAAAAGATCTAAATTTTAAATAGGATGTAATTAGAAAATTAAACAAATAAAATGGTTGCAACTAGTAAACAGAAACTGAACAAATAGCACAAAGATGCTAAATTAATTGCAAAAATTTTGGAAAAAAAAAGATTGCGCATAATTAAGTGTTCTTTATATTTTCAAAATTAAATGTATCTTTTGAAAGGTAGCACAATATGATTGGCATAGCAGGGATATACAACAGATTTAATTGCAAAAAGTTGAAGACAGAAAATTGGATAGCGAGCAATAAAAGCCAGACTTCAATATGTGAAATTTACAGAAAAAATATTAGAAAAAAAAGCATTTGCAAAATAAAAATAAAACATGTGTTAACAAATGTTTTTAACTTCAAGTTGGACAATACAAGGGATAAATATCTTGGGCCCAATTGTAAATGCAAGTTGATAATAGAATTTAGCGTTGTGTCAAAAAAATAAAAGGATGAATAGTAAGGTTTTATTTATCATTGTAAGAAAGTCATACAAATAAACGTTTTTTTAATTACAATAAATTTTTATTTATTACTTGCAAATTGATATACCATTTTTTCAAACCTCGCCAAAATTGGGTAATATATTTTCGTTTAACTCTAGATATTTTTGCCATATTAGATTAAAAGTTTGACCCTTTTAACAATGAATTAGAGCTTTTTTTGGTAAAAAAAATGTGTGGTCGAGATATGTTGACAATTGTATCTTTTAATTCTGCACATTCAGTCTGATCAAAATGTAACTCAGATTATATTATTTTTTTTTGGGAGGGGGGGTAAGGAGCATAGAAATTGCTATGCGGTGACGTTCATAACCCCTAGGGTCAATATGATTACGCGCGTCTCTCCGCATAATATTTATCGAAATGACGCCGCACTCTCCGGAATATTTGTAGCATGCAGGCTTTACAACTCTGGCAAAAGTCGAAGGCCAGAGTCATTCATTTGCTAAAACAATGCCCCCCTTGCCCTACATCTCTTGAAAGAGACGGCATACCCGTCAGGGCATAGCCCCTTTTAGCCCTGTCGGGTACTAGGTAATCACTTAACCTAGACCAAGAGCTAAAGAATTTTCGGCCGGCAAAATGAAAATAATTATATTTAAAATTTGAGACTGATCAGAAAGCCCTAAGTACAATTTACAATATATTATCACATTTATTAGAAGATATTAATTCATGCAATTATATGCGTTTAAATTTATGCAAAGCAGAACAGTGGAGAAAAAAATGAGCAAATCGGTCATCAACTATTAGTTTACAAGTCGAAGTCACTTGTAACTAATCTTAGAATATATTATAAATATTAAAAATAAATAATTTATATAGTTGACCGACAATTAAGTCGTGCTCAGACAAGACATATAATTAAGCTTATAAATAAAAATTTAGGGTAAGGTGTCTATTTATTGAAAAATCTGGACTTGTTTGGACAAGAGGGCAAACAAACATTACACCATTTCTAATTCTCAATTGCAATATAAACGATATTTTTAAATAATGCGCCCATTTGTCTATGCCCTAGAATATTTACACAGTTACTAATTATTGTAAATTACTAAGGACTACTTTGGAAGCGTCCCTCCCTTACGCGCAAACTGTATAACGGCTTCACTACTCAAAAAATTGGCACACGTCTGAATTGGCTCCCTTATACACACAATGTGTAAGAGTCTAGGCTAAAAATCTAGGTCCTCGCAGGGTTAGGGAAACCTATTTCATCGACCCGAATGATTGCATTGCTTGGGTTTAATAAATCAGAGCCTTTAACAGGTAGGTCACCTATTTGTGAATAGGGCATGTCAAAACTCCTGGAGTCGGGAAGGAGTCCATCTACTCCGGAGTTCCGGAGTTTTGTTTTTCAAATTTGCTAGTAGAGATTAGCTTGTTGGAAATATTGGAATTTGTATTTTTGTAGTCAAAACTCATTTTTATTTAATGTAAATTTTATATAAATGAAAGAGCACTTAATTAAATAATTACATGTATTAACTAGCAAATTTAAAAAAAACTCCGAAATTTATGACATCTTTCCAGATTCCAGAGTTTTGACATGCCCTATATGTGAAACGTATTCGTCCCAATTGTTTTTCTTTCTGTAATTCAATTCTATTTATTAACAAAATATAGTTTACAAGCCACAATATTTAAGGGATCTGCAACAATAAATTTAAAATGGCATTCTTAATTTTAAAAAAAATTGTTCGAGGTAAAGTGTTTTAAAAACTACAGGACTAATTACGTATGAAAAAGTTTTAGGTTTGATATCAAAAATATGAAAAAACACTTCTCTAAATTTGCTAAATTTACTTATGCTAAAAAATAAAACAATAGCATTTTATTTCACTTTTTCCAAAAATTAGTTTTTACAAAAGATAAATGTTTTCAGTGTTAAAAGGGAACAAGGAGTAAGAGAGAAACATAAATTGTATTGAAAATTTATGTGTTATTGACCGAGGCAAAGCAAACATAAACACCTTTTATCTAACAATTTTATATAATATAGTTTTTTTCCAAGAAACTATTAGTTTCAGTTGTTACCAATATATCTTAAGACGAGTATGCATATGCCTTTCTAACTGCGTTTGTTATTATCTTAGTTATTAAATAGGACCAGAAGTGTGGGATGTGATAAAAAATGTTCTTTTTTGCCCAAAAAGAGGGCTCTAGGTATTTTATAAAAGAGAAAGCCTCCCCTGCCCCATCCACCCCTCCTTCCAAAAAAGATGATAAAATGTTTTACAAATTATAAAGGAAAAAATAGCTATTGGCTGAACAGGTACCTTACAATTTATTTTTATTAAAGACGAAAAATAAAATATGTTTAAAAGCTTAAGCAGTTTCTCCTTCATTTAATGGATGTGTTATTAATTAAAACCACTTAATTTTTTTTTAAATATACACAAATATAAATTTGACATTTTATATCGGCAGAGCTCTTTATGAAAAGCTCCTTACGTGATAGATGGAACTTTTAAAAGAAGCCTAATGAAAAAGCTCTTAAAATATCACTTTTATGGACTGACATTTTTTAACCAGCCCTGATAAGACGACTGTAATATTTAGCTCTTAGTCTACGAAAGAGCCTATAATGTTGGGCAGGGCAATGCCCGCCCTAATGCGTTTGCCGTTTCCTTTAAAAGTGTCTTAGTGACATTTATGATATAATTGGTTTCTTAATTAAAGGCTCGGCGCAATAATATATTTTTTACCTAATTTTATTAACCCCTCACTACTTTTTACCCTTGAAAATCATCATTTTTCTTTTATTACAAAAGTTACAGAAATAAAATTGGGTCTTAGTCGATTCGATTGATTTACGATCATCCATTTTATAACCCAGACAAAGGTTCGATACTATGAGTTTTAGTTATGCCAAAAGGTTTATATTAAAGTTGGGAATATTCCTTGCCAATAAAATGATTAACTACTTGGCAAGAAGTTAACGCATGATACATTATATAAACAATTAATTTTCCGATAAACATTTACAATTTCACAATTACAATTTTACATTTACAATTTCACAATTTTACTTTTATATTATAAGTTAAAATTACCAATAATAAAAATATATTATAGATCTAAAATAAAAAGTTTTTTGGTTCTTTGTTTAAAGGACTGAAAATTCTAATTTATTTCGAAAGCATCTTTTTAACATATAACATGTTATGAAAAATTATGAAATGTTTATTATTTTTTAAAAATCTTGTTTTTTTTATTTTTATTTTTAATTTTATAAACTAATATAACTTAATCGGCTCAGATAGCTCAGTGGCAACCATCTGCCTTAGACGCAAGAGGTTGCGAGTTCGAATCCGTGAACAGTAGCCTATTTATGTAGAAAAATAGATGTGCAACCACTTTTAAGCTTCTGAGTGGCCTACTTAGGCAGTAGGTCCTAAACGATATGCCTAAAGTAAGAGCCTAGGCTAAAAACCTAGGTCGCCGGCGTGCGAGCAAACCTTACTATTTAATCAGTCGGCAATGTTAGCTCTGCTCGGGATAAAAGAGTCAAAGCCCTAACGGGTATGACGCCCCTAAAAGGGGAAAGGTATGGAAACCTCAAACCAATTGTTTGCTTGTTTGTTTTTAAATATATTGCGGCAGTATACAAATTTAAAATACGGCCCTAAATCAAATGTTAGTTCAATTTAATCCATCTTTATCCTGTCCTAATTGCAGTGAGTAAAAAAATGACAAAAAATGAACTTTTTTACATTGTCTAAAAAGCTAGGGTATAGACCGAACCACTCTTGCAAAAATTGTTCATTTTTTGTCCTTTTTTCGACTCTAGATTTGTTGGGTGGCAATATTGTATATTAGATCACTGCAACAGGATATCTAAAACGATTGTTTTAAATTTAAACGTTTTATGTTCCATTTTTTAGATTGAATCTTTGTTTTAAAATTGTTGACACATTTTATAAATAATGTTTCGGGTTTAAATCTATAAAGTTATTAAAAATTCATAAAACGATAATAACCTATAATAAATGAGGTAAGTAAAGTATGAAACAGGTTTAAAACAAGGAATCATATCTAAATCTTGATTGCGTATAATATGTCAATGAAGGTTAAAGCAAATAAGACATCTTCTGTCTTGCATTTTTATTTCCAATAAAAGGTTTTTTTCTACTAAGAATTTTGTTTCAATTTTGTTAAGTAATAGAACTATTACAAATAATAAATAAGGTAATCAAGAATATACATCTTTAAACAATTTTTTATCAAACTTGCATATATGATGGTAGTCGGAGAGGGCCAAAGCAAATTGAACATCTTGGGCCTTACATTATTTTCAATAACTAGTTTTTATTTTAAATATTTTGTTTTATTTGTTACCATCATTTTTTATATGCATAAAAATTGTGTTTTATTGTTACCTTAATTATTTTGTGTGGTAAATTTAAAAACATATTTAAATATTTATTATTAAAAAAACATATGTTGCAATAATATAATAACCTCTATATACAGTTTTTAAGGTCATACTTGTATAAAGTCATGTAAAACGATCACAGATAAGTGATTGTTTTAAGTATACTCATTACACTGTACAACAAAATTTGGACGACCTTAAGCACCATTTATGGCAGCTATCGTTTTTTGTTGAGTTTTGGTGATTTCGAATATGAAATCAGAATTTTAGCCCTCAGATTTTTAGTTATTCGGTGTCAAAGCTGAGATTTTTCTATTTTTGGGCTATTTTTAGGTTTCTATTTCATAAAGTGGGTATTAACAAAAGTTTGAAATAATACATATGGATTACCAAAGCATTCATTACACTGGACAACAAAAAAAAACAACACCATTTGAGGGTTTTGAGAATTTTCTTGCGATAACGATCCTGGATTTAGTTTTTTTTCCAATGTCTCTAATTTTTTTTAAACCGCGTCCATAGAGAAAAAAATTCACAAAGTTTTTTTAACTATTAATTTTCCAAAAAATTAATGGCATATTCAGATTTATTATGAAATCTAAAAGGGTTATTACCAAAAATTTAGCATCCTTACCAGTTTATTAAGGATCAAAAATGGATTTTATGACAAAAACCACTAATTTTTTGAAAATAAAAAAACAAAAAAAAATTAAATATTGAAAAAAAAATTTAAGCCCCCTTACGTTAATAATTTCCGTTATCTAAATATATTTTTAAACATTTGTTACTAGCCATAGGTTTTATGATATAGAAGCCCAAAATACCCTCAAAATTAAAAAATCTCAACTTTGACACCGAATAACTAAAAGTCTGAGGCATTTGCTAAAATTCTGATTTCATATTCGTGATCAGCGCCAAAAACTTGACCAAAAACCATAGCTGCCATAAATGATGCTTAGGGTTGTCTAAATTTTGTTGTCCAATGTAACGTAAGACGTTTAAAATTTTTTTAATATTTTCTTTTTTTTATTTTTATTAGTGGTTCAAAATACGTTTTTTGATCCTATATAACTTGAATGAGATTGCTAATAATTTTAAGCTATAACCTTTTTTAGATGTTTTTTTATGAAAAATGTGAATATATTGTTAAAAAAATTTTTTTAGTTTTTTTCTGAACTTTAGACTTGTAGGCATTGAGAAAAAAACTATACCCGATATAGTTATGCCAAGAAAATTCTTTACAAAACCCTCTAAAAATCGTTCATGTTGTTTTTTTTGTTGTCAACTTTTATTAAAATTGATTTATATACATGTTTATGGGTAAAATTGCAGGGTTAAAGTTAAAATGTTTTGCTATACAGAAAACTAGTTTTGGGTTCACATTTAAGTGAAATTTATCTACAATTTAACATTTACTAGAAAGCGTATATCATCATAAATTTCAGTGCTCGGTGCTATCCCTAAGAAGTTTTTTATAAAAAAATATAAAATATTACCCCAACTTGGAAACCCGAGCGAGACACGATGGGCCACGCAAAGCTAGGGGTGTGGCTGAAAAATTCTGGTACACGTCGTACGATATTTATATTTTCTCCGATGGTTATAATTGATATCAAGTGAAATATTAAATCTTTAAATATTAATTATTCGAGAAACTTTAAATTGTAATCAAATTATTTTAATAATTTAATTAAATGTAAGGTTTAAACGTAAACGTAAATCGGTTATCGGCGTCGTTAACATCAATATAGTGCTAACGTCCCTTTAAAATGATTGTCTATGCATTGTTTAAGGCAACCGGTCTGCTTACACATTTTTTTTATTTTAATATTTATGTAAGGGCACGTGCAAAGTGAGTTTTTATTTTCGTGAAATTTTTAAAATATTGAAAAAAAAATTTTGTAATAAAGAGCAAATTTTTAAAAAGTTACCAAATTTAGTATATGCACATAAAACGCTTTTTTTTTAAAAATTTAAAAAAAAATAAAAATTTTGAAATTTTACGAAAATAAAAACTCACTTTGCACGTGCCCTAATAAATGAAAAATAAATATCCGGCGTAATAATACATCCCCATGCAACCTTAGTTTTTTTGTTTCACTACTCCATTTATTTGTTCAATAAAAATGAAAAAAAATATTATAAAATTGAGTCAAAAAAAACAAAAAAGTGTTTAGCCATTTCACATTTTTTCTAGAAATTATCAAAACTCACTCTCTTAGCTCAACTCGATTGATACCTGCGCTCGAGGATTGTGATAATATAAACAATTACAAGAATCGCTAGTAAAATACAATACTATGGAAAATTTATCTACCTTTTTATCTTCTATCTCGATCAGTAGCGTATTTGTTTTACAACGAGGAAAAATTAAAATATGCTAGGCCACATATACAAAAACATAGAGAATCAAATCTATTCTTTCTTTTATAATAGCTTGCTACCTTTAACATATTTTATGAATAGATATATTTTGTCTTATTCTCTAAAATAGCCTTCAAAATGTGGCAGCCTAATAAAATCCAGCGAATCCACAGCAATTAAATATACCTAAATTTGACAAGCTTAAGTTTATTATTCCTAAAGGTGGTTGTAAAATAAATACTCTAGTAGATCTCAAGCGTTGGTTAAAAAATTAAGTTAACGATTAGATAGAAATTTTTAACCAGTTTCAAAGTTTGAACGATTAATGCAACTTAGTTGGGTACTAAAAGTAAAAACGAAATATTTTAATTGAATTATTAAATTCAGATCTTGGTATTGAAGCATCCTACAAACCTCTTTTTCCATTAGGGGACCGCTTAGCCGTTAGAGCGCCTTTTAATTTTACAGCAGGCGCCCTTAAATGAGATTTAAAACGCGACGGTGACCTAGGTTTTAAGGCCAAGGTTTTAAAAAAAAATTGGAAGTCGGCTTTGGATGGGGTTCAACGTTGCTTAACTTGAAGTGTATAAGAACTACTAAGTTAACATGCTCTTAAAATTAATTTTAAAGTAATAAAAATGGATTCTTAGCTCAAAAACATTTTTTGCTACAAGGGTTTAAAATTTATTCATTCATATTATTCCACCCGTGTACTTGTGTGACTTTTTTAAAGCATGTAACGACGGGTTATTGTCTGTTTTTATTTTAAAATTGCTTGCTATTTTTTTTAAAATGGTTTTACATGTAAACTTTATATTTTTGGTTGATAGAACGAGCGATTCATAGAATATTGTTTTCATGTATATGATAATATTTACAAAAAAAACTATTTAACTTACTTCAACAGTAAACAATTCCTAAAATTTTACTATTTGTTGACTATAAAAGTCCAACAAAGATGTAAAATTTCATTATTTTTTTGATTTTAATTTTTTGCCAATTTACAGATATACAACTTAACTTACAATTCCAAAAATTATGAAAATATTCCTGATCATTTTTCCGGCTATTTTTGTATTAGGATCTGCCATCACCATCGAAGGTAAATTAATACCTTTCAGCAACAAGAAATATTTTCACCTAGATAACTCCATAAAGATTATATTAGTTTAATTAAGAAATATTTTATGAGAATCTTGTAAAAATTGTGATTAAAATATTAAAACTAAACTTTTATTAAACGTTTAAAATTTTTTTTAATCTTGTAGAGCGGGACGTTTATATTTGGTCTTGCATTCTAATTGATAGGAAAAGCATAGCAAGATTGTGTTTATAATCCAAGGTTGTTACATTGGTCCAAAAAGGTTTTTTAACAAGAACGAAACTTTTTTCATATCTTAGTTGATCTTATTCATATTCTCTAAAAAGTCTAAATAAAACTTATAAGGACAATATTTAGCAGTGTATCAGCTGATTTTGGTAATCAAAACCGTTTATTGGTATAATTTTGAAAATAGGGGAGATTAAGTGATTAGCTGATGTGATTTGTTAAAAAGGTTATACCTATACTACTTTAAAATAATTAATGTTTAGGTGGCATTTATAACAGGTGTAAGTTTTTGCCAAATATAACAAAAAAAAAAATAATATACATCCAATGGCGTATTTAGAGCGAAGAGGGGAGATGTGTATTACATGTAGGGTACGTCCCCTTCCTCCCACGTTTAAAATAATTCTTGTAAAACGTTTGAAAATGCAATAAAATTTAGGCCTATACTAATACGTGACCAACTCTATTTTTTTCGATTTGAGTCTACCTTATTCTTTAAGGCCCCCGTTTCGAAACAAATATAGTCAAACCTTTGCGCACTTATTATTCTAATTCTTCTTTTTCTCTTTACTTAATTATATAAAACTGTTTACTTTATTAAATATATAATTAGATTCTATTACCAGTACAAAAGGTAATTGTTTATTTAATCACTTAAATTACAACATAATGAAAAATAAATGATTTAAAATAAATTTTATGTTTTTTGGATGAGTAAAATCTAGATATACATAACATCTAAATGCTTTCAGAGTTTCAACAAACAAATTCAAAATTGTATGTAGAATTTTTTTCATTACAATATTAGATCTCACCACTTTGTTATAATTCAATATAATAATATAGTTATTATATATGTTGCGTATACTTAAACAAATATCTGCGCTCTGCTTCTATTTATTAATATTTGGGCATTCTAAAAATCTATTTAAAAAAAAAAAAAATTTTTTTTATTTTTTTTAATATAAAGATAGTCAATTCAGACAATAATTAATATAATATTATTATTCATTCATTAATAAGAACTAAATTTTTGCTACATAATTGTATTTTGGAAAAATTACAATTTTAAACGTGTTTAATCTTATGAAAATAGGGAAATTATTTTTATGAAAAAAAAAATGATTGAATGTTACCTTAAATAAATTTAATATGTCAAATAATTTGAATTTATAACCATATATTTTTACTATATTTTTATGATCTGGACAGAATGAATATTGTTGATTATTTAAAATAAAAATATAATTTTAAAATTTTTATACTTTTATCATATATATATATATATAGAAAAAAATAAAAAAAAACATCATGCTAAAAGAAAGCGAAATTGTTATATTTATATAACCATAATTTTACATTAAAACGGTATTAAAATTGTAAGATATGTTTTTGGTGACCAAGACCAGATTTTGAAATATCAGCAGAAATATAATTTTTCTTTCAGGAGCAAATCTGGTTAGATTATATATTTTTATAGGTAAAAAACAATAAAAACATATTATTACATATATATTAAAAAGCATATGGGTTTTTAGACAAATAATCAATTAAGTATTTTTTATTTTTTTTTGTCGTTATATAAAAACCATATAATTGCAAGGGTAACAACCGTGTTATCTACTAATATCGATAACAAAAAATGGTAATATTAGCTCTACATGATCAAGAATTTAGAAAATGCTTTGCATCTCAAAATTTTTCCTTAGTCTCTTACTTTTTACAAGAATCAGGGTTAGAATTAGGCCAATATCAATTTATAATTTAAAAAAAAAAAAAATTAAACGGCTTTTAGCGAAAAAAATGTAAAATTAATGTATTTTAGTTTATTTTAGGATATAATTATTATAAAAAAAAATTTAACAAAAAATTTTTAAAAAAGATTTTTTTTTTAATTCTGAACTTCTTCAAAATTTTTTTACCCTGGCCACTTTAATTTTAATCAATGGACGTTTTATTTTTTTTTACTAGTCAGGGGCTCTGTTGTCGAGCTCAAAACTTTATACATATATATTTACTATTAAGTTGAAAGAATTAGTATTTCCGATCGGTCCAAACATGGTATAACAAATCTGACAATTGAAAAGGCACCTCTAAATGATGACCTCCTTGGCAAAGAAAATATTTCCGGTAAATGTTTATACAAAATTGGCGCAAGAACCAACGGTGACCGGAAAGTGAAAATGTAAGAATTTTGGCATTTTAGGGCGTTCTTTACGAAATTTTTCTAAAAATGTGAAATTTTAGAACGGAAGTTTCAACACCGAATATTAAAAATCACTGTTTATATACTTTATCACTCGGAGACACCTGATAATCATTTCAACAAAAATCTCTAATCAATTGCAACTGATAAAAAATTTTACATATAATTGGAAAAAAAATTTTAAACATTTTTGAGCATTGTTAATAACTTGAATTAAGTCTGAACCCATTATATTTTATTATATTATATGCTGTAAGAAACTAATTTTGGTTTTACTTTTAGTAAAAAAATTTACTTATTAATGCAAAATGTTTTTGATATTCTTATATAAATTTAAATTCACCCCTTTAAGGGATATTATATTTTTTTTGTATAGCAAAAAACTATTAATTTGTAGATTTTGTAGTAAAATTTTTGTTTAATTCATAGTTATGCTGTTACCCCATGGCCAAACACAAAAAAATTTTTAATGTTTAAATCAATTTTTTTTTTTGCTTTTTTTGAATATACTTTAATAAAAAAAGAAATTTTGACAAATTTATTTTTGACAAAAATGGTTTTCTTTTTGATTTTTATAAGCAAAATACAAAAGGAAATAAAAAATCAAGCCGCAAATATTTTTTATGCATTTTTTACAATATAAGAATAGATTAACTTATAAATAAGAGAAATACTGAGGCGTTTGAAATACATATTTAGAATTAAAATATATAGCGAAGCCTAGATTTACATATTACCATAAAACTATAAAATTATATTTGTTACATAAGGGCAGGTGCAAAGTGAGTTTTTATTTTCGTGAAATTTTCAAAATTTTAAAAAATTTTATTTTGAAATAAAACGCAAATTTTCAAAAAATCACCAAATTTTTTATATGCACAAAAAATGCTTTTTCTGAATTAAGAAATTATTAAAAAAAATTTGAAAAAAAATAACTTTTAAAAATTTTTAGAAATTTTAAAATTCGATAATAAAAACTCACTTTGCCCATGCCCTAAAATGCAAAAAAATTATATTACATTACTTAATTTATATTGTTCTAAGAAATTATTGTTCAAAATTGCACATTGGTTATAAAAATCTTAAAACATTTGTTCAGCCTTGATTTACAAGGCCGCATGACCTAGTGAATGTAATATCAGATGTTTTGTCATTGGTTATCAAATAAAATATCGATTTAATAATTTGCCAGTAAGTCAATTGAATTCGAGCGTTACTTCGCTAACACTATTCTTGATAGACTCCTATATAATTTTATTTGATACAACCAATGACCAAATATCTCATATATTGATATAATTTAACGTTTTAAAACTAAATTTGCTTAAATTAAGGTACGCTCTACAAATTTACCAAATTAACGAAACTTTCGGTTCTGATGATATGCGAGTTGTCAACCAAAATATTTACCTTGATCATGTATGTTTTGTAATAAAAACTTGAGCCATTTATTTTGCTATTCTTTTTTAACACACAGGTTTACAAAAATTATAAATCTAACTTGTGTTATAGGCAATTATCATTTTTGCATAATATAAATGTTGTTGTTGCTTATTGCCCCTTTTGTTGGAAGTTGTTAGTAAGATTGAGCTTGAGGGCAACTAGGGAATATGAATACGAATTAGGAGTAGGCTATCCTAGACTAAAATGGCGCGGGTAAGCCAGGCCGGCCCAGTTCGGTCTTAATTCGAGTAGGCGTAATCACATACATTTAAACCCTGTTAGTTGTGTTAATATATAAGGGGACGTGCAAAGTGAGTTTTAATTTTCGCAAAATTTTGAAAATTCTGAAAATTTAAAAAATTTTATTTTTTTTTAAATTTTTTTGAAAACCTTTTATTTCAGAAATAGTATTTTATGTGCATAAACATAATTTGGCAACTTTCTAAAAATTTGCGTTTTATTACAAAAATTTTTTTTTCAAAATTTTAAAAATTTTACGAAAATAAAAACTCACTTTGCACGTGCCCTAAGCTAAAATCGTATTAAATTTTATCATCATAAAGCCTTTCGCATATGGCAATATTTCGGCCGGCATCTATTACGTGAAAATGTTTGTCATTTACGACGATGGTCCGAATGTGTTGAGAGCCTCCTATGCCGCTACCAAAATCATGTCTTGTGAAGGTATATACTGTAAATTAAGGCATTTGGGAGCCTATCCAAGCATTTTATTTTTGATATTTAACCTGGAGTAAAGAATTTTTTTTTATATCTTTTTATCCATTAAAGAACAGTTTACTGCCACTTTAAATTTAACAGCAGGGTCCCGTTGAATAAAATTAGATTTATAACAGGCACTGGTGACCTGGATTTCCCCTAAAATCTCAGAAAACTGGATGATTTTGTTTGTCACCTATTTAAATTCTAACCAAGCTTTAAACGCTGCTTAATTTGAGTGTAGAATACAACCATGTTTACATGTGCTTAAGGTCATTTAAATAACTGTTTCTATAAAAAAAAATATCTGACTAGTTTGGATATTGACATTTAGTTGTCACAGATTGGAAAACCGCTAAGTTTTTTTAACCCCTCTAATGGAAAAAGAATTTATAAATATCTTAGTATGTAATCTAAGAAGTGCTTGCCACCTGTCCCTCCCTCCAGGTAATACTTGAACCTGAGCTAATTGGATCTTAGCATTTTTCTAGATGCGAATGTACACTTAACTGTCCCATATATTTTTAATTAAATTGATCCTCTAACTTGTTAAAAAAAACAGGAGGCAGGAGCTCCTAATATAGTATAAAAGATAACACAATTTAGTTTTCTATGGTTTAAGTCAACTAGAAACATAAAATAAAGGATTACATAATTTTATTTTTTAAAGAATATTATGTACATTTTTATGTATGTATGAATTACATCTGTAACTATTGTTTCATAATTTATTAATGAAGAAGGTAACCTCTTGTTACAGAAATTCTTTTATTTTCCCTATATTATTTATTATATTTTTTTAATTCTATGTAACACAATATGTTTAAAGAGGGTTGATGTATTAATAAAATTTTCTCGAGATGATAGAGATATTGTTTTTAGCTCTAAAATAAATGTAAATTGTACGGGGAAAATGAGAAATATTATTATTAAGTACCCGATATATATGCATTGAAAATAATAAATCAAATTTTAAATTATAAATTTCTAACTATTTTTTTAATCACGCTTTTTAGTTTTATCTGACGGTCATTACACCCTAGAATCTAAAGGTAATAATATTTATAATATTATATTTTTAAATTTTTTAACAAGCTCTCTCATACCAAATTCATAACTAAAATAACATTACTTAACTATCTGACTTAAAAGCTGATTTAAGAAAATCAATCTACAGGCAATTATGCTCACATTCGAAGTCAAACTACATAAGTAATGAAAAAATCAAAGAATAATTTTTTAATAAACATTTCAAATTAAGGCCCCTAGTTTTTAAAATTTATAAAACTCCAATTTTTTGAATTTAGACTATTTTTATTTGTACATTAAAAAAAAATTTTGAGACTTTTATCTAATATAAAGCTTGATTAATAAATTCAAAATGACCTTTATAAATATTTAACGCTTAAAATTTTAATATTAAACAAATTCTTTTACAATTTGAAAATTTAAAACAGCTTTTGATGCGCCGCCCTAAAAAAATTGTAACATATTTTAATTATAATAGTGCATTCATGATTCCAAAAACCATCATTAATTTAGATAAAATGGAAGGAGCACTTGACCTTGATTTAACTTCAGATGGCGTTGTTATGTTTACAAATAAAAATGTCAGCAATGTACATGTCCAAGTTACAAATGTGATATATGAGACTGATTTAGATGTTATGGGGGTATATTATAATATTAAATTTAATCATACTTTCTCACTAAGATGATGCAGATTGAGAATCTACAGTTTTCCATTTAAGTGAAACGTGGCTATTAAATAAGAAATTAATTATGTTCCCTTAAATATATCCTTTGATTTGTCATGTCAGAAATATCGAAACTAAGCCTCTTAACCGATGATTTTAATTCAATAAAAACAGATATGTTGTAAATTAAACAGTTTTTTATGTCCTAGAGAGAAATTGTTCTAGATCGCTTAATGCCCGGCAATAAGCCTATTGCTCCGAATTCGTATTAATGGCCAATTATTTTTAAAAAAAATTAGACACTATTTGACTTTTAACTATTATAAAATCTCTAATTTCTCTTTGACTACATTTATTGCTCAAATCAAACCTGGGGGCTAATTTGGGAAAAAGATTTGTTTCTTATGCCAACAAAACGAAAGAAAAAAGCCCATGCTATTCTTGAAGGGAAAAAAAAGCCCCTAAAAAGTTAGATAAATAAAACTCATAAGGTGGGGGAAAAGAGCTTCAAGTTAAGTAAAAGCTATTTGAGCTTGACTCTTGTCATTTATTCTAAAATTTTTAAATTAGAAAAATTTATAATAAAAAAAAACAAACTTAAGCAGAATATAACATTTTATTAAAATATTTGGTTAAAAGCTACAACCTTTTATTTTTCTTGATTTTAATAAAATAAGTCTATTTAATAAAGTCCATAAAGCCATTTTAGCGCAGAGATATTCAAATCGCAGGCAGGGCTTCTTAAACTTTTGTAATTCCCGACCCCAATTATGATTGCGTGTTTTTTAACTACCCAACAAATATAAAAGAAAAATGTTGGCTTATCATCTGCGTCATTAGCAATCTTATTTGAGTTCAGCCATTTATCCATGGGGAAAAATTATTTTTATCCTAAAATACGATAAATAAAAATAACATATTGCAGATTGTATTCGATATAATTGTTTTTTTACAAAAGACGTTCTCAGAGGCAATCTTTATTTATTTAACTGGACTGTGGTAGATCCAAAACCATACGAGTATAAATGATTAAAAACGATTTTTAAATTTACTATATAAGAATAACTTTACACACTTTGTTCAATTGTATTTATATCAATGGCTACCCCAAAATTTTGCTGATACTTGTTCCCAAATGGGTATCTCACTTATCGTTTAAAACTAGTGACTTAAGACCAAATGGAAAATCCTCAGGATATCTTATCGTTCATTAAAAAAACATACTAGTGAATTCATGGCAACCAAATACCTAAATTGCTCAGAATGCCATACAAGCAAGACATACTAGAGAATTTTACCGACTAAATTTTTGAAATCTTCTCAATGTGCCAAAATATTCATTTATTTTTATTTAAAACAAATGGAGTAGAATATTAAGTTAAATTTTAATTTAGGTTGAAAAATCTTTTGAATCTTACGAGTCAACATGATATTAATTGGAGGTAAAGGATCAAACGTGAATAGGCCTAATATTAGATTGCAATTTCTTTACAGTGCTCATTCAATAAATTATGAAGGATCAAGTTTTACAAATAGAATTATCAAATAGACTATCGTATTAATGAGGCCATCATCTACTAATTTTATATGACAAAGTCATGTAATATTAAAAAGTCACGATCACGATTGATTGTCGCGATTTCTATTTATAATAACTCAATATGATGTTTTCATGATAAATATCCCTATGTTATGGCTTGATACTCTCACAATTTTGTGATTATATCAAATCCTTAGAACTCTGGACCTATTAAAATAGATAGATTGAGCAATAGTTTATTAATTGTACCTCTATTTTATAATAAAATATGAGTTAATTTTCACATTATATGCGACAATTACCCCAAATTTTGTTCTATCAATTGCTACATTAAAACTCTCTGGCCAGATACTTAACTATAAATCTCTATCTAAATAGATAGATACAGGAATGGTTCAATAACCCTAATATAAACAAAAAATTATTTATCAGATTGTATGTCTGGTGCCGTTATGGAGGAAATAGAAAGGTCAAAATGTACAGCCCAAAATAATAGCGTTCAAAAAACCATACTAAGGCTGACTTAGGTCAATAAAAATTGCATTTGATTTCAAGAACATGAATTTTCAAATTACGGATTCATCTGGACTATGACCACGAGCTAGGTATATAACTGTTGCGTAATATTTAAGTGATATATTAATTTTTCATTAAACAAATATTTTCAAATTTATTTCTATGATAATTCCTAATTTATGGTTAATATACATAGGTGTTAGCACTTTCTTATTATGCAAATAATGAAATCTCTTAATTAATGGGTTTAGATGATATATAAGTTATTTGATCTACATTGATCGTCTTATTCCTGAACATTATATTTTAGAGGCTATTACAGATCCCAATCCAATGTGGTCTATTTCCAAAGCTAAAAATAATCAATCTATCCCTTACCTCAAAGGTCAATCAATTTCCAACGAATGGTGCAATAAACAACAACAGATGATCCTAAAATTGGATAGCTTATATGTATATGGTCAATTCCACCTCAAATCGACAAACTTTTTCCCTTGAAGTCTCAGTTTTGGCTGAAAATTGGTACACTGGTAGGGTCCTTGGGTGCTGATAAAAACCTAAATTTTTTTTTGACCGGAAGTGATATTTGACAGAGATATGAGCAAAAATATATTTTATATTTTTGTAAAAAAAAAATTTGAGGCAACTTTGCGCGCATGTGTCATCAAAAGTATTGTAGCTAGAGTCATAATTTTTTTTTTTATTTTGAAGATCGTAATAAGGGCTATACGCAAAAAATATAAAAAAATTTTTTTTTAAGTTACCAAAAAATTAAAGTCAAGTTTAGACTCAAATAGATCAAAAAACGTATTCCAAAGCAAAAACAGTTGCACCATCCAAATTTTTTGACAAAATCAATGCCATTGCGGTATAAAGATCGATTGATAAGTAATTATTATTAATTACCTAAAATGCTGATTTTGATATAACAACAAAATATAGTTAAACGTATTTTATCGGTTTTTTTCGTCGTCTTTAAAACTTACTTTTTCTTTTATTAACAACTTAATAAAGGCGGCAGGTCTATTCGGTGTAAAATGAACTCGTGTAAATTTTACACGAGTTCATTTTACACCGAATAGTAAAAATGCTTTTTAAACTAGGAAAATTTTTTAGATTAAAGTTTTCTAATGTAACTTTTTATTAGGAATTCGAATAAATTATTGAAAATTTTCTAACTTGTTAAGTTTTTTAATAAATGCGATTTAAAAGCTTTTTTTAGTCACTAAACGAAAGTTAAAGAATAATTACAAAGTTTTTCGTTGTATTAAGCCAATCTAAAATTTTAATATATATTTAATTATTTTATTTAAGAAATTTAATTTAAAAGGCATTTATATTTTCCATATTACATTTATTTTGAAATATTACTATAAATTTATAATGTCAGTTAAAATTTTGTTATGAATATATAAATCGTGGGTCAAAAATTAAAGCGAGCATTGCCTAATGTGCAACATAGCAGGCTAAAAAGCCAGAGGTCCTGGGTTCGAGTCCCTGCGAACAGAGCTGGGAATAAAATATAATTGGGCTTTTTTTAACACGTTTTTAAGTTTTTTTTTCCAAATCCCCACAAACTCGTGGGCATGGCAAAAGAAAAGCCCCTTTTCTTGCTTAAAGAAAAGGGGCATGTTAAAAAAAAGCCCCTTTTTTAAAAAAAAATCCTAAAAGCTTTAAGAGAAAATAACCCACCCATCATTATTATAAAGAAAAAATCAAAATTTTTCTAAATTATTATAAAAAAAACAAAAAATGGGCTTTTTGGGGCTCTTTTTAAGAGCCACTTTTCTGGGGTTTTTTTTGCCCCTTTTCTTAGTAAGGGCTTTTTTTTGATTCTTATTTTAGCCCTTTATTTGTAGCTCCCTTTTTTTCTTTATGTTTTGGGGGAAATAATGAGTTAAAGTTTTTTGGCTCATTGATTTCCCAGCACTGCCTGCAAAGACATTTTATTTATTTTTTTAAGAAAGCTATATAAGTTAGCATAACATTTGTGTACTTATCTTTAGTCGATTTCTCTGTCGATTGTATGTATTAGGACACGTACAACAAAATAGGACAAAAAATATACAATCTTTGGAGTAATCAGCTGTAAATCAGTACACAAATGTTATGCTGACTTATGTAGATATCTTAAAAAAATAAAAAAATGTCTTTGCAGGAACTCAACCCTGGACTTTCGCTTATAACCCTGTTACACGGGCAGGTCTATTCGGTGTAAAATGAACTCGTGTAAAATGACCTTTTACACGAGTTCATTTTACACCGAATAGACCTTTACACGAGTTCATTTTACACCGAATAGTAAAAACGCTTTGCAACATATTTATTATATTAAAATGATGGTTTTCTTATGTAAAATTTTATTAGGATTCCAAATATGTTATTCAATTTTGTCTAACTCTTTTAGTTTTCAAATAAATGCAATTTTAAAATTTAAATAACTATAAGAGATAGCATATATGAATTCTTACAAATTTATTAATTATAATTGACCAATCCAATATTATAAAACTAATTGAATTATTTCATTCGCGAAATTACATTCTCTAACTTATAATTTCTGTTAAAATATAGATAAATAAAGCCCATATGTTAGTTTGGAATGTTATTATAAATAGATGAATTGTGATTCTTTATAACTCGTGTTGCCGAGTGGCTAGAGTTCGTCTCTCCAGCCCAATCGTGCCCCGGTTCTACTCACGATGGTACACTTTTTTAAATTTTTTTTTTAATATACCCAAGTGTTTACCAAAGTGTTTCCCGACTTAGTTTAAATACTAGCAGTTCCTAAAATGTTATTTTGAACACTTAAATGTTGTTATTATTTTATCCCTGGAGCTGCGTGCACTTTTAATTTAATATATGACCCATAAACTCTACTTCAGCTGCTTTCTGCCGTTTGAGCCATTCCCTTTTTTCCCCTTTTGTCGCTTCCTGCTTCTAGAAACTTCGGTTGTTCTCAAATGACTATATAAAATGCGATTGTATTTTTGAATTATTTATTATAATGAGCAATATATATTTTGATTTAATATTGAAAATTAAATCTTTTCCTTACCAATTTGAAAATAACAACAATTTAATTATACCAAAGCCAATTAATGTGCACCCAGAAACTTCAACAATCGATTCGGTTTCGGAGGATATATTAAAACGGTATTCCCAAACCACTTTCATAGCTTTCCTTACCGATAAACAAGGTTGCAACAAAACCTTAAGGATAGCAATTGTTAAAAAAATTTTCGATAATGATGGGCTTTTTTTTTGCTAAAACAGATGAGGACTTTGATTTAAAATTTTTAAATATAATTTAATATTGTCAATATAATAATTTAAACAAATTTTCAGAATCTTTAAAATTAAAATTATATAATAATGTTTATAAACCTTTAAATTTACATATAATTAATGATCTGTTTACAACCAATAATTCAGAAAGTATGAACTTTGTTTTGAAAAATGAATTTGAATGGACGGCGCACCCACTAGGGGTTGTTATTAAAAAATGTACAAAATTATATGATAACCAAAAAAGAGAGGTCGAGCGAGCCTCAACTGGGGAAGGGAATTATTTTTATGATGAACAACAAAATATTACTAATATAAAATTAAAAACAACTAAAAGTAAAATTGTAAAAAGATACGTAACCTCGTCTACAAAAAACTTAAGCTTAAAAATACCCTCCAACACTAAAAAGCTTAATCAAAAAACTAGAGTCCGTGGTCATCGCACTGATTAGTAATTTAATTTATAGAATTTAAAAAAATATAACACATATTGTCCAATATTGCCCTTTATTTGAAATTATACATGATACATTGATTTTATCTATAAATTTTACATTACGATATTGATATACGTGAAAAAATAAAATAAATTGTAAATATGATGAAAATGTATATGTTTTAAACTTTAAGGGGCGAAATCCATTTTTAAAGAAACAACCATTTTAAATGTATGAATTCATAATCATCGCAGTTGGAATAGGATCTTTATTTTTAAAGTTAATTAAAAAAATTTTAAATGAATGAAACAATTTATAATAACACATTAATTGTTCAAAATAAAAATGCCGTATTATTATTTAATGATAAATATGTGGGTCACCTATAAGAAGCTCTTAATCTACCAGTGAACATATTTACAAAGTTTCCTAATAAAGGTATCTTTATAAATAAAAAGTTATTGACAAAAAAATAAGGTTTAAAAAAATTATAATATTATATCATCTTAATTACCTAAAATAACATAAAAACACTCCAGGAACTACTAAAATATTTTTAATCTAAGTCAGGTAACATTTGGGTATATTAAAAAAAATTAAAAAAAGTGTACCATCGGGAGTAGAACCGGGGCACGATTGGGCTGGAGAGACGAACTCTAGCCACTCGGCAACACCGAGTTATAAATTAAAGAGTCACAATTCATCTATTTATAAAAACATTCCGAACTAACATTTGGGCTTTATTTATCTAACATATATTATAAGTTAGAGAATGTAATTTCGCGAATGAAATAATTTAATTAGTTTTATAATATTAGATTGGTCTATTATAATTAATAAATGTAAGAATTAATATATGCTATCTCTTATAGTTATTTAAATTTTAAAATTGCATTTATTTGAAAACTAAAAGAGTTAGAAAAATTGAATAACATATTTGGAATCCTCATAAAATTTTACATAAGAAAACCATCATTTTAATATAATAAATATGTTGCAAAGCGTTTTTACTATTCGGTGTAAAATGAACTCGTGTAAAAGTCTATTCGATGTAAAATAAACTCGTGTAAAAGGTCATTTTACACGAGTTCATTTTACACCGAATAGACCTGCCGCTGTTACACTACATACTGGCAACGCTCGGTTTAATTTTTGATGCTCGATTTATATCGGCATATATCTTTATAACAAATATTTAATAAGCTTGATAGTAATATTTTAAAATGAATGTTTTGAAAGATATAAATGCCCTTTAAATTAAATTTATCAATTAAAATAATTAAAATTATTTTAAAATTGTAGATTGGCTTAATACAACGAAAAACTTTGTAATTATTCATTAACTTTCGTTTGTAAACTTTTAAATCGCATTTATTAAAAAACTTAACAAGTTAGAAAATTTTCAGTAATATTTTCGAAGTCTTCATAAAAAGTTACATTAGAAAACTTTAATCTAAAAAATTTTCTTATATTCAAAAGTGTTTTTACTATTCGGTGTAAATTGAACTTGTGTAAAACACTATTCGGTGTAAAATGAACTCGTGTACTAATAAAGGGTACGCTTAAGGTTACACACAAAAACGTTTATTTTTCTTGATTTTTTGTTCATTTTTTTAAAATAATTCCATGTTTTCTTAAAAAGATAAATGCATATGTTGTCTAGTGTAGAAATTCTCATGTTGGAAATAATTCTTACGCAACTTTTGACCGAATTAGATGGTGTGGAAGGGATAGGACAGGTTTTTGTTGTTGCCGCTACCAACCAAATCGATAAAATGGACAGAGTTTATCTTTTGTTCATTTAATATTTCTTTAAGATAATAATTTATTTGGGTATTTATATTTAAATATGTAGTCTAAATAGCCTAGTTCGCATCTTTCATAATTTTATTTGTCTATTGTTTTCCATAGGTAGTGTATTACCTTTTGACTAACTAATCTGTTATTTAATTTTTTTTCACAGGTCGACAAAAATCAATGTAAAAAAGAAAATTATGACAATTGGGGAAAATAATTTTTATGATGGCTTTATTTCATATAGAATTTGAGTTTTCCAAAGTTTCTTTCGCCTTTCGCTTTTTACTTAGGTACATATCAAAAAAATGGCCGAATTAACTCTTTTTGCGACTTGGAGGTTGCTTAAAATACCTAAATGAAAAAAACTAAAAAAAAATTATTTGTACATCAAAATCACTTGTAACTTATATTTTTTATTTCAAATAATGAGAAATAATATTTTAAGTATACCAAGCTTTTACATCAACATTTAGTTTATAAAGAATATTTGGCACCCCATCCTAAATAGGACACGACATGTTTTCGGGTTTGAAAATAAAATTTGAAGTTAAAATTTAACAGTTTGACTTCATTCATTGATTTTTGCAGACCTTTGTAATTAATTTAAAAGTTTAGCATTGATTCAAAATTTAACCCAAATTATGCTTGTCGACAATTATTAAAAGTAACCCAAAATATGTAATTTTATTAACAGCTTTGAACATGCTGGCGCTTAATAGTAAAATCAAACAAAAGGTGAATATATTGGTTTTTTCGATATTTTTTGTAATTAAAAATTAGGTAAGTATCTTATATTATTTTTTAACAAAATCAAGACAAAAAAAATTTTTTGCCGTTTGTTGTGATTAAAATTAATTTTTCCAGCTATTAGGGCTTGGTGGAAGATCGACAGCCAATAATGTAATTCTTTGGCAGAACTTTATTTTTATTCGATTTTTTGAATGCTTAACAGGCTCTTATTCGGCCAGAAAGTTTGGGTAAGATCATCAAAGTACACTTTAATTCTCGCCTGGCGATATTATAATTGAAACTCAAAAATATGCCTATCGATTATAAGGATGTCTCTTTAGAAAAACTATCTCATGAAACAAACGGTTGAGCCGAAGTATTTTAGATTTTTTTTAAGTTATATTTTATTAATATCTTATTGCTATCAGGGCTTAACATAACTTCCAATTCGCAAAAAATAAATTAAAAAATAAAAACATTAAATACATGAAATTGCATATGGAAAAATTTCACTTCTTGCCGATTTCTGGAGTTTTGACATGCCCTTGAACTCTGATTATATATGTTATATTATATATTATTAGGTAGTCGCGTTATGCAACGAAGCTACTTACTCAAATATTGAAGAAGATCCTATAAATGATTAAATAATAATCAATGAGACATTTTTAAAAGGCATTTGACATAATTAAAAACTCCAAATAACGACAATTAGTTAGAAATTGTGTGTGAACTAGTTGTTTATTATATCACAATAAAATTATTTTTTTTTCTTTTATTTTAAATTGTATAATTTTAGTTTTGCCTAACTTATTGTCAGCTAATGTTACCAATAATATGCTTTAAAGGGCCACCTACTAAAATTTAATTAAACATTTGATTAGTTCTAATGAACATTAAAGCGTTTTTAAAGTTAAGAATTTTATAATTTTTTATATTCTAAAAAAACTTTTTGCTCAGAATAAATATTTTTAATGCTAAGGGCGTGCGTGGTGCGTTTAGAGTTAGGTTATCTTATGAATCTTAAAATTTAAAATAAAAATTCGTTTAATATTATGGCATTTCTACAAAAAGTTGCCAGATTTAAAATTTATTTTAAAAAAAAAGTTGAAAATTTTAAGTTATTTTCATGCATTTATATTAACTTTGAACACGCCAACGAGATCCTATACACCATGACATTTAATAACTTTTGAATGTTTACAGCAGCCACTAAAAAACTTATAAATGATCTTTTTCTGGTCAATTTGTTGAGAAAATTAAGTAGATTTGTTTATTAACTAATGTGATTGTGAAATGGGCAATATGTTATTATGGATATAAAAACATTAATTGTTAAGCATATACAATATCTTATTCTTGATCCCAACTTATTACTTTGTCACACGATTTCTAAAAAATTTCAATGTGTGGCCTATTATTGAAAAATTAAAAAAAAACTGAATACAATAGATTTACGGTAGCGAGCGGACCCGCCTAAACCTGTTTACCAATAAAAAAATTTTTGCGAGTCATATTGTAAACGGGCAACTTATATAAATATTTCATTTATTACATAGGTCAACAAATATCAATGAAAAAATAAGTTTGTGAAAACATAAAAGCATGCATCCCCATGATGGTCTTATCTCATATATATTTTCGACACGATATAACATCGGTTTTAAATAAAATTATTATTTGAAGTTTGAATTTAACAGTATAGCTAAAAAAAAACAATTTTTTTTTGTTTTTAAATCTTTTTTGTTTTTTGACATTTTTTTAAAATTATCAATGTTTATAGCTGACTTACTATGTTTGATTAGAAAAATTGGTAAACGTGGCAGGTTTGATCTATGCAGTTAGCTCATAATCTAAAATTTGTTGACCTGTGTTATAAAAACTATAAGTTTTTCTATTCTCCCCTTTTAAAAAAGAACCACAATTATTTAAAAACACCAAATTATATATAAACAAAATCTAAATGCATGAAAAGAAGACAAAAATATAAAATTAGTGTCATTATACTCGACCGATTTTATATATTAACAATTAATATAAAATTGAGAAACAGCTAATATGACGAATCAAATAATAATAATTCGATAAACATAATTGCGACAATAATAATTGGACTAAAACAAAGATATAAATATTGAAAGCTAATAGATTTAACTTGATTCGCCTTGTTATTATTTATACATAACTAAGGTAAAAATTCTGATATTTGTGAGAGCTGACAAAATGGAAAGCTTAATACACTAAAACAAATTACCAATTCAATTTTACTTGATAATATTAGATTTTTAGTAATGTGAATATAAATCAAATTTGATAGTTTTAGCCAAATAATTTAGTATATAAGTTCTAAATTATTTGTTACCGCACTCACCACGGGGAGGTAACTATCTAGAGTGCGTTCGGGCCTTGTTGTCAATTCCCCCCGCCCACTCCCCACCCCAGAACTCTATTCTTACGAGACATAAATGAGTAACAAGGCCCAGGTCTCAAAAACTCTTGTGACACAATAAATTTGTGACAACAAGCGTTTTCCACCTCGAAATTTGATATGATAAAATAATGGTAGGAAATCTATTTGAAACCGTTAAGATCGCCACATGACCTGATGAATCCCATCTAAATATTATAAGAAATAACATAATATATTTGCATATCTAAATTAATCGATTAGTTATAATCTTGCAACGGTAATGTATGAGGAATAATTTTAAGGGCCAACTCCAGGCATATAAATAAAAACAATATAAAAATTTACACATTATTATTTTAATTAAACCATATAAAAAAAAATAACACTTCTTTCAAATCATTAAATATTAAATTAACGTAAAAGCTTTGAATTGTAATTAAACATTAAACAATAAAATATTTAAAACATTAAACAATGGAAAATTAACTACATTATGGGAAATAAATTTTAAGACTATAAAAAAGGAATATGTTAGAGCGGCCCCCACCCCGAAAGAGAATCATAAAAAAATTGATTGATTGACAAACAATCAAAATAAAAAATATTATATTAATAATATTAAAAGAAAAATAATTACTTGCAAATATAACACGAGCTAAATAAAATGATTCCTATTTACCATTTTCAGGGTGTTGAATAAAGTGAACTATCTGCCGTGTCAATTTATCCACAATTAAAAATGTAGCATCCATATTCTTTAATTCTTATAGACATGTGATAAATAAAGTCTTGTCAATTGGTAAAACTTTTAAGATTGGTCTAATAATTTTAGCGGTGAATTGAGAGGACCAACTTACAGGAAATAGAAACAAAACTATGTATAGTTAATATAAAGCATAAAATGGAAATAAATACAAAGCATAAAATATCAGCGAAAATGCATTATTAGGAAATCATTAAATTAACATTACAGCAAAACATTTTAGACACAAAATCATTTATATACAAAACGAAAATAAAATAAGGAGAAATAATAATAAATATAACCCCTCACCGATCATTCAAAATGACCCTTGAGCTTCATTAACAAGAGTAAAGATCAACAAATAAAACATAGACATGGATATATTCAAAAAATGACACAACAATCAGACACACTTACATTTAAAAATAAGATTTATAAATTTTGAATTAAAAGACTTGACATACAACAAGATATAAATATAATTTAGCCATTTGTGTTTGTCCTTTTCCGCGAAGGGTGCCGAAAAATTATTATGGAACAATTGACCATATACAGAGTCGAGTTGAGTCATCCGATGCAATCAAAAATATAAATAAAGATTGATAAGTTTATTATGGAAATAAATATATATATTATATTAAAATATTGTAATTTTTGACTTTTTTTGAATATATAGTATAATAAAAATTTATATGTAACATCAAATTTTTTTGTTTTTTATATATGCATGAATATAAATTGTATATATGTATCAGAATAAAAATATTTTTTTAAATTGTTAAAATTTTTTGGTTTTTTTGGGGTTTTTTGTATATGCATGAATATATAATATATGTGTAATAAAATGTTTTTTTAAATTGTTAAAATTTTTTGATTTTTTTGTGGATTTTCTGTATATGCATAAATATATAATATATGTGTAAATAATGTTTTTTTGAATTGTTAAAATTTTATGAATTTTTTTGGATTTTTTGATATGCATGAATAAAATAAATATAATGTTAATGATAAAAAACTTGCCTCATATGGATTGATAGACCAACTCTTCCTTTTCGTGTCGGGACTGTTCCATTTCAAGAACGGTTGTTTCCTCCTTAAATACTCGATAATCCTTCATGCCGTATTCCATTTTTTTTGGAAGGGCTATAAATAAAAGCAAGAAGCGTCAAATATTTATATGAAAAGGAACACTTTGCTAAAAACTCGGCTAACCTGCTCTGGTCCATTTTTGTCTCATTTCCACTATAGTCCATTCCTTTTTGAATTTACGAACTTCATCAACACCAAATTTTAACGTTTTGGGAGTAACTATATAAGCACAAACATTTATATTCATATATTGAAATAACACGCAAAGAAGACCTTGCGCACTTATTACACAGGTTAACATTTTTGAAACCTCAGAGCTAATTTCAGATTATGAATTTTATAAAATCCGTGATTTTTCAATCAAACTTTTTCAAGCCAGCTATAAAAATTGAAAATTTTTGAAAAAATGTGAGAATAACAAAAAAGAATTAAAAACAAAAAAATATTCAAAAATTTTTTTTCTACTTAAAACAGTTAAACTGTTATATTCAAACTTCTAATAATATTTATATTCAAATCCGATAATATATTGTGATTCAATTTGGGGTACCAGATATTCTGTATAACCTAAATACTGATGTCAAAGCTTGATATACTTCAAAATAAAATTTTTTGATATTTGAGATAAATATAAGTTACAAATGATTTTAATATGCAAAAAAAAATTTTTAAGTTTTTTTCTATAGGTAATCTTGAAGTGGCAAAATTTGTTAAAATTTGGCCATTTTATCGGACACCTTAGAAAATAGCCGAAGGCGAAAAAAACTTCAAAAGGGAAAATATAAAAGGGCTATCATAAGAATCATTTTCCCCCAGTGTCATAATTTTTTCAACATTAATTTTTGTCGACCTGTTTTTAACTTGTATTTTTAGATATTTACTGTAAGGATAGTAGTGAATTATGCTTCCAGGGACGGTACAACCGGCGTAAGCAGCCCCGTTTTGAGCCTTATTTATATCTTTTTGGGTTGGTATTAGATGGCTATTTAAGGGTTCATTTGGCTTAGATTCGGTTAAAAGTGGAAAATGAGTTTCCAAAAGAGGTAAGTCATAATTCTTGATTGACTTAGATTCGGTTATGATTGGAAAATCTGTTTCTAAAAGAGGTAGGTTATTATTAGAGCCTCTTGTATCTGCATGAACCAAAGACTTTTTTGAGCACATTTGATCACCATTACCTTCAACTGGTTTCCCATCAGACTCGGTAAAATCCCAATATTCTAATAAATAGAGAATTTACTATTTAGTTACTTTAAATGTTATAGCATTGACAAACACAATCAATTGTCAAAATGAGGGTGGGGTTGGATGAAAGTACATTTTTTTTGCTGTAAAAATTATATAGGCAAGAAAAAATTGCTAGATTCAAGCAAAATTAGGGCTGGTTGCAAATTTAAGAAAAAATCTACTTTTTTTGTTTAAATATAACCATATAAAACTGTCTGAATTATTAAAGGGGCAAACCATCCGCCACCTCCCTCCCTTTTATACAAGGCGCTGGCCGGTGTCACGATACTAAAGCTATACTATATTTACAAAACATCACTTAAGAGCTAACTCTATATTATATGAGTCATGATTGGATATAAATAATGTTAATGCCGTTTTTTAAAAACGATCATTTTTTAAATCTTTAGTATGAACCAAAATATAGAATGTTCTATTGGATTTATGGAATATGCTACTGGACAAACCTAGCTAAAATTATTTGAAGCAAGCATTAATTTATCATTGAATCCCTAAATAAAAACATATTTGCCTGTCCAAGCAAAAATTAAAAGCTAAACGAATTTTAAACAACAGTGCTTCCAGTCGAAATATAAGTGTCCTATATTCAACTTGTACTTTAGCGAGGGTAGGACCAATAGGTTATTGAATTTACCAAATTTATGTCAAAGGGCTAAAATGGCAAGAGCAATTTAGCAATTTCCTTACGGTCAATCACTACTATGCAACCAGGTTATCGGAAAATATTTATTTAGCGACGTCAAAATGATATTCTAATAAAATAAAGTTTTTAATACCGTCTTCATTCATCAAATTTATACGACTTTTCAGAGTACAATTCTGACATCGGGTCATGGATTTATTAGTAAGCTCATTTAGCACTACATCGGTGGTCATATCCAAAAGCCGGCCATCTAGCATGAGACAAGAGTTGTAAATTTAATGCAAATAAGTTGAGTGGTCGTATTCAGGACTTTTAAAAAATATGGGGTGCTTTTCGCGAATAAAATTATTATGTAACATATTACTGATAACATGGGGACGATAATAAGGGCTGCCCCTTCCATCCCCTAAAAGTTACGCCCTCTTATTAAAGAGTGGATTGATTCTCATCTTAAAAAAATAAGTTTGGGAGCCGACCATTGATTTTTAGGAAAGTAAATCTAATAATTACCCCCACAAACAAAATCACCCCTTGCTTCACCGCCAGTTTGAACTTTATTATTTTCCGTAGTAATTTTCCCATTCGACTTTGAATTCTTTTTAGTCTTGGGTGGTCCTATAAATATGGTTAAATTCAATCATATTCGAGTTTTTAGCCGTTTTATTTAAGTTAATTAAAGCAATTTACTTAAGCAGCAACATAAAATAGTCATAATGTCAGAAAATTTCATCATACTTTAAATTTTTTTATATAAAAGGCAACAATCAATTTTAATTTGTTTGTGTTCTAAAAAATGACGTAATTTGTTTTTGTTTTTCAATAAACAAATTCATTCATTCATTCATAATCAAAAATTGCAACTAAGACTATATAATAAAACTTAATGATTTAGGAAATCAGCTAAAACGGAATATTAGTTTTTCTGATAAGGTCATTTATTAAATTCTCTAGCATACTTGTTCGGGTGAAAGCCGGATTACCGAATTTTGGACGGGCAACGGGGTCAACAATTTTTTTAATAGAATTATCCTAATTAATTTTAAAATTATCGCTAAACCGGCACGCAAAACAACAGAAAGGGCTAATGAGGGGGCCCTGCGCATTATGGAATAATATAGGATTGCTGATAGAGTTGCCTTTACATTGATGTCTGCATAAATTAATATTGAGTTTTAGGACCAATTTCTAAAATTATTTTTTGTCTTTGGCCCTTACTGTATGCCTAGCTACTGTTCCAGACTTTAAAACTTTAAATTTAAAAGCATCAATTGGCTCATCATGAATAACTTACTACCAGCCATTTTTCTAAAACTAGTTTCGACAGGTAAAACATTTCGGTGCCCGTCGAACATGAGCTAAGTACAACCTGTATTCCATATAAAAAGATGATCTCCATAGATCAAAGTATTTTGTCGCAAATAACTATTTAAATTTAAAATCTTTTATCTCCGCCAAAAATTATCCATTATTTTATAAGTAAATAAGATAAAA
>CM060242.1:27766574-27790676 GCA_030555515.1 Acutogordius australiensis
AATTAGATTTCCAACAAAAATAAATGGGCGCTTTTTGGGGCAAACTAACTATTAATCAATTACCATTTTTTCCCTAGCAAATCCATATTAAAACTATAATTTTTGCAGCATAATATGGAATTTTGAACTTTCAAAAGCCATCAGCCAACTTAAAAAAATTATAAACGATTTTGTTTGTAAAAAAGCAATAGAGATTGAACAGGTCAACAATTTTTTGAGAGTTATGAGTTAACTACAGAAAACCTGACATCTTAGGGAACATCAAATCCGTTTATCGTTTTTTCTAATCAAACTTAGTTAGTCAGTTATAACAGGGCTGGGAAAAAAATTAAATGGGCTTTTTTTTAACAAGTTTTTGAGTTTTTTTCCCCAAATGCCCACAAACTCGTGGGCATGGCATAAAAGCCTCTTTTCCTTAAAGAAAAGGGGCATGTTTAAAAAAAGCCCCTTTTCTTCAAAAAAAACTCTTAGGAGCTTTAAGAAAAAATAACCCACCCATCATTATTATCAAGAAATCAAAATTTTTCAAAATTATTATAAAGAAAACACAAAATGGGCTTTTTGGGGCTTTTTTTAAGAGCCACTTTTTGTGGGTTTGCCCCTTTTCTTAGTAAGGGCTTTTTTTAAATTCTTATTTTGGCCCTTTATTTGTAGCCCCCTTTCTTTTTTTATGTTTTCGTTGGCTCATTATTTTCCCAGCACTGAGATTAAACATATAATATTTTAGAAACAAAGGTTAAAAAACCAAAAAAGATTTAAAACAAAAATAAATTGAAATTTTATTTTAGCATATTTACAATATTTAAACTGTTAAATTTAAACTTCAAATAAAATTTTTATTAAAACCCGATAATATATTGTGTCGTAATTAAGTTTGGACGCAATGTGTATTATCTAAATGCCGATGTAAGAGCTTGATATATTAATGAAAAAAAATTTCCATTATTTGTGATCAAAAATGTAAGTTACAAGGGATTTTAATATACAAAAGATTTTTAAATTTTTTCTTGTTAGAGTATATTTAGATCTGTCAATTTGGTCAAAAAAGGCCATTTTTCGTTATAGACGGATTAAAGGAGCCAAAGACGGAAGAAACTAAGAACATATATGTGAATAGACCATCATGGGAATGCATTCTTTTACTTTCATAAAATTCACGTTTCTGACATAAATATTTGTTGACCTGTGTTATATTGCAATTTGAAATACAAATGCTAAAACAATCATTTAAAATTATTTTTAGCTAAATTAATACATTTTAATACTTTAATTAAATTTGTTAAAAATCATATTGTCTTTAAAATGAGATTAGTAATCATTTTCCACATTTATATTTTATCTCGCTTATCAAGGTCTATTAATTTGGACTTCAAAAAGAACGGGATTTATAGTGTCATTAATACATTTTTTTATTTTTTTTGTTTAAATGTGAACATGGAAGTTCTGTGGTTAATTTGAAGCTGTAGAAAATCATACGGGGAGGGGGTTAAATATTGAATAAGTTAGTAATAAAACAACTATTTTAAAAATATTTAGAAGTTTTTAAGCTCATCTACAGGGGTAAAATTGTAAAATTCGAAGTGCAAACTGTCACAAAATATTATGCATTAACCTTAAAAATTAAAAAAATAAGATAAAATCAAAAATATATAAATTTGGCACAAACATGAAATTAAAATATATTTCAATTCTTTTAAATTATCCCATTTTAGTGACAACTAACGAAAAAAGGGGGAGATATAATTGATACCATTTGTGTTCTCTATAAAGAACAATAGCTCCACGACGTAAACGCGGTATCATTAGAGCCACTTTTAGTGAAATAATTTATCTTGTTGCAACTTTATATATCGTTATTCATTTAAAATATCAGTTTCATTTCCATTCTGAATTTTTGAATAAACAAATAAATCAATATCTAAAAAAATGGCATAAAACATACATTTCATTTCAAAATTTTAATTAATATTTGAACTCTGAAATTTCCTGAGATATGGAAGGTAAAAAATTGCGATACGCTCGTCTCCTGCCACGTACTTATTGTAACTTTTTTTCATTCACACAGCGGCGGGTTAAAAACAATATAGGTCATAAAAATAACAAAAGGTTTGAAGTAGAATAAAATTAATGAAACGGTATTATTTACAATCAAAAGTCAAAGAGCATAAGAGGGCATTTTAAATTGTATAAATATTGCTTCGGATTACATCATCAACTTTTAAAATCTCAAATTTCTTGTCAATATGGCAGGCACCATTTACAGAACGCAGTTAATTTTATTGCACACATAGTTTGATAAGAATTATAACGTGGGCTGGATTAAACATTTCTGTTTAAGGTTATCTTCTTGGTATTGACTCTCTGCTAGGATATAATTTTCCATATGCTTGTATCATCAACATGAGCTCCTAATTCTCTGTCGTAGGGATGGTTTTAGTTGAAGTTTAGTCTCTGGCTCATTAGTTTGATTACACACGTCAACAATTTTTTGAGAGTTGTAAGTTAACTACGGAGATCAAATCTGCCATCTTAAAAAATATCAAATCCGTTTACCGTCTTTCCTAATCAAACTTAGTTAGTCAGTTATAAACATTGAAAATTTTAGAAAAAAAGGTCAAAAAACCAAAAAAGATTCAAAAATAAAAATAAATTTAAATTTTATTTTTGCATATTCACAATAGTTAAAACTGTTAAATTCAAACTTCAAATAATACCATTAATCACCGATAATATATCGTATTTAAGTTTGGACGCGAAATATTTTGTATTATCTGAATGCCGATGTAAGAGCTTGATATATTAATAAAATTTATTTTTCATTATTTGTGATTAAAAATATAAGTTACAAGGGATTTTTATATGCAAATAAGATTTTAAAATTATTCTTTTTAGGATATATTCAGGTCAGTCAATTTGGTTAAAAAAGGCCATTTTTCGTTATAGACGGATCTAAGAAGCCAAAGACGGAAAAAACTAAGAACGAAAAATATATATCAAATTAGGTTAACATGTGGATGCATTCTTTTAAGTTTTCATAAAATTCACGTTTCTGACATTGTTATTTGTTGACCTGTGTTATTAAAGATTTTTCGGCCGGTATGCCAAGTAACGGGTCATCACATCATTCGTGCAAAAGCATCAAGGCTACCTTGGGGGTTTTTCCATCAACAGGTGGATAGCAATGAACGACGAATTCTACGGCTGGCTAGCAAACTTGTTCGTTGTTGGTGAGAGGCCTTAGAAAACATTGGAAATAAATTTTAATGATCTCAAGCTAGTGGTCATGTTTATGGTGTTGATCGATGTCAAAAATGAGATATTGCTATTTTGGGGGGTAAGGTAACATTACAAAACCTGTGGGGAACAAAATAGAGAGAATATATTTGGATTAATAAACATTTTATAATAACGTGAGACTTTTAAATTTTTCTAAAGAATTTAATTTTTTTTATTTGTTTATCTGTTTTTGTCAAAATCTGATTTTTAATCTTAAATAAATTGAAATTAAATTGCTAACTTAGTTATATATTTACAAGTTAATACGGAATATCATTTGTTAATAGTTTTTTTGGAGCCTAATATTTTCAGAAATTTTTGGATTTTATAAACTTTAGACCTTAAGAAATATTAGGGGCATAGGAAGAAAAACTAAACCTGATATTTAGAGGTTAAAGTCGAGGCACAAGAGCCCAATTAGCCCTGTGTCGACCCGCCGAAAAAAAAGGCCGGGTGGGGCCTGAATTTGGAAAAGAGGCTTTACGAGCCGGATCAGTTTAATTCTCTTATTGCCTAATATTTTAAACTATTACACAGGTCGAAAAAAACTAATGAGTAAAAAAAAGGAAATTATAACAATGGGAGGGAAATTATTGCCTTAATTGTGTTATATCATTAATTTTCCCTTTTCCGAGGTTTCTTCAGACTTAGGCTATTTTTTAGGTATATACAATAATGCTAAAATTGACTAAATTGACAGTTTTAAAACCTCGATAATACCCTAAAGAAAAAAAAATGTAAGAATTTTTTATATTAACCCTCAAATGCTAGGATAAGAAATTTGTAACGCGAGTGCTATAGTGGGGTCCAAACAGACAACTTTATTTTTTTATTATAAGAAAAATACGTACTCTTTAATTATAAATTAATATAAGTTATCATAAATGTAAATTGTTAATTTTATTTAACGCAAAGTAGAAAAAAATCTGAAAAAGGAAAATGTTTTATTTTTCATATTAACTAAATGTATCAAGGTTATTGATCAAATCGAGTTTTTAAGTCTAGTACAGGGCTTATTAAACTTTTCTAATTCCCGACCCCATTTATGATTGCGTGTTTCTTAACACTACCCCAACAAATATAAAAGAAAAATAAATTAATATTTTTTGATGATATATTTATTAGGTAACAATATACATACTGACCGCCTTAATTCACTCGAATATATTCAAGACATATTGCAGATTGTATTTGATATAATTGTTTTTTTTTTACAAAAAACGTTCCCAGAACAATCTTTATTTATTTAACTGGCTGGTGGTAAATCCAACAATATACGAGTATAAATGGAAATTTTTTAAACTGACTAATTCGGAATAACATGCACTTCGTTCACAATCATACAATGGCTAAATGAAAAAAATAAATCTACATTTTTTATAAATTTCTATAACATCTTCTGATTCATAGTAAATTTATACAAGATAATATAATGATCGGAATAGAAATGCTGGTATAAACAGTCTTTCCGAACCAGATTTATGATATATTTAGCTACGATGATTGTTATTTTTCTTTATAACAATAATTTTACAAGTTAAAAAACATTTTTTGTTAAATTGTATTTTTATCACTCGCGACCCCGTAATTTTGCTACACGACCCCAAATGGGGTTGCGACCCATAGTTTAAGAAGTCCTGGTCTAGTAGAACATTTTTAAAAAAATTCATAAAAAAAAAATTTTGAAATAAAAAATTATTTTTGGCTATTTTTTATTAAACCTATATATTTTAACCCACTAATGGTAGGGAGAAATTTGTAAAATGCTATTATCATTAATTTATATTGCAAATTTTTGCAAAGTAGAAAAAAATTTAAAAAATTGAAATTTTTTATTTTTCCATATTACCTTAAATAAATCATTTCAAAAAATTAAATGTATCAATATTATCAAATCAATTTGTGTTTTTACGTCTACTAGAACATATTTAGAAAGTTTCATAAAAAAAAATATTTTGATATAAAAAATTATTTTTGGCCATTTTTTCCATAAAAACTAGATATTTTACAAAAATTTTGTAAACTTAATAATTATATTTAAAAAAATAACTGAAATATAAGGTTACAATTATTTAAGTTTAAATTTAAATAGAGGCAATAACGTGGTTTTCAATATTGAAATTGGTGTCCATATGGATCCCAATTCTTTCTAAATTCTAACAAATTTTGTTATTAGACTTAGACTAAATTTAAATTACTAATTTCGCTTTTTATATATTTAAGAGAAAAGTCACAAAAAATAGCCCATAATGTATAATATTTTTGAAGATATTCAAATTCAGGAAGTGCTGGGTTCCATGTGGACCTTACAGTGCTAATCGCGGGTTAAAGAAAGAAAAACACATATCATTATTATACAACACAAACATTTTATATAGTTATTATTTAAAACTATTTTAAAAAAAAAGGTTGCAAATATTTAAGTTTAAATTTAAGGCAATATCATGGTTTTCAGCAGTGAAATTGAGTGTGGGGTTCATATGGACCCCAATATTTCTAATTTTTAAACAAATTTTACCATAAAACTAAGACCATTATAAATACTAGATGTGTTCATTATGCATTTAAGAAAAAGTCAGGAAATATTAACCCATAATATATAATATTTCTAAAGATATTCAAAAATCAAGATGTGCTGGGGTCCATATGAACCCTACAGTGCTAATCGTGGGTTAAAATAACTTGTTTTATTTTTAATTAAAATATTGAGAAATAAAATTTTTAAGTTTAAGTTCTTATCAACTTTTAGGTTATGAAGAACCCTAGCATAAATAGGACACACTTAATTCACTGGACAACAAAATTTAGATGACCTTAACATTTACGGCAACTATTGTTTTTGGTCAAGTTTTTGATGCTAATTACGAATATGAAATCAGAAATTTAGCCAATGCTTTAGATTTTCAGTTATTCGGTGTCAAAGTTGAGATTTTCTTATATTTGGGGTATTTTGGGCGCGATATCACGAAACTTATGGAAAATAACAAAAGTTTAAAAACAAATTTAGATTACAGAAATATTCATTATTAACGAAAGGCGCTTAAATTTTTTTATAATATTTTAATTTTTTTTTTTTTTTATTTTTATAAAATAAGTGGTTTTCGTCATAAAATTTATTTTTTGATCCTAAATAACCTGAAAGTTAATTGTTCATAATTTTGAGCTATAACTAATTTTAGATATGTTTTTTATAAGGAATCTGAAAATGCCGATAGATTTTTAAGAAAATTAATATTTAAAGAAATTTTGTAAATTTTTTTCTGAATTTTGGACGCGGTCTAAAAAAATTGGTGGCATTGGAAAAAAAACTAAACCGGGGATCGTTATCGCAAGAAAATTCTCTAAAAAACCCTCAAAAAATTGTTAATGTTGTTTTTTTTGTTGTTGGTTTTTCAATTAAAATATATTTAAAATTTTAGCAATTTGACTGTAATATAAAAAAAAATCTCTAAATATTTTTTTAGAACCTTTTTGTTTTTTTATCATTTTTTTAAAAATGTTCAATATAGCTGGCTTACAATTAAAAAAGAGTAAACTGAAAAAAAAATAAGATATTTGGTAAAAATCATAAATTTATTCTCAATAAAGGGTATAACTTCTACATTCTGTTATTAAAAATTTTAAAACAAAAATTTTTTAATTTGTTACAAGAAAAATTTTGAGCCGTATTTTTAAATTTGGGCCGTATTTAACAGCAATTTTGGGCGAGCCGGAAAATTGTAAAATGTGTTGGGCGAGTTGGTCCTAAAAAATGTGTCGGGCGTCAAGGCCAAAATTTTAAAGGCCATGTTTGAACTTTAATCAAACTGGTATTTTTAAAATATAAAATTAAATTAGTTTAATATATACAATTGTCAAATCTACCATAGCAATAAAAAGTTTTTTTTAAAAACCACTAAGTGTTTGACCCCTAATTCCTTAAATTAATCTACATTGCTACTAAAAATACAAATTGTAAGAAAATTTTATATTTAAAAAAAAACGTTTTTAAAATTTTACGTTTAATATTTTGTTTTTATTTAAACCTATACAAATTATTTAAAATAAAACAAACATAAAAATATTTTTTTTATTTAAATTTATATTGGATCATTAAAATTCTTTATATTAAATGCTTTTTTATGGACTCATAGTTATTTTTATATTTTTTTTAGGGCACGCAAAGTGAGTTTTTATTTTCGTAAAATTTTGAAAACCCTGAAAATTTTGAAAATTTATTTTTTTTTCAAAGTTATTTCAAAAAATTTTTATTTCAGAAAAAGCATTTTATGTGCATATATTAAATTTGGCAACTTTTTAAAAATTTGCGTTAAATTACAAAATTTTTTTTTTCAAAACTTCGAAAATTTTACGAAAATAAAAACTCACTTTGCACGTGCCCTTACCTGCATTTGTAAAGTTTTGATCTTTAAATTGCTCGGCCCTGCCAGATGGACAAAAAGAAATCTAAAAATAAGAAGGTTGTTTTATTGAGATATTTAAACAATTTTAATATGTATGCTTTTTAAATTCATATAGTTTAAAATGTGGGTTGGATTTAGAGTTTTTATTTAAAAGATAATTTATTAACTGCTATAAAAAAATTAGGTTATAAGTGATGAACCAACAAAACAAGATTACTCAATCTCCAAATATATGCGTTTTAAGGGACCATCAAAAAAGGCAAATATGTTTGGTAGCAAAGTCCAATACTTTACTGGTACCTGAGTTATATATTTAGATTATAATATATTTAATATCTTAGTTAGCTCTTGATGTTATTTTAAGTATTAAAAATTTACTATTCCAATTAATTTAGCTTCTAAAATGGTGGATGCTCTTATGGCTTCTAAGTGGGCCTTAAATGGAAAAACTCCAGCTCTATTTTCAACAAGAGAAGATTGTGTTGACTTTTTGAATCTGTAACTTTTTTTAACAATCTATGCTAATTATCTGTTAATAATATAGCATATTATTAGATAGTACAATTTAAGTTTTTGCAAAATTTTATGGCTTATAGTTGCTTTATAAAAATTATAGGCTTAATTTAATTTTGCCATTATTTTTTACCAAAGGTTGTACTTTATATTTACAAGGTAACTAATGCAAGCCAATTAAAAATTGTATATCTATTATATTTTGAAACCAGATTGCTCATTAAAAATTTCTTTCATCGTGTTCGAAAATTTGTTAAAATATTGGAATTGTCAGACAAAGAAGTGGACCACAATGAAAAGGAGGAAAAGAGTAAGAAAAAGGCTGCTGCATCACTTAAGGAATCTATTCATGTGCCAGGATCCACTCCTGCAAATGAAGATCAAGCACAGGATGAAGCATCAAACACTGCATCTGACAATAATAATAACAATCAAAAAGGTTTATTTATATATTAATAAGAGTTTAAATAATTTAATTATTTTTTTTAATTATTTTTTTTATTATTATTATTATTATTATTATTATTTTTATGATTATTATATTATTATTTTTAATATTATTATTTTTATTATTGTTATTATTATCATTATTTTTATTACTATTATTTATTATTATTATAATTAATAATATTATTATTATAGTCTTTATAACTCTTTTTAAAAACGTTTTTTTGTTTATAAATTAATTATGTTTTTAAAATATATAATATAACGGTTTACCTTATAAATATATTAATAATACAGATTACGATAGCCAAAATACAAAGGCAAACCTTCGAAAAAGGAAAAAAAAGGAGAAAGAAGTATAAAGAATTGCACAACTTTTATAATAGTTTGTGACCTTCAAATTTTTTTTCCTATATATATGGTCGAAAACGCCATAATATAAATAAAATAATTTTTGACTTTTTTATTTATAAGATTTGGTGAAAATGCACAAATTCTTTAAAATTTGAGATGCAATTTTGATTTTTTATTTTGCTTAATGAGTTTATAAAATTTAAGGAGAAAATTATTGAGTTGTAAAAAAATTATTATTAAATTGTATTTAATGAGTTTATTCAACTTTAATATTTTTATACATTATATGGAACAACTAAAAGTAATTAAAAAACTCATTTGAAAATTTACAAGCAAAAATTTTTACCTTTAAAATAAATGGGTTTTGGAAGAAATTTAAAACTATATGGATTTAAGAAAAAATTTTATTTCTTTTAATACAGGTGTCATCGTTATTACAACCTAAAGTCACAATTTGTCCTTATGTATATTTATTATAATAAAAACGGTCCACAATTTTTTAAATACAAATCTCTAAAAAATGATATATTACATAGGTAAACCAACAAATATCAATGGCACAACCGTGAATTTTATAAAATGAAAAAATATATCCCCATGATGGCCCTATCTCACATGTATACTCCCTTTTTCTTAGTTTCTTCCGGCCTTAGCTCCTACATCCGTCCCCATCAAAAAATGGCCTTTTTGACCGAATTGACAGATCGAGCCCTAAATAGAAAAAATTTAGGAATCTACTTATATTTATCATACCAAATAATGAGAAATAAAATTTTTTAGTATATCAAGCTTTTACATCAGCATTTAAAAAATACAAAATATTTCGCGTCCAAACTTATATACGACACGATATCGGTTTTTAATAAAAGTTTTATTTGAAGGTTAAATTTAACAGTTTAGCTGTTGTAAATATGCAAAAAATTTCATTTTATTTGTTTTTAAATCTTTTTAGTTTTTTTGGCATTTTTTTTAAATTTTCAATGTTTATAGCTGACCAACTAAGTTTGATTAAAAAAACGGTAAACGGATTTAACTTAGATGGCAGGTTTGATCTCCGTAATTAGCTCATAACTCAAAAATTTGTTGACCTGTGTTATTCATTATCATTTTAGCCATATGTTTTAATTATATATATATTTACTATTTGAATGATCAGAAAGAAGAAATTGTAACTAAGAAGAAGGAAAAGAAAAAGGTTAAGCTTGAACTTCATGAAATACAAGAGTTTATTGATGGAACAGAAGAGGTATTCCACATGTAACTTAACTACTATTCTTTTTTAATGCATCATTTAATTTAAACGAGAAAGTTTTGCTACTGTCTTACAGCAATAGCAGGATTTGTTTGGAATAAAAGCAAATCGGCTATATGTTGTTATTATTTCAAAAATAAAATTATCAGATCAAAAATATTTGGAAAAAGTTGGCAATCATTTTAGTATGATTTAAAAAATATATTTATAATTTTTATGGAGTAAATTTAATTTGAGTTTGACAAAAAATTTGTAACTGTTTATTAATATGTCCTGATGATATTAAAATCATTTATATAAATTGATATAGTAAAATCTCTAATAAATTTGATGTTTTAATAAATAAAAATTAATCATCTTCTATTTAGTATATAATTAAAACTAAATCATTAAATCAATAAAATTGATAGGTATTTTTAAATGTATGTTAAATTTAAAAATTGCGAATTGGCAAAATCAAATAACTTCTTCCCTTATACTTTTAAAGCAATTTGCTGTTTACCTAAATATTCTGCTTAGATTGACGAACTATTTATTTGTTCAAAGTGAACTTTTGTGTTTTTGGGGAAAAAATTAAAATTTTATAGAGGGGAAAAACGCGTTTAAAATCATTTTACATTTTTGCCAAAATGTCCTATTTAAATAAGGCATTGAATAAAATTATTGGCAATTAATTATTTGTTTAGATCTTATATGCAAGATATCATATTTAATAGCACGTTATTTTTAATTTGTTAAAATAGTAAAACAAAACAAATGACAAAACTTTTTTATTATGATCCCTGCGCTAACTAACAAATTTTAGTAAAATCGGGGCAACTTTATTTTTTAATATCGAAATTAATTTTCTTTTCATTATGGTGCAATTATATTTTTATTTACTACAGTATTATGTATGGGTCTACGATCCGGTTCCCTTGAAAACTTGGATCCTCGGATTTTGTATAGGTTAGACCTAATTTTTTTTAAATATTTACACAGTTATTTTAAAATAGATAATTTAAATCACCTATTATTATGCTCTGTTTCAAACAGATCTGTTGTGTAAGTTGAGTGAAAAGTTGCAAAACATTTTCAATGTTACATTTAAGTTTAAAGGTGGAGATTTGTTCTATCTTTCCATTATTTTTTAATTTTCTTTGAATATATTCTCAAAAAAAACCTTTTGCTCCTTTTGAGTTTTGTCGCAATCAAAATGTAATAAAAACTAGAAAAATTTTTTTACGTCTTTACGAATCATAAGAAAAGTAATATACCCCGACATGAATAAAGTTATTAATAAATAAAACCAGAATAGTTAGCAATAATCTATTTAATTCTCCTTTATTTTTCGAGATAAATTTATGAATTATCTAAAATGATTTTTTTCTATATTTGATAAAAAAAATTAGATCTAACTTGGCACGCGTCAATATCTTGTGCTTAAATACATGTTTTGAAATCCCGATAATTTTAAAATATTTTAATATATTTTATAATCATTAATAACTTCAATTGACAAAACACTATAGCACTACCTTTGATTTTTACATTGCTCGTTTTTGTTACTAAAAATTCTGCTCTTTTAAAAAATGTGTTTAATTTTGGATTGCCTCAAAGTTTTTTATAGCATAAATTTTAAAAATATTTTGGTTCAAGCCCTTGATTATGGTTTTATAACTTGAATTTTCTAAATTTTATAAAGGTTTGCGTCCAGTTTATTAAATGGTAAAATATCTAAACATTCTAATTTAATTAGACTTGAAATTTTAGGGTTAAAATAAATTTACTGTGGCACTAACTTAGATTTTTAGTCTAGGAGGACATGCAAAGAATTTAACAAAATGCATATTTTCGACTTACGTTTTAATATTTAAGTCTCGTGGTTTTACAACCCGTCGCATATTATTTGGTGAACCGGGCTAAAAATTTCACGCAATATAAAAAAAAATAACTGGGACAAAATAGTAGTTTTATTCATGCTTGCTTCAAAAGGATTAAGCGACCTAAGTTACTTTTTATCTGTGGCTTGTTTCAGTTTTAATTAAAAAAATATTGTACATAATGGCTTAAACAAAAATTAAATATCGATACAATTAGCCTTACGTCTAATGATAAAATTTTTTACAAAAAAATTAAGAGGTTACTCTATCGTTAATTCGTTATTTAAGCAATGTGTAAATCGAAAATGCTAACTTAAACTTGCTTTTTCTCTAATTATTTTTATTTGCATGTTTTATAAGTCTAACAATATTTATTTGATATATATTTTATAATATCATCTATTATGTAGTTATTGGGGCCATCGTGGTTTGCCTATTCCCGCTATGGCCCGTCGCCATGCGAACCGGTGTTTACTACCTAAGTTTGGCAGGTGCTGGCTTCCTTGGTCTTATACTCTTCCTCGCTTTATGTAAATAATTTTAATATAACACAGTCTTCTAAAATTAATGTCATAGACTTAGATGGTACTCAAAGGAAAAAATGAGGCAGAATACGGGTGGTTGGCCTATTTTTTTCAGATGTGAAGAAAAAGTTTTTTTTTGTAAATTGTGAGCTAGTTTATATACACAAATAAGATTTTTTGAAAAAAAAAGTATTATCTTATATTTTTTGGCAAAAACTTTAAAATAATTTTCATAATATGATTACTTCTATACAGGCCAGTCCTAAATTAGACCTCATTTTGGGTTATTTTTTAAATTAAAAGGGTTACTTTTTTTTTAAATTATATTAGAAAAAGTATTGCTATTTTTTTGGATTGGCCATTTTTGGAAAAAAGGCGTTATAAACGAAAAAAACTAAAGTTTTTTGATAAAATAACTCAACTTTGAATGCTACCTACTAAGGTATCTTATTTTTGATGCTTTAAACACGTTTTTGACTCACTTCAAGTTGTGTACTATCTTTGTTATAATAAAATTTAGGAGTAATTTTTATAATTGCCAAACAAGTAATTTATTTAATATTCGACAAATTCAATAATGTTTACTATCAATAGCCCACGTTTAAAATGCTTTTTTAATACCATTTATGACCATTTAATCTCAAGTATGCATTTTTATTGCAAACGACTATATATTAATAATTTTTTTATAGTTTAATACAGCTTTAGCTACGCTTACCGAATTGATATTTTTAAGATCATGCCATTTTTGGCCTCCTATACCTTACCTCTTCCTTGTTGGGGCCTTTGACAATTTGCAAATTTTAGTCTTCCTCTTTTAAGGATCAATGGCGAATTAGGTTTTTAGACGGTAACCCCCAATGTAGGGATATTGTACGACCTATCAACCTATAAAGCTGCCTGTTAGTTTTCCAAGTGAGTAGCACCTTTTATTTCATAAACTGGACATTGATGGGAATAGGACCAGCGATTTTTACTTAGGCCAAGCTAAATACACATTTATAAGCTAAAATATGTATATTTCATAATTTATGACGGCAGTGCGTTACGTTATTTTCGGTATTGTTTGGGCTCTTACGTGCGGCCGAGTACATATCTGGTTCCTACCTAATTTACTCGAAGACGTTGGCTTCGTGGAATCTTTTATTCCGGTTTACACGCTAAAATCCTCTTTGAACGCCGCCTCGACTAAAAAACAACACAAATCTAAATCATCCAAGGATAAAGCTACGAAAAAATCTGAAGGTTTAAAAACATGGTTTTTATTGTAACAGTATGCATTTAATTATCTAATATATTTGCAAACATATGGCATTTACATATTGCCTCATATATTAATAGCAAATTGCCTATAATTGGTATTTTTTTCAAAAAGGCGTAAGTTTTTTGTAATAAAATGATATTTTTTGTGTATCTTCAAGGTTTTTGTTCTATATTTTTATAAATGTTTTCCGCTTATACCACAGGTCAACAATTTTTTGAGAGTTATGAGTTAACTACAGAGATCGAACCTGCCATCTTAGAAAATATCAAATCCGTTTACCGTTTTTTCTAATCAAACTTAGTTAGTCAGGTATAAACATTGAAAATTTTAGATAAAAAGGTCAAAAAAACAAAAAAGATTCAAAAATAAAAATAAATTGAAATTTGCATATTCACAATAGTTAAACTGTTAAATTCAAACTTCAAATAATGTTCTCATTAAAAACCGATAATATATTGTGTCGTATTTAAGTTTGGACGCAAAATCTTTATAATCTAAATGCCGATGTAAGAGCTTGATATATTATTAAAATTTATTTTTCATTATTTGTGATTAAAAATATAAGTTACAAGGAATTTTTATATGCAAAAAAGATTTTAAATTTTTTTTTCTTAGGGTATATTTAGATCTGTCAATTTGGCCAAAAAAGGCCATTTTTCGTTAGAGACGGATCTAAGGAGCCAAAGGCGGAAGTAACTAAGAAAAATGAAAAACATATATGAGATTAGGCCATCATGGGGATGCGTTCTTTTATGATTTCATAAAATTCACGTTTCTGATATTGATATTTGTTGACCTGTGTAAGTCCTTGCTCGCCTTAATTTATGGGATACAACTTCACTTTTTTTGCTAAATTGCTTGTCCTTACATTCAAAACAAATAAATTTTATTTAGTATTTGTGCAATTTTGCATTATATTCTGATTATTAAGGGAGATGTAAGACACTAAAAAAATTGTGACATTGCTTTTACGCACTATAAAAGTAATGTTGAATTTTTTAACGACATTACCTCGCCGGTGAGATGAAGTTGTATAAAGGATAGTTTAATTGTAATTGTCTCGAATTTTAAAAAGCATCGTAAATTTAACTATTTTTTTATTTTATAATTTAACATTAATAGAGCCCTTAAAAAACGCGCTGCTGTAAATTTTTTTAATTCCTTGAAAGCCTAAAAATGTTTGAAAATAGCAAACATTTTTTTTTTCATTATAATTTTTAGTAAATAAGTGGAAAATGGTCATTAATTTCGGTTTAAAGTTTCAGGGAAAAATCAAAAGTATTAATGAATTTTTTTCTTGATCTTTATAAAACGAATTGGCATAAAAAAGAGATCATATAATTGGAAAATGTATCTTGTAAAAAACATTATAGCTTGCCTTTTTTCAAAGCTTAAGACTTTTTCTATTAAGCTTTGAAATTTTGCGCCTATGTCGAAATTATACATATTTAATTTTAGAGCAACCATATAATTTTGCTAAAGATAATGCTAATTTTTGATATAAATGGGCCAAAAGTTCTAAGCAGTATTACAAAATAAGCATTTGAACTTTAATTTTTTTTTATTAAACTAGTTATCTTAAGGCATTTATTTTGTATCAAATTTTTCTAGCTTCAAAAAAACTAGGGGAAACTGCAAGTACGAAAAAATCCGATGCAAAAGCCGGTAATATAGAGAACAAAAACAATTCGATAAAAGACGAAAAAGTCGCCATAAACGAAACCGAAAATGGTCATACCAATAATAATAATAATAATGATAACGATTTTATAAATCTAGATTCGAGTCAATCTACTTCTACTGGTCATAAAAATCATCATTCTCTACAAGAAGATACCAACAAATCGACTCCAGTGACTACAGATGATTTTGAATTAATAAACGGTCTTGGTGAAAGTAATGGGGATGGCCTACCTTTAAAAGATTGATTTTTTACATTTAAACAATAGCTTTTTAAAGATGTAATTTGTAGGTTAGCATTTTTCCTTTTACACACTCAAATGTTTCCTTTATATACAATTTAATGGATTTATTATATTTTAATTTATATAAATGAAACATGATTTTATAAATTAAAGTGTTAAATTTACATAATTCTTATTCGCGAACAACTTCCCATGTCTCTCTCAATGTGACTTTTAACAATATTAATTTTTTAAATTTTTTATAGATTAGAGTGGCATTTATTTAATGTCTATTGCAAATACCTATTTTTTCCCGTGTAACGCATGTTGAATGTGTTTCAAATATATTTATGAATAAAAAACAGTATATCATTTTTACCACTTCCTGTAATTCCTAAATATTGAAGCTATGTAATTCACATTTTCGAAATTAAAAGATAATACACTCATCCTGAAAAATATGAAATTTTTGTTTAAAGACTTAAGAACAAGAACAATATTATAAATTTTTTATCAGCTTCACTTGAGACCTTTAAATTTTATATAAAATATAAAACGGTTTTCAAAATTTTGAGCCTCAATTTAATTACATCCATTATAATTTTTAAAAAGGTCTGGCAACCTTGATCTGCAAGTATGTGTTGTGTTCAGCACAAATTAAACAGGCATACCATAGCTGACAAAGCTTTTTTGAGCCAAATCTTTGCTCTTTAATTTACAGAGAGAGCTAGAGGAGTTAATTATAAAGAAAAACAAAATTTAATCAAAAAGATTTAACAATTCGTCCCTTAAAGCTAACACCACTTAGATGGTTTATTACCCAGGAATATTAACATTTGTTTATTTTCTTGAGAGTCAGGACCTAAAAACCTAGGTCTCCGGCTTGTTCTATATCTCTATTTCTGCGTAGCGTTATTTCCACTTTTGATAAAAATCTGACCGGCATGCCGCCAGATAGTAAAAGTTTGTGGGAAATTTCATACCAAATGGTTTTTTTAAACGAACTATATCTTTAAATTTTTTTGTTGTTGCAATTAACAAAGGCCAATGATTTAGGGATTTTAAAAAAGAAATAATATTTATTAGATAAAATTTTCTGAAAATTTAAGCTCAGCATAAATGTTATATTAAAAATTTAAAATTACCTTAACAAATTAATCTTTAAAGCCTTTTTTTTTAAAAAATGCTATTAAATATTAGAATGCTTCGCCCATAAAGGGATTTGTGGCATTTTATATAATGATATAAAAAAAATATATAAAAAAGAGGAATTGTTAGATTATTGCCGCCACTTTATTGAGTATGCTTATAAAAAATGTTTGTATAGTAAATTTATTAAATATATCAGTAATGAAATGTGATTTGATTGACTATTTATAATAAATTAAATATAAGATTGACCAAAAAAAACTACTATATAAGTGAATTTCACACCTGATTTTAGATCAGGGCCGCCCGCATTTGAAGAATTTTACAGCTAGGATGATTTTAAATTGACTGACTTATGAAATATATGGCTTTCTTCAAATAAAAGTATATGGTTATTAACTCTTTATCTCCATTTGACAAAAAAAAATAATTTATTCGCCCCATTTCTTATCAATATTTTTAGGTAGGGCCTGCTAACGAGGCGGCCTACAATACTATGCTGGAAATAATAATAGGCTTTAATTTGGTCACCAATAAATTAACTAAAATGATCCTATTTTTTGTCTCAAAAAAGTTAAAAAATCAATCAAATATAAAAATGGAACGTAAAAGAAAATCACTGGGTCATTAGAATATGGTAATGCTATCACATTGTTCGTCGTCATATAAAAAAATATGTAAAAATTGAAGTCTATATTAAAATAATAAATATGATGGGTTGTTTAAACCCATTTTTGAGTTAAAATATTTAATTCGTTGACGTCAAATTTTATTGTGTCAAAATTCAATATTTTTATTGAAATATTAGAATTGACTATTCATTAATATATGGGGGCATGTTAAACCCCTGGTTTTAGGAACAAAAAAATATTGTCATTTTTGCATTATGTTTAATCATGAAAAAAAATATTTTGCCGGCTAAAAATTAATATATGATTTAATAACTAGGTTAAATGTATAACGAAAAAATTATATGTAGTCTCTCTTTTTGTGGAAAAACAAAACGAGCTTAAACCATTTTTTAATGTAAATGCGTCTTATTATTATTAATTTGTAACAGGGATTAATGGATCATTTTGGTTGCAATACATAAAATATAAGGTTTGCAAAAATGATTTTTGGATGAATGAAATCGAAAATTTAAATAATGTTCTGTGATTATGTTTTCCAAACAGCATTAAAAACCTCCCATGAGCGTATCGTAAATCATGAAAGTGATGCCCACGTCAAGGCAAACCCGACTAAGTCGTGGAACGGTCCCCTTGGTAGAAGGCTGCCAAGCCTCTCGTTTTTGGCAATTTTCAGAGCACAATCTAATGTGTTTTTGTACTTGCTTGCTTCGAGGCCCTACAAATTTTAAATTAATTTTCAAAAAAATAATATGGTTTTAGAAAAGTATTATGTACACAGAGCAATTATGGTACCAATCTAATTAATATAACATAAAATATATATTTTTCCCCAAAAAATTTTATGTTATAAATTACAAATCTAAAATATTTAAAAAAAAAATAAAATTAACCATATATAAGATAGAGTCCAAATTTAGAGAAAATTACTCGGTCAGATATAGAATGGATTGTCCTACTTAATATTTTTTAAGATTATGACAAATTTTTCTAAGCATGCTATATTAAAAATTTAAATATAGCAAAAAATTCAAACACTCAAAATATTTAAAAAAAATTTTTTAAATTTGATTAAATAGAACTTATACATGAAGAATTAATCTTAAATAACGGGAAACTAATTGGAAATGAGGACGAATAGTTATATCATGTTACTCATTATATCTAAATTTTTACACGTTGTATAATATAGGTTCTAATAATTCAATGCTAAAAACAACGACATTTCTATCAAGCCCATTCAGACAGTTTTTTCCGCAATTTTTAATGTTTTTGGCAATCAAGCTATATTTTAAAATTTGAGCTGCTCCTAAAAGTTTAATTACAAGGCATAAAAAAAAGTTATATATATCAATCGCCCCAAAATATTTGTTATCTTTAAAAATAATTGGTGTGAACAATATATAGTACTATCAATTCCCTGAAAGTACGACTTTATGTTGAATTAGAGGTTTTTCAAATCATCCTAATTATAAAATTACACTGAAATTGCAAAATATAGTTAGTTCATAAAACCAACCTTAAAATGTTGGTAAAAAGGCGAATCATATGTAAAAATACCCAGAAATTACCTGCATGCGAGTTTTTACCACGTCGACTGGAGTATTCCCAAAAACGGAAGTAGCCCCGGCTATCGCCCCAAAACACCCGGTTACCAACTTATTCACGGGTTTTTTGAATCCCTCCTCTATACCTAAAAAGAATATGAATATTAATCAAATTTTAGATTTTTTTTGTTCGATAAAAAAATTAATTGGATATAATACCTAAAGATTAAAGTGGGGAGTCGACGCTCAGCCCAATGCCAATTCGTTAAAAAAATAGGCCAGGTCGAAATTCAAAACGGGCGGGGCGGGCTGATTTTATATCCCAGTTTGCCTTATTTTTTTTAATTTTTGTAAGGTCTAAAATGATAAATTTATTATCATGTAAAGGGTATGACTTCTACACTAGTATTTTATGGCTAAATTTTAGCAAAAAATTATACCTTACAAATAATTTTCTGGCCGTATTCGTAATTTCGAGTCGGGCCAAGCCTAAAATGGAAGGACAAAAATTCCGTAAATTAAAAATATATGGGCGGGCCGGGCCAAAATATCACGGCCCGGTTCGAACTTTAATAATATCTGCTAAGGAACTATTCCGAATTTTCGAAAAAAAATACATGATTAAAATCTAACCAATCCTTGAGTGTTTCCACAACCAAAAAACGTATAGCCTGATTACTGCCTTGTTTAATGATGGTAGCTGTGAGACCTTTGTAGACACCACTCAAACCTATAAAAGAAAATATAAGACAAACAAAATTTATTTAGACAATCTAATTAATTTGGTAAGGGCTTGGATATTATTTTAAATTATGGTCCTGACCACTTTAAACAGATTATATTTTGTTATAACATAGGTCAACAATTTAAGAGAGTTATGAGCTAACTACAAAGATCAAATCTGCCATCTTAGGAATTTTCAAATCCGTACCGCTATATTTCCGATCAAACTTAGTTAGTCAGCTATAAACATTGAAAATTAAAGAAAAAATGTCAAAATTTAAAAACAATAAATTAAATTTTTTTTTGCATATTTACAACAGCTAAACTATTAAATTTAAGCTTCAATAAAATATTTTAAAACCTATTATGTCGTGTCGTATTAGTTTAGACGCGAAACATTCTTTATTATCTAAATGCTGATGTAAAAGCTTGATATATTAAAAAATTTTATTTAACATTATTTGAGATAATAATTGTGAGTTACAGGGTATTTTTATATGAAAAACAGAACTTTAATTTTTTATTTTAGAGTATTCTTGAGGTCGCAAAATCTGTTTAAATTGGTAAAAAAAAGGCCATATTTCGGATATGGAAAGATCTAAGAAGCCGAAAGCGGAAGAAATTACGAAAACGGTATATATATGAGTTAAGGCCATTATGGGGATGTATGCTTAAATGTTGTTATAAACTTATTTTTTCTGATTGATATTTGTTGATATGTGTAATATAGTAAATCATAACATATGAAAAGTGCAATTAAAATTTTGACCCTGCATTCTTATAATCTCTCGCGTGCCGTGGAAAAACCCTTTAAATTTTGAGCCGTTAGGTTTTTGTAGGTCATCAATGAATTTAACTTTGATAGTTTCCATAGGGTGTAACAACCAAAATGGCTTCACTTATGCCGGCACCCATGCCGCAGAAACGTTTCCCAGGGGTGAGATTACCAGTCACTGGATCCTTAAAACGAGTTTTGAGGGCCTCAAATGAACCAAATCTATATAATATATGAGAAAATTTGTATTTATTATACAGCTCGTTAAATTTTTTAGTATATGAGCTAACTTTAGATATCAGACCAACCATTTTAAGGATTTTTAAATCCACTTACCGTTCTTTACTTTGAAAGCCAGCGCATAAACATTAGAAAAATTGAAAAAATTATTTATATATCCAAAACAGCTAGGGTGACCTGTAAAATTTTCAAAAGAATAAAACGACAAAATATCGTGTTAAGTTGCTATTTAGGCGGACCACATATTTATTAACTGAATAATGAGATGTAAAAGCTTGACATGAAAGGAAAAATAGAAGTTAAAGGTGCCTCAAATCTCGAGGTATCAGTTAAAAATTTGGCCATTTTTTAAATTTTAATCTAAAATAAGAACCGAGTTTAGAGAAACAAGCTTCGGAAAAACAGGCTATTAGGGCAGCATTAAAGTAGATCCACTGAAAGTTTTATAATTTACGTACGATTACTCTATTTTTTTTTGTCTTGTATTATTGAATGGTAAAATAAACAACATTAGCAACATTTTGATATTTTTAAAAAGTTTCAATTAAAGGTCGTCTAATAACTTTTCATAAGTTAAATATAATTTTACGCTTTTTAAAAAGGGAATAATTAATATCATTAAATGGTTCAGTTAGCTTAAAGAAAAGATCGGTATGATTCTGTGCATTGGTGGCTTTTTCGTGAAAAAATTGCACAGCAAACATAGAAGCTACCTAGGATCATTCTCCGAACTATATGCCTAAAATGAGAGCTTGGGCTGGCAACTTAGGTTGCTGAAGAGCAAATAAAACTATTTAAAACGTGGGCATTAGCAAAAAAGTACAGAAAATATAGAAAACGGGCTTGAACTTTGTTTAAAAAATAAACTAAAGTATATTTTTTTAAAAACAAAAAAATATTTTAAATATAATAATTTTTAAATATTATTTTAGTTATAAAATTAACAGGTTTTCAAAGTGTTTTATAAATAAGCTGAAAAACGGCTTTTACATTTATTGAGATTTGATTACATAGTGTATTAAAAGTAAAATGACCATTATTTTTACTATTTTAGTTTAAGATCTTATTTAACTTGTGAACATTAAAAAAAGGATCTTTTGTGACCACCCAACCATAGCTAAAAATGTTATTTGGAATTATAATTAGAGCGGTGTTCCTTTCACCATCAAAATAATATCAAACTTTTAGAATTATTTTAAAGTTTTTATATTCCTAGGGTTTATAAAATGTCTTAATACCAAAAACATTATAACTAGAATCATAAATAGATATCACCTTAAGTGAAAATTTGAAGTTATTTCAGAGAAAAAACATTTTTTAAGATTTCTGAATTTTGTATGGAATTTAACCATTGCTAATATCACAAATTGATCCAAAAGTAAAAGATTTAAGAGATATAATTAAAATAGTACTGCAATTTAAGAAGTTTGGAGACTTTAAGTAATATTTATTTGATAGGCACTTCATGTAATTTTTACACAAAATTCTTAATAATATAGGATTATATAACCTGACAGCAGATTTTGGGATAGAACCATACAATATAACACTCAATCCCCTATACAGACCTGATACTCCATGAGATTTAAACAGTGGAGTCTGACACAATCAGCAATTCCAGAGTATCTATTTGGTGACTTTTTCATCAAGCTGCAGTTGAGTTTTAACATTATTCTGTTGGAAAAGTTATACATATTTCTATTCCACCAGTTAATCCACCTATATGAAAAAATTAGTGGAAGTTATATCAGGCTGTTAAACATAAAACATGATATGGAAAACAATTTAAAATCGTCAGTATTTTATGAAAGCGTTAAGGGCATAATATTATTTGCCACAATTCAACAGAATCGTTTTTTGGGAGGAAAAAATCCAGATTTTGAATTTAAGGATTTATAGGAATCTTTCTTGCAACACCCTATGTGTTTTAATATCGACAAACACACGCGATTACCATATGGTAAATTTTGGAATTTGTGAATGACTGAAAATATTCGAAAGATTTATGTCCTATTAACCAATAACAATTACACAATTAGTTATGTAATCAATTGCTTGTTTTAATAAATCGAGCAGATTATTAGTTTGCACAAGATTAATAATTTAACGATTATTCACTTTTATTTTTTTATCTAAATTTTTACCTCGATTAGCAATGTATCTATATAGCCATCACATTTTAACTTAAAAATATCTTAAATATTATATTATGGGTCAAATTTTTGCGTCTCTTTCTGGGAATACATATTTAACAATTAATCAAAATTTGGTCTTAATAATTAGATTGTTGGTTTGCTAGAAAGTCGATTTTCGAAGTCAGAATAAATCATTAAAAATTACCAATTTTTTTGCTGCAAAGGCATTTGTTTCCAAAAATTATAATTGATTCAATTAATAAAATTTTTTACCCTTATTCTCCAAGTCAAAATTCTCAAACAAATTTGGTAGCTTTTGATATAATAGCATATTTTTGGACTAATTATAAAACTCCATAATTCTTTTAATTTCTAATGATCAAAGCAGGTCCAGGCATATTTGAGACTACATTTTAGCAATTTTATAAGTAATAAATATGTTTTTTATAGTAATTTGAGAATATTCTGTAGATAATTGTGAAAATTTCAAATAATTTTATCTAATTTCTAAAGCTTATGTGGGAATAGCCCATATAGTCCTCTTTATACTAATCTTTAGCAATATTAATACTTATTGACATACAGTTAAATTAAATGATAAATTTTACCTCGCGTTTTTTTTACCCCCCTATCTACGTTTTAGAAATATGTTTTTTTAGTATTAAAACTATTAGAGGATTGTAAAAGTTACATTTTTATACTAAATATATGTGGGAGATAATTACTCTTTAAGCTAAAAAACAAATCTTTAGTAAAAATAGTTTCTTGACTTAAAGTTGCATTTAATATGATTTTACCTCACGCTCCCTATTTTTCGTCAAAAATCACTACCTGTCAAAAAAATTTAATGTAATAAGATATTCTTTAATTTCCACGCAAGTTTCATCCAAATCTGAGAAGGGAACCTTTTTCAGATTCTTGAGGTGTAAAATCTGTCATTTAACCCAAATCTGGCCATTTTTTCGATTTAATTATGGGGAGAAATTAGTCATGTCGGAGAATAGAAACAATATTTGAGATAAGGCCGTCATGTAGATTATTACGATAGAAGTGTCAATTAATCAAAATGTTGTATCAATGGGCCTGAAGAATGCTTTTAAGTTAC
>CM060242.1:27790876-27827158 GCA_030555515.1 Acutogordius australiensis
TCCTTGCTCGCCTTAATTTATGGGATACAACTTCACTTTTTTTGCTAAATTGCTTGTCCTTACATTCAAAACAAATAAATTTTATTTAGTATTTGTGCAATTTTGCATTATATTCTGATTATTAAGGGAGTTGTGAGACACTAAAAATTTGTGTCATTGCAGTGCACGCATTATAAAAGTAATGATTAATTTTTTATCGACATTACCTAGCCGGTGAGATGAAGTTGTATAAAGGATAGTTTAATTGTAATTGTCTCGAATTTTAAAAAGCATCGTAAATTTAACTATTTTTTTATTTTATAATTTAACATTAATAGAGCCCTTAAAAAACGCGCTGCTGTAAATTTTTTAATTCCTTGAAAGCCTAAAAATGTTTGAAAATAGCAAACATTTTTTTTTCATTATAATTTTTAGTAAATAAGTGGAAAATGGTCATTAATTTCGGTTTAAAGTTTCAGGGAAAAATCAAAAGTATTAATGAATTTTTTTCTTGATCTTTATAAAACGAATTGGCATAAAAAAGAGATCATATAATTGGAAAATGTATCTTGTAAAAAACATCAAAATTAGCTTGCCTTTTTTCAAAGCTTAAGACTTTTTCTATTAAGCTTTGAAATTTTGCGCCTATGTCGAAATTATACATATTTAATTTTAGAGCAACCATATAATTTTGCTAAAGATAATGCTAATTTTTGATATAAATGGGCCAAAAGTTCTAAGCAGTATTACAAAATAAGCATTTGAACTTTAATTTTTTTTATTAAACTAGTTATCTTAAGGCATTTATTTTGTATCAAATTTTTCTAGCTTCAAAAAAACTAGGGGAAACTGCAAGTACGAAAAAAATCCGATGCAAAGCCGGTAATATAGAGAACAAAAACAATTCGATAAAAGACGAAAAAGTCGCCATAAACGAAACCGAAAATGGTCATACCAATAATAATAATAATAATGATAACGATTTTATAAATCTAGATTCGAGTCAATCTACTTCTACTGGTCATAAAAATCATCATTCTCTACAAGAAGATACCAACAAATCGACTCCAGTGACTACAGATGATTTTGAATTAATAAACGGTCTTGGTGAAAGTAATGGGGATGGCCTACCTTTAAAAGATTGATTTTTTACATTTAAACAATAGCTTTTTAAAGATGTAATTTGTAGGTTAGCATTTTTCCTTTTACACACTCAAATGTTTCCTTTATATACAATTTAATGGATTTATTATATTTTAATTTATATAAATGAAACATGATTTTATAAATTAAAGTGTTAAATTTACATAATTCTTATTCGCGAACAACTTCCCATGTCTCTCTCAATGTGACTTTTAACAATATTAATTTTTTAAATTATTATTAAATTAGAGTGGCATTTATTTAAAGTCTTTTGCAAATACCTATTTTTTCCCGTATAAATAACGCATGTTGAATGTGTTTCAAATATATTTATGAATAAAAAACAGTATATCATTTTTACCACTTCCTGTAATTCCTAAATATTGAAGCTATGTAATTCACATTTTCGAAATTAAAAGATAATACACTCATCCTGAAAAATATGAAATTTTTGTTTAAAGACTTAAGAACAAGAACAATATTATAAATTTTTTATCAGCTTCACTTGAGACCTATACATTTTATATAAAATATAAAACGGTTTTCAAAATTTTGAGCCTCAATTTAATTACATCCATTATAATTTTTAAAAAGGTCTGGCAACCTTGATCTGCAAGTATGTGTTGTGTTCAGCACAAATTAAACAGGCATACCATAGCTGACAAAGCTTTTTTGAGCCAAATCTTTGCTCTTTAATTTACAGAGAGAGCTAGAGGAGTTAATTATAAAGAAAAACAAAATTTAATCAAAAAGATTTAACAATTCGTCCCTTAAAGCTAACACCACTTAGATGGTTTATTACCCAGGAATATTAACATTTGTTTATTTTCTTGAGAGTCAGGACCTAAAAACCTAGGTCTCCGGCTTGTTCTATAACTCTATTTCTGCGTAGCGTTATTTCCACTTTTGATAAAAATCTGACCGGCATGCCGCCAGTAAAAGTTTGTGGGAAATTTCATACCAAATGGTTTTTTTAAACGAACTATATCTTTAAATTTTTTTGTTGTTGCAATTAACAAAGGCCAATGATTTAGGGATTTTAAAAAAGAAATAAAATTTATTAGATAAAATTTTCTGAAAATTTAAGCTCAGCATAAATGTTATATTAAAAATTTAAAATTACCTTAACAAATTAATCTATAAAGCCTTTTTTTTAAAAAAAATGCTATTAAATATTAGAATGCTTCGCCCCAAAATAAAGGGATTTGTAGCATTTTATGTAATGATATAAAATAAATATTTAAAAAAGAGAAATTGTTAGATTAAATATTGCCGCCACTTTATTGAGTATGCTTATAAAAAGTGTTTGTATAGTAAATTTATTAAATATATCAGTAATGAAATGTGATTTGATTGACTATTTATAATAAATTAAATATAAGATTGACCAAAAAAAACTACTATATAAGTGAATTTCACACCTGATTTTAGATCAGGGCCGCCCGCATTTGAAGAATTTTACAGCTAGGATGATTTTAAATTGACTGACTTATGAAATATATGGCTTTCTTCAAATAAAAGTATATGGTTATTAACTCTTTATCTCCATTTGACAAAAAAAAATAATTTATTCGCCCCATTTCTTATCAATATTTTTAGGTAGGGCCTGCTAACGAGGCGGCCTACAATACTATGCTGGAAATAATAATAGGCTTTAATTTGGTCACCAATAAATTAACTAAAATGATCCTATTTTTTGTCTCAAAAAAGTTAAAAAATCAATCAAATATAAAAATGGAACGTAAAAGAAAATCACTGGGTCATTAGAATATGGTAATGCTATCACATTGTTCGTCGTCATATAAAAAAATATGTAAAAATTGAAGTCTATATTAAAATAATAAATATGATGGGTTGTTTAAACCCATTTTTGAGTTAAAATATTTAATTCGTTGACGTCAAATTTTATTGTGTCAAAATTCAATATTTTTATTGAAATATTAGAATTGACTATTCATTAATATATGGGGGCATGTTAAACCCTGGTTTTAGGAACAAAAAAATATTGTCATTTTTGCATTATGTTTAATCATGAAAAAAATATTTTGCCGGCTAAAAATTAATATATGATTTAATAACTAGGTTAAATGTATAACGAAAAAATTATATGTAGTCTTCTTTTGTGGAAAAACAAAACGAGCTTAAACCATTTTTTAATGTAAATGCGTCTTATTATTATTAATTTGTAACAGGGATTAATGGATCATTTTGGTTGCAATACATAAAATATAAGGTTTGCAAAAATGATTTTTGGATGAATGAAATCGAAAATTTAAATAATGTTCTGTGATTATGTTTTCCAAACAGCATTAAAAACCTCCATGAGCGTATCGTAAATCATGAAAGTGATGCCCACGTCAAGGCAAACCCGACTAAGTCGTGGAACGGTCCCCTTGTAGAAGGCTGCCAAGCCTTCGTTTTTGGCAATTTTCAGAGCACAATCTAATGTGTTTTTGTACTTGCTTGCTTCGAGGCCCTACAAGTTTAAGTAAATTTTTAAAAATTATATGGTTTTAGAAAAGTATTATGTACACAGAGCAATATGGTACCAATCTAATTAATATAACATAAAATATATTTTTCCCCAAAAAATTTTATGTTATAAATTACACATCTAAAATATTTAAAAAAAAAATAAAATTAACCATATATAAGATAGAGTCCAAATTTAGAGAAAATTACTCGGTCAGATATAGAATATTGTCCTACTTAATATTTTTTAAGATTATGACAAATTTTCTAAGCATGCTATATTAAAAATTTAAATATAGCAAAAATTCAAACACTTCAAAATATTTAAAAAAAATTTTTAAATTTGATTAAATAGAACTTATACATGAAGAATTAATCTTAAATAACGGGAAACTAATTGGAAATGAGGACGAATAGTTATATCATGTTACTCATTATATCTAAATTTTTTACACGTTGTATAATATAGGTTCTAATAATTCAATGCTAAAAACAACGACATTTCTATCAAGCCCATTCAGACAGTTTTTCCGCAATTTTTAATGTTTTTGGCAATCAAGCTATATTTAAAATTTGAGCTGCTCCTAAAAGTTTAATTACAAGGCATAAAAAAAAAGTTATATATATCAATCGCCCCAAATATTTGTTATCTTTAAAAATAATTGGTGTGAACAATATATAGTACTATCAATTCCCTGAAAGTACGACTTTATGTTGAATTAGAAGGTTTTTCAAATCATCCTAATTATAAAATTACACTGAAATTGCAAAATATAGTTAGTTCATAAAACCAACCTTAAAATGTTGGTAAAAAGGCGAATCATATGTAAAAATACCCAAAATTACCTGCATGCGAGTTTTTACCACGTCGACTGGAGTATTCCCAAAAACGGAAGCAGCCCCGGCTATCGCCCCAAAACACCCGGTTACCAACTTATTCACGGGTTTTTTGGAATCCCCTCCTCTATACCTAAAAAGAATGTGAATATTAATCATTTTTTAGATGTTTTTTGTTCGATAAAAAAATTAATTGGATATAATATCTAAAGATTGAGTGGGGAGTCGAAAGCCCGCTCAGCCCAATGCCAATTCGCTCAAAAAATAGGCCAGGTCGAAATTCAAAACGGGCGGGGCGGGCTAATTATGTCTCATTTTACCTTATTTTTTTTTAATTTTTGTAAGGTCTAAAATGATAAATTTATTATCATGTAAAGGGTATGACTTCTACACTCAGTATTTTATGGCTAAATTTTAGCAAAAAATTATACCTTACAAATAATTTTCCTGGCCGTATTCGTAATTTCGAGTCGGGCCAAGCCTAAAATGGAAGACAAAATTCCGTAAATTAAAAAATATGTCGGGCGGGCCGGGCCAAAATATCACGGCCCGGTTCGAACTTTAATAATATCTGCTAAGGAACTATTCCGAATTTTCGAAAAAATACATGATTAAAATCTAACCAATCCTTGAGTGTTTCCACAACCAAAAAACGTATAGCCTGATTACTGCCTTGTTTAATGATGGTAGCTGTGAGACCTTTGTAGACACCACTCAAACCTATAAAAGAAAATATAAGACAAACAAAATTTATTTAGACAATCTAATTAATTTGGTAAGGGCTTGAATATTATTTTAAATTATGGTCCTGACCACTTTAAACAGATTATATTTTGTTATAACATAGGTCAACAATTTAAGAGAGTTATGAGCTAACTACAAAGATCAAATCTGCCATCTTAGGAATTTTCAAATCCGTACCGCTATTTCCGATCAAACTTAGTTAGTCAGCTATAAACATTGAAAATTAAAGAAAAAATGTCAAAATTTAAAAACAATAAATTAATTTTTTTTTGCATAATTACAACAGCTAAACTGGTAAAAAGCTTCAATAAAATATTTTAAAACCGATATTATGTCGTGTCGTATTAGTTTAGACGCGAAATATTCTTTATTATCTAAATGCTGATGTAAAAGCTTGATATATTAAAAAATTTTATTTAACATTATTTGAGATAATAATTGTAAGTTACAAGGTATTTTTATATGAAAAACAGAATCCTTAATTTTTTATTTTTAGAGTATTCTTGAGGTCGCAAAATCTGTTAAATTGGTAAAAAAAAGGCCATATTTCGGATATGGAAAGATCTAAGAAGCCGAAAGCGGAAGAAATTACGAAAACGGTATATATATGAGTTAAGGCCATTATGGGGATGTATGCTTAAATGTTGTTATAAACTTATTTTTTCTGATTTTGTTGATATGTGTAATATAGTAAATCGTAACATATTAAAAGTGCAAATAAAATTTTGACCCTGCATTCTTATAATCTCTCGCGTGCCGTGGAAAAACCCTTTAAATTTTGGGCCGTTAGGGTTTTGTAGGTCATCAATGAATTTAACTTTGATAGTTTCCATAGGTGTAACAACCAAAATGGCTTCACTTATGCCGGCACCCATGCCGCAGAAAAAACGTTTCCCAGGGGTGAGATTACCAGTCACTGGATCCTTAAAACGAGTTTTGAGGGCCTCAAATGAACCAAATCTATATAATATATGAGAAAATTTGTATTTATTACACAGCTCGTTAAATTTTTAGTATATGAGCTAACTTTAGATATCAGACCAACCATTTTAAGGATTTTTAAATCCACTTACCGTTCTTTACTTTGAAAGCCAGCTATAAACATTAGAAAATTGAAAAAATTATTTATATATATAAAACAGCTAGGGTGACCTGTAAAATTTTCAAAGAATAAAACGACAAAATATCGTGTTAAGTTGCTATTTAGGCGGACCACATATTTATTAACTGAATAATGATGTAAAAGCTTGACATGAAAGGAAAAATAGAAGTTAAAGGTGCCTCAAAATCTCGAGGTATCAGTTAAAAATTTGGCCATTTTTTAAATTTTAATCTAAAATAATAACCGAGTTTAGAAACAAGCTTCGGAAAAACAGGTAATATTAGGGCAGCATGTAGACCACTGAAAGTTTTATAATTTGCGGCGATTACTCATTTTTATTTGTCTTGTATTATTGAATGGTAAAATAAACAACATTAGCAACATTTTGATATTTTTAAAAAGTTTCAATTAAAGGTCGTCTAATAACTTTTCAGAAGTTAAATATAATTTTACGCTTTTTAAAAAAGGGAATAATTAATATCATTAAATGGTTCAGTTAGCTTAAAGAAAAGATCGGTATGATTCTGTGCATTGGTGGCTTTTTCGTGAAAAAATTGCACAGCAAACATAGAAGCTACCTAGATCGGCCCTAAACTATATGCCTAAAATGAGAGCTTGGGCTGGCAACTTAGGTTGCTGAAGAGCAAATAAAACTATTTAAAACGTGGGCATTAGCAAAAAAGTACAGAAAATATAGAAAACGGGCTTGAACTTTGTTTAAAATAAACTAAAGTATATTTTTAAAAACAAAAAATATTTTAAATATAATAATTTTAAATTATTTTAGTTATAAAATTAACAGGTTTTCAAAGTGTTTTATAAATAAGCTGAAAAGCAGCTTTTACATTTATTGAGATTTGATTACATAGTGTATTAAAAGTAAAATGACCATTATTTTACTATTTTAGTTTAAGATCTTATTTAACTTGTGAACATTAAAAAAAGGATCTTTTTGTGACCACCCAACCATAGCTAAAAATGTTATTTGAATTATAATTAGAACGGTGTTCCTTTCACCATCAAAATAATATCAAACTTTTAAATTATTTTAAAGTTTTTATATTCCTAGGGTTTATAAAATGTCTTAATACCAAAACATTATAACTAGAATCATAAATAGATATCACCTTAAGTGAAAATTTAAGTTGTCAGAGAAAAAAACATTTTTTAAGATTTTTGAATTTTGTATGGAATTTAACTATTGCTAATATCACAAATTGATCCAAAAGTAAAAGATTTTAAGAGATATAATTAAAATAGTACTGCAATTTAAAGGGGTTTGGAGACTTTAAGTAATATTTATTTGATAGGCAATTTATGTAATTTTACACAAAATTCTTAATATAATATAGGATTATATAACCTGACAGCAGATTTTGGGATAGAACCATACAATAGCACACTCAATCCCCTATACAGACCTGATACTCCATGAGATTTAACAGTTTGTCTGACACAATCAGCAATTCCAGAGTATCTAGGTTTGGCAGACTTTTCATCAAGCTGCAGTTGAGTTTTAACATATTCTGTTGGAAAAGTTATACATATTTCTATTCCACCAGTTAATCCACCTATATGAAAAAATTAAGTGGTAAGTTATATCAGGCTGTTAAACATAAAACATATTATGGAAAACAATTTAAAATCGTCAGTATTTTATGAAAGCGTTGGGCATAATATTACCTGCCACAATTCCTTTAATCGTTTTTTGGGAGGGAAAAAATCCAGATTTTGAATTTAAGGATTTATAGGAATCTTCTTGCAACACCATGTGTTTTAATATCGACAAACACACGCGATTACCATATGGTAAATTTTTAAATTTGTGAATGACTGAAAATATTCGAAAGATTTATGTCCTATTAACCAATAACAATTACACAATTAGTTATGTAATCAATGCTTGTTTTAATAAACCGAGCAGATTATTAGTTTGCACAAGATTAATAATTTAACGATTATTCACTTTTAGTTTTTTTATCTAAATTTTTACCTCGATTAGCAATGTATCTATATAGCCATCACATTTTAACTTAAAATATCTTAAATATTATATTATGGGTCAAATTTTTGCGTCTCTTTCTTGAATACATATTTAACAATTAATCAAAATTTGGTCTTAATAATTAGATTGTTGGTTTGCTAGAAAGTCGGTTTTCAAAGTCAGAATAAATCATTAAAAAATTACCAATTTTTTTGCTGCAAAGGCATTTTGTTTCCAAAATTATAATTGATTCAATTAATAAAATTTTTGTACCCTTATCTCCAAGTCAAAATTCTCAAACAAATTTGGTAGCTTTTGATATAATAGCATATTTTTGGACTAATTATAAAACTCATAATTCTTTTAATTTCTAATATCAAAGCAGGTCCCAGGCATATTTGAGACTACATTTTAGCAATTTTATAAGTAATAAATATGTTTTTTATAGTAATTTGAGAATATTCTGTAGATAATTGTGAAAATTTCAAATAATTTTATCTAATTCTAAACATATGGGGAATAGCCCATATAGTCCTCTTTATACTAATCTTTAGCAATAATACTTATTGACATAAAAGTTAAATTAAATGATAAATTTTACCTCGCGTTTTTTTTACCCCTATCTACGTTTTAGAATATGTTTTTTTAGTATTAAAACTATTAGGTGATTGTAAAAAAACATTTTTATACTAAATATATGGGAGATAGTACTCTTTAAACTAAAAAACAAATCTTTAGTAAAAATAGTTTTTGACTTAAAGTTGCATTTAATGATTTTACCTCGCGTTCCCCCTATTTTCGTCAAAAATCACTACCTGTCAAAAAAATTTAATGTAATAAGATATTCTTTAATTTCCACGCAAAGTTTCATCCAAATCTGAGAAGGGAACCTTTTCAGATTCTTGAGGTGTAAAATCTGTCATTTAACCCAAATCTGGCCATTTTTTCGATTTTAATTATAAGAAATTAGTCAAGTCGGAGAATAGAAACAATATTTGAGATAAGGCCGTCATGTAGATTATTGCGATAGAAGTGTCAATTAATCAAAATGTTGTATCAATGGGCCTGAAGAATGCTTTTAAGTTACAATACTTATGAGTTTTTAATTACTGGGAAGTGAAAACAAAAAAGGCAAGGCAAATGGGAGGTTTGTTGTTAATATAAGAAATCAATAACATTGAAAAGCTTCAATATCATTTATTAATTTTTATTGAATTGCTAATATTCCCTGTTGGTCAAAAAATTAATTTTCATTGATGGTACCAACACTACCACAACTGAAATTTTGGCAATAAAAAATGCTGTCATTTATTTTTCTCAAAAAATTCAATTGATATAAAATTTACAACATTGAAAATGAATTGGAATTAATAAAAAGTGTGGACTGACATACTTATAAAAGCTTCAAGACATAAATTTTCAAAATCCTTATCATATTTAGCATTTATACCTTTTTGCTGGAAAGCAAAAGGAGTTTCTTTAACATTTACATTAGAATTTTTCAATTTTTTAACAAATAGGGGACATTTTTCAATTAGAGTGGCAAGGCTGTTTCCAATCAAGATATAATTATTGATTGAATCATAGCTGCTGTATGGGTAAGATAAAGCCTCAGGGATTTTTGGCGTAAAAACATTATGAGTTAATACATTGACATAATGATGCATGTCACAATGGGGCATATAAAAAATATAAAAAGTATGCAATTTATAATTTTTAAAATGTAACATAGATTTTAATAAAAAATCAGAAATGTGTAATTTACAGCTATCATTTGCCTTTAGAAGAAAATGATTAAATTGCAAAGTGGTTAAAATAAATTTTTCTAAAGGATTAAAATTTGGATCATAATTTAATATGTGGATAGAGGAAGTCATATTTTTTTGCCTAATAAGGTTGATAATTTTATGTATAAAGGCTAATTGTAAAATAGAAGATTGAGAACTTGAAAAATTGCCCAGGCCATATATAACAAAAACTAATGTTACGGGAGGGTCTTTTATCACTATTTTTGATAAAAGAGACAAAAAAATGTTAGAATTGTCTTCCCAAAACAATGACTTAGCTAATAAATTTGAAAAATGGCTAAACTTTGTAAAAAAAAATTCTTTTGGCAGATTAAAACTAGAAAGAAGTATGGAAGGGCTACTATGTTCATTTATTGTGTCATATATAACTTTGTGATTCTCAATAATTTTAAATTTTGATTTCTTAGATTTTTTTAGTGTAAAACCACCTGCTGTCATGCAAATTTTATGTTGAGACACTAAAAATATGTCAGTAGATATTTCCTTAGCCATTGTGATAATAATTTATGTATATAGATATTCTTTATTTTTCTATTTTCTTTGCTAATTTCTGATATTCCACTTTAAGTGTATTGATGTCTCCTTTTCTTAACAATTCTTTAGCTTTTTCGGTAAATTCTTGGGCATAACAAGCTTGAAAAAGATCTAATGGAGTCAATTCTTTTTGTATAACATCTTGAGCACGATAAGAAACATAAGGCTTTAACTATAACATACATCAGAATAGGTTGTAATTACAGTGCTGGCCAATATATATTGACCAGTGTCAAAAAAATGATCATTTTCATATATAATGTGGCCATCTACCACTATTTTATTGATTGTGGTCACAAATAAAATGATCACAATCACAATTAAATGATCATGATCATAGTTAAATGGCCAAAATGATGTTTTATGAAAAATATCAGTATGTTGTGGAATTTAAATTGTGATTGTAATCGTTTTATTTGTGACCAAAATCAAAAATATTGTGGTTGATGGCCATATTTTATGTGGCTATTTATCATTCTTTTTCTAACATGTGCCACTTTATTGTAGCTAGCCCTGTATGTCTAGCATATTTGAGATATAATTAAACAGATATTAAAAAATATAAAACCAACATTCTCTTTTAATGAATATAACAAGAGTATTAATACTAAATTTTAATTACAAAAGGAAGAATAAAAATATTTGGACTAAATAACTACAAATGCCAGGTAATGCTTAATAAATAAAGACAAATACTTTAAAGTTTGCTAAATCTGGCACAACCAGTTCTGGTATCGCCTCTTTATATATATAATTTTTTCCAAGTCTTTGCCCAATAAAACAAGAATATTCCAAGCATTCACCAGCTATAAGCAAATAAATAATATAATAAAAACAATTATGTAAATAAAATAATGCACTAACGAGGACGAAATCTACGAAATCTATCAACGGCGCGTCCTTTGCCCTTTGTATTAACAAAAAATCTATGATTAAGTTTTCTGAGTTCTGGTGATTTTATTCCGTAAAAACAAATGGAAACCAAACATGTTGATTGAGGTCGTAAAAGCATCAACCATTCATTTTAAAAACGACGTGGAAAAAAAAAATACTGGCTTGTAAGGCTGCGGCTAATATTTCTTTCAAAATTGTAAAAAAAATATTTTTAAAATAAAAAAAAAAATTAGCGGCTAATATTAAAAAATAAGATTTTAGGTTTTTTGGTCGTTTTAAGATATGCCTAAATTTTTTTTTTTTAAATTTTAAAAATTTTTAAATTTTTTTTTACACTAGCCTCAAGGTACTCGGAACTCTCTCATAAAAATGACGTCATTTGTACAATATCTGTGATGTACAATATCTGTGCTTTTTCTTGGTTCAAGATCAATCATCCTCTAAAATTATTTTAATATCATATATCATCATCATATATATGAAATATGTAAATTAATTGATTTGGTTAAGGATATAATTGCTGTATTATGAGTATATATTTCATGCGCCATTTTGCTTTTTATAGCAGAGTTACTCCAATCTAGCCTCAATGTTATATTCAAATGCGTGCAAATTTTTTTTCGTAAAATTTTTTTTTCTACTAGCCGCAGCCTAATTCATACATGCCTTCTAAGGGCGCGTTCAGACTCAGTTCGTTTTTTTTTTAATTTTTAAAAATTTTAGTTTTTACCTTTTGACATCGAACGCTTTTTTACAAAAAGTCGCCAATTTTTGTTATTAGCATTTAAATAGTGTTTCTGAAAGAAAAGTTTTAAAAAATTTTGAAAAAAAAAATAAAATTTCAAAAAATTCGAAATTGTTAAAATTTTTCAAAAATTTGAAATGAGTCTTAACGCGCCTCAATAAAAATTTTTTTTATCACTCTAGGGTTAAAAATAAAAAATTTGAACAAGCTAATAACACAGGTCAACAAATTTTTGAGAGTTATGAGCTAACTACGGAGATCAAACCTGCCATCTTAGGGATTTTCAAACCCGTTTTTCTAATCCAACTTAGTTAGTCAGCTATAAATATTGAAAATAATAAATGCCAAAAAAAAAATATTTAAAAACAAAAATAAATTGATATTCTTTTTTGCATATTTACAACAGCTAAACTGTTAAATTCACACTTCAAATAAAACTTTTTTTAAAAACCGATATTATATCGTGTCGTTTTTAAGTTTGGACGCAAAATATTTTGTATTATCAATGCTGATGTAAAAGCTTGATATACTAAAAAAAATTTCTCATTATTTGATATGATAAATATAAGTTACTAGGGATTTTTATATGAAAAAAAGATTCTTAAATTTTTCGTTTTTAGGGTATTCCCGATCTGTCATTTTGGTCAAAAAAGGCCATTTTTTTGATATGCTCGGATCTAAGGAGCCAAGGCCGAAAGAAACTAAGAAAAACGAAATATATATATGAGATAAGGCCATCATGGGGATAAATTCTTTTATGTTTTCATAGAATTCACGGTTGTGTCATTGATATTTGTTGACCTGTGTAATGAGTTGTAAAGTTTTTTTCCTTCGTGTTTAAGGTCGCAGACAGATTAACCCCCGTTGCATGCGTTAAAAAATGATATATCATTGGGAATAAAAGGAGTGAAATGCTTTAACGCTCAGAGTAAAAAACTTTGTTTTTGTAAAAAAACAAGGGTAGGCTGCGGCTAAGACTAATTTCAAAATTGTTTATAAAATATAAGGGCGCGTCAGATAAAGTTTTTTCTAAATTTTTTAAAAACGTTTTTTTGGTACTCGGAACTCTCTTATAAAAATGACGTCATTTTGTACAATTTCTGTGCGTAGAATTACTGTGCTTTTTCTTGGTTCAAGAACTATCACCCTTTAAAATTATTTTATATTTACCATCATCATATATATGAAATAAGTAAACTTTTGGTTAATTATATAATTGCTGTAATATGAAGATTTATTTCATGCGCCATTTTGCTTTTTAGAGCAGAGACATTCGTTTTTAATTTTTTTTTACACTAGCAGTCTTAATGTTAATCAAATGCGTTCGATTCAACATTTTTTTTACTAGTTGCAGTAATAATTACAAAAATACCTGGCCAAAAAAATTACAAAATTTTAAAAACAAAAACTGTTGTTTTTTTAATATAAAAACTATAATTAAAATAGCTGAAATACTATAATAATTTATGTAATGGAATTTATTATTTAATAAAAAATGTTTTTTCAAATCAACATAGCTTAAATTACAAAAGATGTATTTATAATAGGGATGCTCAAAAATGCAAAGTGGCGCATGAAATAAATTTTAAAAATACAATAATTATATCCTTAACAACCTAGTTCTCACATATAGGAATGGCATATTTTTTAAAAATAATTTTAAGGGTTGATAATTCTTGCCCAAACTTAATCACAGAAATGGTAATCACAAAAATGGTGGCCGATTTTATGCCGATTAGCATTTAGATGTAAATTGTTAGAAGTCGTTTATAAGGGCACGTGCAAAGTGAGTTTTTATTTTCGTGAGATTTTCAAAATTTTAAAAAATTTCATTTTTTAATAAAACGCAAATTTTCAAAAAGTTGCCAAATTTAATACATGCACATAAAATGCTATTTCTGAAATAAAAGATTTTTGAAAAATTTTTGAAAATTTTTTTTTTTTTAAATTTTCAGAATTTTCAAAATTTTACGAAAAACTCACTTTGCACGTGCCCTAAGATAGGCTACATTTAGATTGAAAACAGAAAAAAAATAATTGGTCAGAGGTTTCCCCCATACCTTTCCCCATATAGGGGCGCACCGGTTAGGGCTTTGACTCTTTTAACCTAAGCAAAAGCCTAGACTCTTAATTTTAGACATATCGTTTAGGATATACTGCTTAAGCAGGCCACTCCGAAGCTTCAAAGTGGTTGCACATTTATACTATTTTTCCAAAGAAAAAAGCTACTAAGCACAGATTCGAACTCGCAATCTCCTGCGTCTAAGACAGAAGGTTTACCAGGGGCGTATGCAGAAACTTTTCTAAAGGGGGGCAAGAAATTTTTTTGGAGGAAAGGAACTACAAATTAAATTTTAATGTTGATATTTTATTTGCAAATTAATTTATATGGCTGTATATTTTTCAAAAAATAGCAATTTTATTGATTTTTATTCCCTTTTATATGTTGAATATTTAAATTCAACCGCAAAATACATCATAAAAATTCAAAAAAATAAAGGGGGGCAATTGCCCCCTTTTGACAACCCAACTCCCCTTTTAACCACTGAGCTACCTAAGCCGATTTATAATTATATGAACTCAAAAGTTTAAGACCATGACTTTTTCTTTTCTCTCTGATACAATAAGATAATATTTTCAATTCTATATATCGGCTGCGACTAATACAATTTTCAAAATTGTAAAAAAAAATTTAACGGCTAAAAAAGGAAATAAATCTAATTGGCCGGCAGGTCTATTCGGTGTAAAATGAACTCGTGTAAAATGACCTCTCAACGAGTTCATTTTACACCGAATAATGTTTTACACGATTATTTTACACCGAATAATAAAAACGCTTTTCAGTATAGGAATATTTTCTAGATTGAAGTTTTTTGATGTAACATTTTATGAGGAATTCAAATATATGACATTTTCTAACTTGTTAAGTTTTAATGCGATTAAAAGTTTTTATTGGTCACTAAACGAAAGTTAATGAATAATTACAAAATTTTTTGTTGTATTAATTATTTTAAATTGAATTTAATTATTTTATTTGAGAAATTTAATTTAAAGGGCATTTATATCTTCCATATTACATTTATTTTGTAATATTACTGTATTATATTTATAATGTCAGTCAAAATTTTGTTATGAATATATAAATCGTGCGTCAAAAATAAAAGAGAGCATTGCCTAAGGTGCAACGTAGCAGGCTAAAAAGCGAGAGGCTTTGGATTCGAGTACCTGCGAAGACATTTTTTTTATTTTTACAAGATATCTACATAAGTCAGTATAACATTTGTGTGCTAATATTTAGTCGATTTCTCTGTCGATTGTATGTAATAGGCACGTACATCAAAATAAGGGCACGTGCAAAGTGAGTTTTTATGTGAAAATTTAAAAATTTTGAGAAATTTTATTTTGAAATAAAAAGCAAATTTTTTAAAAGTTGTCAAATATAGTTTATGCACATAAAATGCTTTTTCTGAAATAAAAAATTTTTTAAAAATTTTGGAAAAAAATAAATTCTTAAAATTTTCAAAATTTTACGAAAATAAAAACACACTTGGCACGTGCCATAAGAAAAAAATACAATCTATGGAGTAATCAGCTGTAAATAAGTACACAAATGGTATGCTGACTTATGTAGATATCCTGAAAAAAATAAAAAAAACGTCTTCGCAAGGACTAGCCCAGGAACTCTCGCTTATTAGCCTGTTACGCTAGGCACAGGGCAACGCTAGGTTAAATTTTTGATGCACGATTTATATATTTATATCAAATATATAATAAGCTAAATAATAGTGTTTTAACATAAATTAATAGAATATATAAATGCCGGGCAGGTCTATTCGGTGTAAAATGAACTCGTGTAAAATGACCTTTTAAACGAGTTCATTTTACACCGAATAGACTTTTACACGAGTTCATTTTACACCGAATAGTAAAAACGCTTTGCAACATATGTATTATATTTAAATAACGGTTTTCTTATGTAAAATTTTATGGGATTTCAAATATGTTATTCAATTTTGTCTAACTCTTTTAGTTTTTAAATAAGCGATTTCAAAATTTTAAAAACTATATAAATTAGCTTATATGAATTTTTACAAATTTATTGATTAAAATCGACCAATCTAACATTATACAACGAATTCAATCATCTCATTCGCGAAATTACATTCTCTATCTTATAATTTTTGTTAAAATATAGATAAATAAAGCCCAAATGTTAGTTGGGAATTTTATTATAAATAGATGAATTATGAGTCTTTAATTTATAACTAGTGTTGCTGAGTGGCTAGAGTTCGTTTCTCCAGCCCATGCGTGCCCCGGTTCTATACCCTGAGGATACACTTTTTTAAATTTTTTTAATATACCCAAGTGTTGCCTGACTTAGTTAAAATACTAGCAGTCTTTAAAATGTTATTTTGAACACTTAAATGTTGTTATATTTTATCCCTAGAGCTGCCTGCACTTTTAATTTATTATATGACCCATAACATAACGATAATGATATACAAATAAAATAAATTGTAAAAATGATGAAATTTTATATATTCTAGACATTAAGTGGCGAAATCACCTTTTTAAAAAAAACAAACATTATATATGTAAGAATTCATACTCACCGCAGTTAGAGTAGGATCTTTATTTTTAAAGTTTTCTTAAATGAGTGAAACACAGGCCCGATTCTAGCTTTTCCAATTTGGTAGGGGGGGGGGGGGGGGGGGTTGGCAAAAAAACTTGTGGGGGGGGGGCAGGTCACGGCAAAAATATACATGTACACCAATTGAATTTTTGAAAGGCGGGCCCCCCCCCCCCCCCCCCCCCCCCAAATGGGGTATAGAATCGTGCCTGGCTGAAACAATGTATTAATATATTAATTATAAATTAAAATAAAAATGCCGAAATTATTATTAAATGATAAGTATGTGGCTCACCTTTTATAAAAATTAACATAAGAAGCGCCTAAATCTACTTTGAACCTATACAACGTTTCCTAGAAATAGTATCTTTAAGTCACTGACAAAAAAATAAGGTTTAATTATCTATTTATAATAAAATTCCGAACTAACATTTGGGCTTTTTTTATCTATATTTTAACAAAAATTATAAGATAGAGAATGTAATTTCGCGAATGAGATAATTAAATTCGTTGTATAATGTTAGATTGGTCGATTATAACACTGGACAACAAAAAAAACAACATAAACAATTTTATGAGGGTTTTGTAGAGAATTTTCTTGCGATAACGATCCCGGGTTTAGATTTTTTTCCAATGCCTCCAATTTTTTTTAAACCGCGTCCAAAGTTCAGAAAAAAATTCAATTTCTTTTACTATAAATTTTACAAAAAATCTATTGGCATATTCAGATTCCTTATAAAAAACATATCTAAAAAAGGTTATTACATTTTTAAAAATTTACTTTCAAGTTGTTTAGGATCAAAAAACGGAGTTTATGACGAAAACCACTAATTTTACAAAAATGAAAAAATAAAAAAAATATAAACCCCTTACATTAATAATGAATGTTTTCGTTGTCTAAATATATTTTTAAACTTTTGTTACTACCCATAGGTTTTATGATTAGAAGCCCAAAATACTCCAAAAATTGAAAAATCTCAACTTTGACACCTAACTAAAAATCTGAGGCATTGGCTAAAATTCTGATTTCATATTCGTGATCAGCGCCAAAAACCATATTTGCCATAAATGATGCTTAGGGTCGTCCAAATTTTGTTAGTGTAATCAATAAATTTGTAAAAATTCATATATGCTAATTTATATAGTTATTCAAATTTTGAAATCGCATTTATTTAAAAACTAAAAAAGTTAGACAAAATTGAATAACATATTTGGAATCCTCATAAAATTTTACATAAGAAAACCATTATTTAAATATAATACATATGTTGCAAAGCGTTTTTACTATTCGGTGTAAAATGAACTCGTGTAAAAGGACCTTTTACACGAGTTCATTTTTGACCGAATAGACCTGCCGACAAATGCCCTTTGAGTTAAATATTGCGAGTACAATAAAATTCCTTTTAAAATTTTAGATTAGCAGAATATAATGAATAACTCTGTAATTATTTAATCCCCTTCGTTTAGTGAGTCATAAAAATAAAAATCGCATTTATTAAAGAACTAAATAAGTTGGAAAAATTTTATATTTTAAATCCTCATAAAAAGTTACAATTGAAAACTCTAGTACAGAAATTTTTTCTATATTGAAGAGCGTTTACTATTTGGTGTAAAATGAACTCATGTAAAACACTATTAGGTGTAAAATGAATTCGGGTAAAAAACTATTCGATGTAAAATGAACTCGTGTGAAAGGTCATTTTACAAGAGTTCATTTTACACCGAATAGACCTGCCCGTAATTGGCCGTTTTAGGATATGCTTAAAAAAAAATTTTAATTGCGTAAATTTATTTTACACTAGCTATCAAAATATAATGCGTTTATTTTTATTTCCTTAAAATTTTTCTCACTAGCCGCAGCCATTGATGCCCATTCAACTATGATATCATCTTTCAACATTTCGGTGACGCCAACGTGATAAATCATCTATTAAATGCATTTAGATTTAAATTTCTTGGGAAAAAATCCGTCCATTCAGGAGATTACTCTAATTAGATATGTTCAACACAATCCTAAGTATTTTTAAATAAGGACAAAATTGAATTTTAAAAGTTGAGAACTTTACACTAATCGGCATACCAGACAGTTTGGCCCATTATTTCGGTCCAATTTTAAATATCCGATTACCAAAATCTCACTTCCCACATTTGGAAACGTTGCGGTATAGACTAAGTTCAAAAACCCATTGTTAATAAATAAAAACACAAAACATTTATATGTTTTAAAATTATTAATGTGAGTGTAGAAGTAATATCATTCAACGTGAACAATCATAAAGGTTATTTTTTCGCAGTGTAATAATTTTCTTTTTTTTTCACTCATTAATTTTTGTCATAATAGCTAAAAAAAATCGGGCAATTTGAGCAAAGATTTTTAACCAGTATGAATAAAATGAAAATTAAGGTTAAATATCTTTAAACTGCAATCTAACATGCAAAAAAATAATTGAAAAACAATTGTTTGTTTCCATTCAAATCCATTAACAAAATTGCAAAATCTTTTTTCAAAATATGTCATTTTTGGATAAAACATTATTTGATATTATTTTTAAGGTCCATATATTAATCTAAAATATCATTGTTAAAAAACTTGCCAAAATAAACATATTTTATGTAGACTTATTAAATAAATGCATTTTAATTAAGTATCAAATATAATTTTTATAATTGGTAAGTTATAGAAAATATTGGAAAGCTCTTTGTTTAGGTATATCCCTGTCCTTATCCGGAACGGCTTCGAATATAAGAGGGGTTTGGGATCCATCAGTGTCAAATTTGATAACAGCAGCCATATTTCCACAGCGGTAGCAATAGTTTGGAGCTGACCATATGGTCACCAACGTATTATCAAATATGTATTTGTACCCTATCAAAAAACATTTTTTTAATCAGGAATAGGTAATATCGTCACTTTATATTGTTTTAATCTAGTTTATCTAATATGTACTAAAGATAGCAACCTATAACGATCAGAGATCAGCGTTAATTTGGTCTAAAAAAAGATAAAATGTCTGTGCACTCAAATACTTAATAAGTGTATTGCTGTAACATAAAAAATATGTAAAAAATAAATAAAAAAAAATGAGAAAAGGTGATTAAACTACAAATCTTTTCCCTATTTTACTTTGATACACTGTATTTTAATAATAACAGTTTTGTGTCAACAAATTATATAACATACCTTCATTAACCAATTGGTGAGCACGGCATATGAGCGTAAGATTGTTGTTATTTATAAACTAGCGACAAAAAATATATATTTAATTATCAGCAACGGTAGAGCGTTCCTTATAAAAAGTTTCTAACATGCCATAAAATAAACAAGGATTTATATTTTATTGTATATTTTGATTTAAAAATACAATCAATTAGAAACGTTGTTCTTTATATAAACAAATTATGAACAATTTAAACAAATTTATATTTAAAATAATAAATTACCAACCTCTAAAGTTACACGTTTCCCAAATAGCCATCCAGCCCCCCGCGGACTCAGGCTCCAATTTTGGGCAGATGGGGAATAAGTATCAAATGCATTAGTGTTATCAGTGTCACTCCCACCAAACCCATCTAAATCTTGGGCAGTTGAAAAGCCAGACTCTCCATAACCTCCTGGGTCATTTGGATCAGACCAAACAAGGTCACAAAATGGGCCCTAGTGCAACACATATACATACTAATTAATACAAAATTAAATTCATTTAACTCAGTATGGTCTATTTATCGAAGACTCGATATTATTAAGTTAGGAAAACCTTTTGTGGTATCTCTTGTACCCGTTTAATGGTGCGTATTTGATCAATAGTTTTAATGGAAGGGGAGAGGCCTCCATGTATACAAAGTATTTGATTTTCTATAACCTAAATTATAATATAAATTATGATTGTTGGAATTGGGTATAATACTATAAATCTTAATAACAGCCAAAAAAACCAAAAAATAAATTTAAACTAATTCTTTTATCAATTGGTTTTTTAATTCATAATATAAATAGTGCTAATTTTAAATAAAAATAATTTTTTTTACAAATGAAGACTAATAATTGGGGGAATCTGAAAATTATCAAAGTCTCATTGCCCCTGCTGTAATTACACCTTTGATTATATATATTATTTTTTATGCATCTGCTTGAGCTATCTGTAAAGCACAACGTGTAACTACTTTTTCATCACAAGTGTTCCAGATGAGGTGCTTACTTTTTCTTTTCACAAAAAAATTAATAATCTGATTAACTACCTTTCTAATTCAGCAAATTATCTATCTCAAACAGGTAGTCCATTGCCACACTAATGTTAAAAAAAAAAGCCAAATCCCAAACTAGGATTAAAAAATAAGGATTAATGGAAGTAGTTTAGCAGGTACTCTTAACCCTGCATGCACTGCAGGCCCAATTCTAGCTTTTCCATTTTAGGGGGGCAAAAAAAACTCGTGGGGGGGGCAAAAAAAATTTTTTTGCCGCCTTCGGCGGCAAAATTGGCCGTGACCTTCGGTCACGGCAAAAATATACATGTACAACAATAGAATCCATGTTCAAAATTTTTTAACAAATTAATAGTAATTTATTATATTCTTAAATTAAATCAGTTTGTAAATTGAATATGTGAATTAGAATTAATTGTTTTCACTATCAATTGCTTAAAAAGAAACGAGATTTGAATTAATTGTAAGTATAATTTTATCATTTGGTATCACTGCGCATGAAATTAAAAATATGATATATATGAATGATAAAAATGAATTATATAAAACTTTGGATTTTAGAAAATGAAAAGTGAAATAAGATTGATTATCATGAAAACAAAATGTATAAGTATGCTAATTTGGAAGAATATATTTGAAAAAAACACTGGTTATATATAACTAGTTCTTAATATTAGGGTAAAAAATTAAATAAAACATGAACAAAAACGTTGAATGCGCATAAAAAAAGTTTGCAACCATGTTAAAATAGTAAGCAATAATTAGCTGATTATGAGCACTGTATTGATCAAACTATTTTATCTTAGAAGATTTTAATTAAATTACAATATTCATCAAAATTTCCCTAGTTAATGATTTTTCGTGTTTAAAAGAACCAAATCACCTTTAAGCAGGTCACTACTTGTCAGCCGTTATTATCCTTCATAAAGAAGAAAATGTGGCCTCACAACCAGGGTTGTTAAAGAGACCCAGGTCTGAAATGCCCGGCACTGCCAGACCCGGGCAATGCCGACCCACGACCCGGCACTATGCCCGGTCTGGGCACTAAGTGCCCGGGTCGGGCAGTGCCGGGCACTCTAAAATACTAAGCTATTCAAATTATTATATATATTTTCTCAAATGTTTTTCAAAATCTTTTAAATTTTTTTTGTTATTGTTTTCTAATATCAATTATTTTATTTGAATATTAAAACATCTTTTACAAATTTGATAATAAATTTTAACATATAATTAATTTTAAAAAAGAAAACACGCCATCTATAAATCAAAAGAATATTTTTATTTTTAGAGTAAGTGTACGGAAATTATATCATGCCAGGGTTCAATTATAAAATATTTTTAGTCAGCTATGATTCCCTAAAAATATTTATTTGTAATAAGCAGAGTGGCCAAGCAGTTAAATAACAGTCGAATTTTAAAATTGTAATAATATACATTATGAATATATTTTTTTGCTATCTATTATGCCTTACATACCACAAATAAATTAAGAATTTTTTTATATATTTATTATAACATTAAAATGTAATATATTTGAAAATGTATTATATAAAGGTTTTTTTTATTGATTGAGCCAAGAATGCAAAGTGAGCAATATCTCGACTGTTTCAGGTTCCAGCCTGTTCCGCTCATCGCTAATGCAATGGCCGGCAATGGAGAACAGCCGCTTGCTGTCCACACTGGTGGGAGGGTAAAAGAGTGTAGTACTTGCCAAATTGGCAAGTTTGGGAAAACACTTTTGGTGATCCCTCCACCAGTCATAAACGTTGAGCTCATTACGATTCAAAATATTTATTCTAAAATATTCTTTTAGGTTATTACCAAGTTCCAATGAAGAAAATTTATCCGGAATTGATGCTAATTCCTGTGAACTAAAAAATAATTTAAAAAAAAAATGTACTTTTCTAACGAATATATGTCAAATACAGACATATTTTTTGGATTGATAGTATCAGTGATATTATTTAATTCTTGATTAAACTGTGCTAAAGAAAGTGGATTTTTAATGAATTTAGGCATATGTTTATACCCAATTCGTGGATCAAGTAAGCATATCATATATATTTGATAGCAATTGTAGGTTTGCAATACTTCGTTTATTGAATTAATGGCTGTGTGTTCTAATTTATAGAATATGTAGAAACATTACTTAGTATATTGAGTATATTTGTAGCAAAGCTGCTACTTTTCATTATTGACACAATTTTTTCAAAAGCTAACAGTCCTGGACCCATTGTTTGATTCTTTTTTTGAAGCTCAAGGAGAGCATAGTTAAATGGAGTTAAAAATTTATAAATTTCCAATAATTTTTTTTTTATACAATGGAGTCAAATTGATTCGATCTTCATCCAAATACTTAATAATTTCATAATTCTAAAAATGGAAGAAACCATATATCACATATTATTAATGTTTTTTATAAGTTTTCTAACATTTACTTAAATGTAAGCCTCTATTTGAAGAATCCTAGAGTTCCATCTTATTGGAGTGTATAATGGAACCATGATACCATTAAATTCTTTGAGAAATTTTTCTTTCAATTTTGGTTGGCGATTTAGTTTTTTTGCAAATTCGTCCATATGAACCACATCATTTTCTAATCCTTGTAAAATTGGTTTCAAAATACTGTTCAACCTATGTGCCATGCAACTTAATAATGTATTTGAAAATTATTTACTGAACATGGTGTATGCTATTGCCAAAACAAAGATTTAAACATTTTATCCTTTTATCATATTACTAACTATAAATCATGTTATTGCATGTAAACATACCTGTATCAGTGGTAATGGATCTTACTTTTCCACATAGATTAAAATTATTCAAAACTTCATAAATAAGGCTTGAAACATCATTTCCAGTGTGTGGGTGGGGAAAATATTTCATGGACAATACCACATTTCTTATTTTCCAATTATCTAAATAGTGTCCAGTAATTGAAAGGAATGAGATGTTGTTTGGAGATTCCCATATGTCACTTGTCAGTGACATATGTTGAATTTTTGTAAAGTTTAAAATCATTTCATCTTTTTTATTCTCATATAGAGTTTGTGTCAATTTCCTCAAAGTCTGTCTACAAGGGATTTTTGCTGCTGAGTTTAAAAATTTGATTACGTTTTGAAATGACTTACTTTCAATAAAAGTGAAAGACAGGTTTTCTTTAACTATCATTTCAACAATTAAATCTGTTAGTTTGTTGTTGTCTTCTCCACTTATTTTGTGTGATAAAGTTGAAACTATCATCTCAGGGTGCACATCTACAACATGTTTTTTGAGATGCGTGCGAGATGTTGTTACTTTGAAAGATTTCTGGCATAGTTTGCATATCCTTTCATCATTTATATTATCATAAAAATCCATAACTATGGAATTCTAAATAATTATTAAAAAAGTTTAAATTTTACATCGACATCTAAATTATTGTATAACCTATTTATATATAGGTAAATTTTCAAAATTATGCTGTTATATAATGTGAATTACAAAAGGGAGTCCTAAGTTTAAAAATTCGAAATTCACTTGTTAATAGTTAGGATCCTTTTGAAATTAAGCGCGAATATTAACCGTACGACTTAAGGATTTCACATGTGACAAAAATACAAAATGGATATGATAAGAGCTTAAAAAAAATTTTCAGAATTTTAAATTTTTAGTACAAATAGATTTAAAAAATTTGTAAAAAAGTTTAAAATAATTAATAAAGTCCTAAAAAATTTAATAATTATTTGGTTTAATTTATAATTTCTTTTGAGCTCCTTTCCAGACTTATTATTCAAAAAAAAAATCCTATATATTAATCTTTTATTAAAAACAAGATTGCTTATTATGGCAATTTTGATTAAAGTAAATTTTTTTAAACATATTAAAATGGATTATATTGGACAAATAAACTTAAAATTTTATTTTATCATCAATCGTCTTGGTCAATTTTTTTTTGCTAATGGATTTAAAATGAATTTTAGCCAGTGCCTCAGATTTTCAATTATTAGATATTTATATTATAAAACCTTTAAATAGGCATCCAAAAATAAAAAAGAATTATAATATTAACTTAAGGCGTCTGAAATGATATATTTATAATTTTTGTGTTTTTGCAACTATACTAAGTAATGTTTGTACATATTCTATAATTTCAAACAGCCATAAATTCAATAAATGAAGTATTACAAACCTACAATTGCTACCAAATATATATGGTATGCCTACTTGATCCACGAATTGGGTATAAACATATGCCTAAATTCATTAAAAATCCACTTTTATAGCACAGTTTAATCAAGAATTAAATAATATCACTGATACTATCAATCCAAAAAATATGTCTGTATTTGACATATATTCGTTAGAAAAGTACATTTTTTTTAAAAATTATTTTTTAGTTCACAGGAACGGATGAATTTTCTTCATTGGAACTTTGTAATAACCTAAAAGAATATTTTAGAATAAATATTTTGAATCGTAATGAGCTCAACGTTTATGACTGGTGGAGGGATCACCAAAAGTGTTTTCCCAAACTTGCCAATTTGGCAAGTACTACACTCTTTTACCCTCCCACCAGTGTGGACAGCAAGCGGCTGTTCTCCATTGCCGGCCATTGCATTAGCGATGAGCGGAACAGGCTGGAACCTGAAACAGTCGAGATATTGCTTATTTGCATTCTTGGCTCAATCAATAAAAAAACCTTTATATAATACATTTTCAAATATATTACATTTTGATGTTATAATAAATATATAAAAAAATTCTTAATTTATTTGTGGTATGTAAGGCATAATAGATAGCAAAAAAATATATTCATAATGTATATTATTACAATTTTAAAGTTCGACTGTTATTTAACTGCTTGGCCACTCTACTTATTACAAATAAATATTTTTAGGGAATCATAGCTGACTAAAAATATTTTATAATTGAACCCTGGCATGATATAATTTCCGTACACTTACTCTAAAAATAAAAATATTCTTTTGATTTATAGATGGCGTGTTTTCTTTTTTAAAATTAATTATATGTTAAAATTTATTATCAAATTTGTAAAAGATGTTTTAATATTCAAATAAAATAATTGATATTAGAAAACAATAACAAAAAAAATTTAAAAGATTTTGAAAAACATTTGAGAAAATATATATAATAATTTGAATAGCTTAGTATTTTACAGTGCCCGGCACTGCCCGACCCGGGCACTTAGTGCCCAGACCGGGCATAGTGCCGGGTCGTGGGTCGGCATTGCCCGGGTCGGGTTTTGCTTGCCGGGTCATTTTAACATCCCTGCTCACAACTCGAAGTTGAAGAGCCAATTAACAAACTTATAGGAAAAATGTTAAATAGATTAGAAAACGCATCATTGTAATCATATAAAAATTTAACAAAATCAATAGTAACACATTCTTGGTAATTATTAAGTTTCTTATTAAAAAATTTTTGGCTACGTCAATTTCTTTAGATAATGAATCTTTATCAATATTACTTATTTTTTAAAGAGGCTCTAATTTATATATATCCAAAAAAAGGATAATCAAATTTATAAAGGGAATCTAAAGATTTTAAACAACTATTATCGGTAAAAAATTTATTCAAAATATAAATAAATCAATAATATTAAAATAAATACTTTTTACTTCATCATTAATATTAAAAATATTTTCAAACTTATGAGTAGAAAATAAATAAAAATCAGAAAAATCTTTAGGTTTAGTTTTTCTTTTATCCATAGATAAATTATTGTCATTTAAAAAAATATTAATATCAAAACAATTTTTGAATAAATCTTCAAATGTATTTTATTTCTTAATTGTTTAATTTTTAACAAACAATGGTGTATTATATCAGAAGTTTTAGAAATATAAATCGTTCTGCATTGAAATTGATCTATAATTATTTTTAATAAATAAAATAATTTTTTAATTAAATACAAAAAAATAAATAGATGATTATATATATGGTCAAAAAACCCCGATTCGGCCCTGTGACCTGAAGATATAAAAGTTTTTTTATTTTTAATTTTTTAAAGAGTATTAAATATTTTTGTGTAATTTTTAAAAAAAAACAATGGGCAGGTAGTGACCACACCACCAATGGGGCAACAGCCGGGTTATGGTCCCGCATTCACTAACACCTTGATTGCATCATGTTGAAAAAATTTATGAAGGGAAGAAAAAATATCAAAAAAACCTTTCCCATCACTTAAAATTTTAAGACCATCTTTTGCAACAAGATGCAATCGGTGGTGTGCAGGGAATATACGGGACATGGTGTTCAACCATTTTGCTCAGAAATCCTTAAACACCACCTTTTTCCCCAGACATTACTTTCGCCCCATTGTAGCATTGTGCGATCAGGTTCTTTGGTTCTAGATTTTATTTTAACAAAAGATTGTTGTTAACTGAGAAAATTTTTAGGCATCAGATTTATGAAATGCTTTCACAAATATAAAGCTTTCTGTAAAATCAAATTTTTCTATATATTTCTGTTAGTTTGATCTCTCATGCGGATGAGAAGTATTAATGAATATACACTTTTAAAAAAAGTAAATATTTTTAAGATAATATTTTTTAGATATTTTTGACGGAGCAAATTTAATTATATTATATGGAAGAAATAAAATTACTATGTATTTTTTTTGGGGGGGGGGGGCAAATTCAATTTTTTTTGGGGGGGCAAACATAAAATTACTATGTATTTTTGGGGGGGCAAATTCAATTATTTTGGGGGGGGGGGGCAAACAAAAACTTTTGGGGGGGCACTGCCCCCCCAAAAGGGGTCTAGAATCGTGCCTGATGCACTGCTTAATTTTAAATGACCAGTGCACGCATTTATTTTCTCATTTAATTATATACTTAATACAGTCTCATAATGATCCATCTGTTTTAAAAAACTTTTAATTTATTTAATGTATTCGAAAACCTATCTACATTGGGAAAAAAAGAGCAAATTTATCCACCTCTTTGCCAAAAATAATATTATTGGTTATATTAAATATGCTTGTATCAGACTTAATTGTAATAAATTTGAATACTGCAGCAATAGGCAAAAAGTCAAAAAGATTTGTAATGTATTTCCATGGATTAGGGTTACCATATTTGGTTAGGCATTCATCTAAAATAAGTTAATACATAGGTTATACCACAACAACCAACAGAAAAAGTTATTAAAAAACATGCATTTATATGCTTTATAAATTTAGTTTATCATGGTAATATAATAAAAATATTACCATAAAATCCATAAATTTTGGTTGTTTGTCTGCTTTCATGGTTTCCCCTAAGTAACGATATTTTGTCAGGATATCTATATATAAATAAAATAATTTTCAAACCTTGCTTTAAGGACTAACAATTTTGTGATTGTCTCAAGGCTATAATATCCCCTGTCAACAAAGTCACCCTAAAAATAAAGGTTTAATGGTAGAGTACCAAAAATATGTATTTGTTTTCAGGTATTTGCCCAGACTTCAAAAAAAGTTCTTCCAAATCATAATACTACAATATATGTTTATTATAAAAAAGTAAAAATCTATTATATGCAAAATTTTAAAAGCTAATTACTTGTCCATGAATGTCCCCACAAACTGTCACTGGTGTAGATATGGACTGCACATTGGGCTCTTCAATTAATATATCTGTAACTAGGTGGCATAATTTCTTCAATTTAAAATTAATCATATTACCTTTAAGTTTGTTTCGGACAAATATTTACACAATTTGGTTTCCTCAACGAACAAATCTAAATCAAATACCATATTTATTCAGAAATAAACAGCTGCAATATTTCTATTAAATTTTAAATTATGCTTTTTAATAATTAATTTGTTTTTTTTTTCAGCTGAATAAAAGCGGATAATTTTAAATATGGAACTAAGCGATAGTGATCAACTATATTATAATCTTCGAAATAAGCTAGATAAATTAGGTTATACTCAACCATTTGGTTTCGAGTCATTTTCTTTGATTAATGCCTTACTAAGTGATGTCTTACATCAACAGGAGCTATACCAGAATTCTAATACAGATGTATTGTAAATATTTTATAAATGTTTAGGCAAAGCCCTCCTTAAAGTTTATTAATTATAAATCTCATCTGGCAACCCTACTAAAAAAGATTTGTGAGCTGAATGAATCTCAATGTACATTAAAACTATCATTTGAAAAGGATTTGCAATGTAAATTTAAATTTTTTACAATTAGTTGCAAAAAATAAAATTATGAAACTTGAGGAAGCTAATGCCAATTACAGGTACAGAGAAACTCATTTAATCAGAAACATTAAAAGTGTTGAAAGGGATTTAAGAGATAAATCCAGACTTTTACTAAAGCTTGAAGAAAATAATCTCAAGGCAATTATTCAAACACCAGGTTTTGTTAAGTTTTTAAATTTTGTATTGTTACCAAACTCTTTATTTACCTATTTTACATGTGTTATCAAAAAGGTGGAAACAAAGCTCCTGTACCTTTCAAAAGAGAAAAATTGGTGATTGATTCATTTCTACCTACACCACTATGCCACCAATCTCCTATAATTAAGAATCCAGAGATAATTCCACAAAAGGCTTCATCACCTTTACATGAGCTTGCAACAACAGAAGGGCCTTTAAAACAGTATGACTTATCTCAAACATCATCTTCTAATTTTGATGAAACTATAACAACTTTACCTGAAAATATAAAGGGACAGCAAGGCTTTTCCAAACATTCTATTGACATTTTTGTGGTATGTACTTATGAAACTCAACTGCTTTGTTATTTAAAATTATAAGTTTCATCCTTTATGTTATTTATTTTACACTTTGTATTGCTATACAGCTGGACATATTTTTGAGAGTTAGATAACTTTGGAAACCAGACTTGCCATCTCAGGAATTTTCAAATCTATAAAAACATTATTTTTTTTAAAAAATGTTAAAAAAACAAAAAAGATAAAACAAAAAATATTTTGAAAATATGTTTATTTATAAACAGGGATTGAAACCGCCGCAAAAATTCAAAGTGGTTCCGGTTCCGGTTCCTTTCGAGTGGAACGCGGTTCCGGTTCCGGTTCCAAAATTTTCGCAAAAAAAATTTTTGCCCCTTTAAGATTCTTTTTTTACTAAATTTGTGTTATGATTTCCTTTAATGATAACATCGCAGTATCTACAATGGGAATCTTTATTTTGGGCATGAAAATAGTGCTGTAGGGCATTTTTAAGCTTCATGTTAACGAGGAAATAAAAACTAAAAAAATAGTGAAAGTTCAATTGGAACCGCAGTCAAAAATCAAAACGGTTCCGGTTCCGGTTCCTAATTTTTTTCCGCGGTTCCGGTTCTTTCGGTTCCGGAACCGGTTCCGGTTCCAATCCCTGTTTATAAAAAACAACTACACTGTCAAATTATTTAAACTTTAAAAAATATTTTTATTTCTAACCCATTAAATCATTGTGTCCTATATAGGTTGAAGTGCCAAATATACTGTATAACCTAAATGTTGGTGTAAAAGCAACTTAAAAATGTTATTTCTCATTAAATGATAAGAATCATGTTACAAGTTTTTTCTATGTGAAAAGCCTTAATCATCGTGCCTTAATTATTATATATTTATTTATCATTCTAATTGTTCTAATTATTGAGATCACATAATTTTTTTAACTAATTTTAATTTTTATTATTTGTTAATTTACCTTCATCTAACCTCACTGCTAAATAAATTTAGGAATTTATTTTGTTTTAGATTGCTGATACTCACATTAAAAATTTAACAGTTAAGTTAAATGATGCAGAATTGAAACGTAACTCTTTGGAACAAGAAGTCATTGAACTTAAAGGCAAGGTTTGTTTGCATTTTTTATAAATTGAACATTTATATATATTAATTCTACACACCTATATTTTTTCGAGATGAAATAAATATATTTTATGATGAAGGATTGAGGTGTCAATTGTAAAAAAAAAATTATGAAAATTAAAAATTAATATGAAAAATCTTAATGGTGATACCACGTTTGTTTTGTATATAGATTAGAGGCAAGGAAGAAATTATTGAAAAATTTGTTGGACCTATGGAGGTTGAAAATTTGATATTTGGAATTAAGCCAGGATATGATGGTGTTGGTAAAATCCCAATCAACAGCGAATCACAGGGAATGAATCTTAATAATCGTTTGATAAATGAAAAATTTGCTACAAAGATCGATGATGATAGTTTAATAGATGAGGAACGCGAACTTGCTCTTATGGCAAAACTTAAAGGTATTCTAGTTGGCTAAAGTTAATATTTTGTAAGTATTTGTTATGACTTGCATACAGATGAAATAAAACTAACTGTATCTTGAGGTCTTTGAAATGTTTTGACCTTTAAGTTTAAAAATTGGGGGTTATGAGTATTTGTTAAACGAAATTAATATTTTATTACATAATAATGTAGTTTTTTACTACTTAAAAGCAATTTTTTAGAACTTGTTATTAATGAATTCGGGCACCTTTAATCTTATTAAAATATTTTTTTAACAATTAAAAAAAGGATATTTTTAATATAAACTAATTTAAAGTAATATAACTATTTTATTTGGCATTTACTAGAACTGTTTCTTTTTTTTCTTTTATGTCGAAGGAACGCACAATTATTTGTGAAAACATCGGTCTAAAGCTTTATAACCATATCCTTTATAATTATGTTGTGCCTTTATATAGTTTTATTTATAACTAAATGATGTTTTTGACTCTATGATTTTTTTTTGAATATATTATTTTAGAAAAAAATCCTGAATATACTGACGCATTTTTGAAGAAGTTAGTTGATAATGTCGGTCATCTAAAACTTAAATATGATGATTTAAAGGCTTACCTAAGCTCCTTAGAAAAGAGCAAACTCGTTGACAATTTGAAATATCTTGAAAAAGGTATTAAAAATTCTTTGCACGTAAGAATAAGTATTTTAAATCTGTAAATTGTTTATGTATGTTGTTTGATAAATGTTAGTTTTGAATTCGTAATTTAAATGTAATAGGAAAATTTGATTGGCTTATATTATAATTTTATTTCTTGTATTTAATAAATTTGGGGCATTTAGAGCAAGAAACAATCGAATTGTTAGAGGAGCTTGAAAAAATAGGTGAAATGACGAGGGATATAAGGAAGCACACTCCAGACACGGGTGAAGATAGCTTATTTTCTTTTAATTTTACCATTTTTCATTTATTTTTTAACAGGAATTTCAAATCAGCCCTTGCGTAGTCATTAATTCCTGGCCTTCTCTTTTATTGATAAACGAGGAATGTAAAAGAAAAGAAAAGGCGTGAAATTTTATGTAAAATAGACCTTAAATATGAAAAATTAATAGAACAATTTATACATGATATAATAAAATTACCCTTTTTCCCTTATAACTATATAAAGCCAATAATCATTCTTGGCCCGGTTTTCTTTCCCGCCCAAGAAAGCCCACTACTTGGAGAAACTATAATAAATTACACTGGACAACAAAATAAACAACATCAGCGATTTTTCGAGGGTTTTGTAGAGAATTTTCTTGCGATTACGATCCCGGGTTTAGTTTTTTTTCCAATACCTCCATTTTTTTTTAAACCGCGTTCAAAGTTCAGAAAAAAGTTCACAAAATTTCTTTAAATATTAATTTCCCCAAAAATCTATTGTTATAGATTTCTTATAAAAAACATATCTAAAAAAGGTTATTACCTAAAATTATTAGCAATATAATTTTAAGTTATTTAGGATCAAAAAACGGATTTTATTACAAACACCACTAATTTTATGAAAATTAAAAAAATAAAAAAAAATAAAATATTTAAAAGAAAATTAAACCCCTTACGTGAATATTTAGTTATCTAAATATATTTTTAAACTTTTGTTACTAGCCATAGGTTTTATTATATAGAAGCCCTCTAAATACCCCAAAAATTGAAAATAAACTGAATAACTAAAAATCTGAGGCATTGGCTAAAATTCCGATTTCATATTCGTGATCAGCGTCAAAAACCATAGTTGCCAAAAATGATGCTTAGGGTCGTCCAAATTTTGTTGTCCAGTGTTATTCATTTAAACCGTGTAGAGTCATAAATTATTAAGTAGAATTTGCTTGAATACCTAGAATATTTTAGTATGTATATTTTTTTTTGAAATTAACAATTGGCAAATGATCTGATCTATTATTATTCCATGTTCCTCCCTTAAATTATACAGGTATCGGCAGTCGAGAGACACTTAGTATCGCCACCCAAACCGTCATTGACGAGGATAAGACTACACCCGAAGATATGACTCAGTTGAAAATTGCTGCCAAAGCATTGAAAAAAATAAATGCCAAACCTTCGACCTATTTAGATGAAAAGATTAACAAAAACCACGAATTAAATGATATTACCGATAAAATTGACGACGACGTTTTTACAAGCGAAGAATCAATTGAAAATGAGGGAGGGTTGACAAAACGAAAATGTTTGTATTTATATAGGGTCAATTCCACCTCAAATCGACAAACTTTTTCCCTTGAAGTCTCAGTTTTGGCTGAAAATTGGTACATTGGTAGGGTCCTTGGGTGCTGATAAAAACCTAAATTTTTTTTGACCGGAAGTGATTTTTGACCGAGATATGAGCAAAAATATTTTTCATTTTTTTGCAAAAAAAAAATTTGAGGCAACTTTGCTCGCATGTATCATCAAAAGTATTGTAGCTAGAGTCATAATTTTTTTTTTATTTTGAAGATCGTAATAAGGGCTACCTTAGACGCAAAAAATATTAAAAAAAATTTTATTTTGAGTTACCAAAAAATTAAAATCAAGTTTAAACACAAATAGCTCAAAAAACGTATCTTTGAATTTTCTGAAAAATTGATAGAATATGGCCCTTAATAATGTTAATAAATATATGATATAAAAAGTTTGGGACCGGCATGACTTTTTACAAAATTTAAAAAAATCAATTTTTTGCCCTAATTTTGGGACATAATTATGCCCTTTGCACTATATTAGAATATGCCAATGTACCAAATTTGACAGTATTCAAAAAGCAGAACATATGGGCAATTATGTTAGGCCATAATAGTTTGATTTAATTGATTACTACTATTATTAAATTTACAGTGAAAAGGTGAACCTTAAAACCGAAAAAAGTGAAAATTTTGCCTGTTTTCAAAATCGACTTTCTGGTTAACCAGCCAATCTTTTTTTAATATTTAACATTTATTTTATAGATAAAATATCGCTTAATAACATATAATAGCCCCACCTTTTTTCACTCGATTTTGACGCTTCTACAATAAAAATACCTAAATTTGCCAAAAAACAGCAAATTTTCAGGTGTCAAAAAACTAACGCAGATTGTATTCGTCTGTGCAAGCTTATTTTTTTATTATTTTTGCATAATTATCTAAAAATATATAGAACCTATATAATCATTTATATTTTGCCTGTTAAAGTGTTAAAAAAATAGTATATATGTTATGTATAGAAAATCTTAAAAAACTAGATAGGTAAATTATAAAAAAATGAGATTATTAAATCATTCCATTATTTTTATTAAATTTGTAATTTAATGTATTTATTAAAACAAATTTTTGTGTTAAAACTCGTAAGAAACGCATTTAGTTATAAAAAACTTTAGGTCAATGCCCAAATCCATATGCCCATAGAATCAAGTAACAGTAATATTTCCTCTTTCTTTAACAGGTTTAGTGCGTCTATATTATAAAACTAAAATGTAATTGGAACTTAAATTGTTGGTTTTTAAACTTTATTAAGGTCAGTTAGATATATATGGTGTGCCTTGCTCTAAATAGCCTTTCAAAAACATATTTGGCATTTGTAAAAATTAGTAAAAAAGACTGAATGTCTATATTTTGTTTATATTAAAATGGGTCTAATATTTAGTCTTATTATTCATCATTGAAGCTAATTCTGCCCGTTATAATCATTTAAGGTTGTTTAACCCTAAAATTGACTTCTTTTATGTAATTATAATATCAAAAAACCATACCACTACGTTTCATAAAATAATTGATTTTACGTTTATTTTAGGTTTGTTGATAATCATAAAAAAAGAAAATCTGTTAAATCATAATATTCTAAATAGGCCAAATATATTCTATTTTACTTATTTTTGTCAGATTTAACGTTGTTGAGGCTGTTTTATTTAAAAACTATTAAATAATAGAAAAAAATAAATTTTTACAAATTTTTTAACCTTATTATTTTTTCTAAAATCCTCTTAACTTTTTTTTTATACAATAAATTTAACAAATTTTTTGAATTTTGCCGAGGATAAATATTGAGAATTATGTACATATTCTAATATTGTCCATCAAACTAAAAATGACTAGTAAAAGTTAACATATATAAGCATAAAAATTTTAAGTTTTTATTTTTTACACCTTAAAATTTCAAAAAACCTGGCAAACTCTGGTTTTTATTCTATAAAAAGCTATGGGCACGTTAAAAAATGTTGGGGGAAATTTATGTTATATAGTGATGTTTTATGTATAAAATGCAATTTTAAATTTTCAAATTGGTTTTGTAGTGACCCAGAAAGTCGGCTTAGAAGATAGGAGTAAAATACTGAAAATTACCAATTTTTTTGTTCTGAAGTTCCCCTTTTCTTTCCAAAATTGACAATAGTTTGAATCAAATTAATAAAACTGTTTTAGCCTAACATACTTGCCCCTATGTCTACTTCTTATATATAAACAAATTTGGCACTTTTAAATATTTTAATATAGTACAGGGAGCAAATGTTTGTCTAAAAATCAAAAAAAAAATTTTTTTTTTTTGAATTTTTCAAAAAGTCTAGTCGGTCCCATACTTTTGAGTTCACATATTAATAATGAATACTAAGGACTGTATTTCAGAAATTTTTTAAGAAATTCAAAAATACGTTTTTTTTGTTATATCAAACTAAATGTTCTTTACAAAACTGTAAAATTTTAAAAAAATAATTTTAAAATAATAAACACATGAAAGATAGCCCTTATTGTCCTCTTCAAAATACAAAAAAAATTAAGTCTCTAGCTATAATACTTTTTGACTTATAATTTCCCAAAGTTGCATCAAATGTGAAAATTCACCTTGCAATTTTTTTTTCTTTTGCCCCTATCTCCGTCAAAAATCACTTTCGGTCAAAAAAAATTTATAGATTATGAGATACCCTTAGATACTACCTCCATGCAAAATTTCAGCCAAATTAAAAGGGGTACCCTTCCCGGATTTGTTGGATTGAGGTGGAATTGACC
>CM060242.1:27827358-27892400 GCA_030555515.1 Acutogordius australiensis
ATTCATTCATTCATGATCAAAAATTGCAACAAATACTATATATTTAAATTTGGGGAATCAGGAAATCATATAGCTATAACGGAATATTAATTGTTTCTAAGGCTTTTTTTTAACACATCTAGGGTGCAAAGCTAACTCATGCATTAAACCTAATTGCGAAGTTTTTTAAATTTTTCGTACAAAATAAATCATTATAGTTTAAAATATCACTAAACTCAGGGAAAATTACAAATAAAAGGGCAAATTAAGTAAGATGCGTTTGCACAGCACGATTGATATCGGATATCTTAATGAATCTAAAAATGCAAACTAGATGCATTTTTTGGACAAATAACAACCTTTGTGTTTTTCAATCCATATATAAAATAGAGTATATTTCTGCCCAAATACGAAATTTTTTATTTCTAATTTTTTAAAAACGACTCACCCGGATTTTACACCTACGGTAATTTTTAGGCATAAATTGCTTCAAAATAACTCTCTCGAAAACTAGTTTACTAAAATTGGTGAACCTAGCTTTGTTTAGTATCATATAAATCAGGGATTTACATAGGTGGCAATTACGAACAAACCATCTATTTATATTTCCCGCCCAACCCTCACTATATTTTTGTTGTTGAAATTTTAATATATGAAATAGGTTATGGCAACATATGTTAGTCATATATATTAAAATTTGTAAGAAGAGCAGATAAATATTCAACTCAGTCCTGCCTGAAATTTCAATATATTCCTTTGATTATTCGGCCTGAAGATTTTGCAATTGGCCCGGCTTGTTGAGGTTGGACCTAATATACGGAAAACAGAAACAGATAATATCTACTTATCAGTTTCTAAAACCGGTAATACTACATCGGCCAATGCTTGCTAGCCCAAGGTTCAGACATTATAACTTTAGCTCTTAACTTATATATTTATACCTCATTTCATTTTTAAGAATTTTACATTTTTCTTATAGTATTAAATTAGGTGTTGCAAGCAATCCGTTTATTTGCAGAATGTGACAGAATTGTACATGAGTAATCAAATTCATCATGCCCTAAATTTGGGGTAGCTAATTTTATATGAGCCACAACATTAGTGCCGCTCTGACCAGAGAAAATTCAATTATTTATTATTATACATAAGGGCACGTACAAAGTGAGTTTTTATTTTCGTGAAATTTTCAAAATTTTAAAAAATTTTATTATGTTATTAAAACGCAATTTTTTAAATATTTGTCAAATTTAGTGTATACTCATAAAATGCTTTTTCTAAAATGTTTGAAATTTTCAGAATTCTCAAAATTTTACGAAAATAAAAACTTACTTTGCACGTGGCCTAACAAAAATAAGGCCCCATAATTGAATTGCATACAAACATTGAGCAATTTGCTTTAGCCAGGTTTTTTTTAATTTGAAAGCCGCATGCTCGGCCAAGCGTCGTTTATTAAAAATCCAAAACATTTTTGTTGTTAATGTATAATATGAGTTCAATAGTTATTGAATGGAGCATAACATAGAAAAGATTATTAATGTTAAAAAGTAATTAAAAAAAATTAATTAAAATTTCACAAGACTCTGTTTTTTCTTGGAATAGCTCGCCACCTCTTTTAGTTTTTCTGGCGGCTCATGAAAAGAAGAACTTTTCACAACATCTTAGTTCCACCCACTTGAGAATTAAGGTGTTTCAAACACATATATTCTTCTTTAGAATTATAACATTTAATGATTTTATAAAAAATTTAAGATATTCGCTTATTGGTTACACTGTGACCATATACGTGAAATCCTAACTTCAAAATTGATTTTGCTGACACACCGAAGTGAAAAATTGATTTAGTTGAAAAATCCGAAAAACGAAACATGGAGAATTTATATTAGAGCGCGTTTAGATTACATATTTTTAAAAAAATTTCAAAAATTAAAAATAAATATTGGTTTAATGTTGATATAGGCGCCTTGTGCAACTATTTGTTGCCAGATTTAACAGACAATGTAAAAAAATTCACACGTTTTTTTGTAAATGGCTCGGCTGTATGTTGTTTCTAAAATTCCGGCTTATATATTTATATTATAATTGATTCGGACGAAAACCACATTAAGGTCAGAATGCATTTTACTAAATTAACAGTCATAAATATATTGATATGAAATTACACATCATGTATATTTTGTAAAAATTATTGATTAAAATTGGTAGGCTTATGTAAATTTTGCCAAAAAATAAAACAAGAACCTGAGATAGAAAAAAAAGATACTGGACCGGGTTACTGCTATCAAGTTTATAATGGCACATTTGACAGTTTACTTTTTGGGCTGGCTATCGTGTTCCTATTTCAGTTTTTAATACAATTTGATTGAGTAGGTTTTGTCTGAGAAGTTTTTAGTTAAGAGATGGATTTTATTATAATATATATGGAAATAAATACAAATTTAAACACAAATACCCCGCACCCTCTCTACGCTCCTTAAATGGATCAAAACTTCCCACTTCTCCGTGTTATCTATCCATAATTTGTCTGTCCAGTCGACTTAATTAGCTATGAGAACATTCAATGAGAATGATGTCTGTAGTTCGTGCATGGGGGGCTGTATTCCTCGGAAAATAGCACCGATATTAGACTTTTGAGTGGCCTAATAAGGCAATAGACATTAGACCTAAGGGGAAGCCTATGCTGAAAACTTTGGTTGTCAGTGTGTTAGCATCTTAGTATTTCACCCAACGACAATATTATTTGTTTTGCCCGGTTTAAAAGAGGCCTCAATTTTTTGTTTGCAGAGCTTCATTCAATAAGAATGTTTTTACCCATCCCCACGCGGATAATTTTTTTTGGTTTGCTTGTTGAGTTGGCATATGTGCTGAATTGTGGGGCAAGTTTTTAAGGGGTTTAAAAAATAATCTTAGGTTTACCCGTAGGAGATTTTGTTGCTGTTGAAAAATTTTTAGAAAATCATTTACTTGTTTTAAGAGAAAAATTAGAGATTTTAAATAAATTACCTGTTCATCAGGCTTTTTTTGTTTTAAAAAATGTTTTTTTAATTCCTCAATTGCAATTTTGCCTCCGGACATCCGGAGCCTTTGTTTTTAATTCTCTGCTCAAAAAATTTGAGCACGAATTGATTTCAATTATTGAAAATTTTTTTAATTTAAATTTTGATTTGAATAATTACGTTTAATTTACCCTACCAGGCAAGCTGGGTGGACTCGGGGTCAGGTCACCCAGTTATATAGCGCTTGTCGCTTTCCTTGCTTCCTTTTCATCCTATAAGAATACAATCTTTAAATCACATATTTTAACTCGGACCCGATTTTTTTTCAACCCTTAACTACCTGGGCTTTTGAGGCCGGCCCTACCAGGCCATACCCTGAAACGGGTGATCAAAAAGAATGGGATATGTGTCTAGCGTTAAACTCTCTTGCTTACCTTTTACAGAGTGAAAACTACGCACAAAATCTCTTCTTAGATCACTCTCTTTATACAATTCAGGTCATGAATGGTTAGAGGCGTTCCCCAGTAAGTTAAATAATCAATTACTTCCTAACGAAGCGTTTCAATATGGTTTGTATTTGCGTTTAGGAATCCCTTTTTCAACTCCCTACATTTGCAGCAAATGCAAGACTCTCACCGATAGTTTTGGCCGGCATCCCTTACATTGTTTGTCGAATTTAAAGATAAGGCGACACAATAAGGTTAATTGCATTATCGCCACTTTTTTTAAAAAGGCTAATATACGTGTTTTAGAACCTGTTTTATCTTTTAATTCTAAAAGACCGGATGGAAAAACTCTTGTTCCCTTTTCTGAGGGTAAACCTTTATTTTGGGATTTCAACTGTGTTGATCCTCTGGCCCCTTCAAACTATAATTTTGATCCAATTTTGAATGCCGACAGTTTAAAGACAAGAAAATATTGTTTTTTAAATACCGATAATATATTTATACCAATTGTTGCCACAACCTCTGGATCATTTGGTCCTGAAGCCTTGAAACAAATTGGTAAACTAATTAAAAATGATTTTATTTCACCGAGTTTTAGCATAAGGCAAAAAATTTCCATAGAAATTTTTAAAAATAATTATTTTCTTTATAAAAACACATGGCCGGAAGACTCTAAAATTTAGTAAATATAATATTTTAATTATTTTTTTTTTAAATTTATTTTGATTACTTCTTTCATATATTACATTTATTATACTACCTGTTTATATTTTATTAATTATATTTAACATTGTTAATTTGATATTGTAATATATTAATTCTGGAAATCTTATAAATAAAATCTTTTAAATATTATAAAAATGATAGATTGAATAAAGATAATGTGAAGAGAATAATGTATTTTTAGTGTAAAATTAGCTACTTAACATCGTTCTTCTTTCAATATATCGATATTGTGGGCTTAGTTAGCCAAGCATGCTATTTAGCGGGTAAGGAGGGGAAAACGCACTTAAAATTATTAATATTTGCATTAATTAATTAGATTTATCCTATCTTATTCATTAACGGACTTACCTTAATTACACCTTTTTGTGCAAATATAGGTCATAAAAATATTTTGTCTGCTTTATTGTCCTCATGCCTTTTTTTAAACAGAGTAACTTTGATTTTAAAAATGATTTTGTAGCTCTTAATCATTTTTTGAATTGAAATATATCAATTATGAATATTTTGTCACTTAATTGTGTCTCATGCCAACCCTTTTAATGAGTCACATATAAGCACCTCAAAACCATAGACAAGGGTTTTTATAAGGCCCGGTCTACTCGACATATTTTTTTAACTAAGGCCCGGCGATACAATCTAGTTTTTTATTTTAGACCTGGCCCAACACGGCCGGTTCAAATTTACTACGGCCCAATAAATTCAAAAAAAAAATTTGCTTTTAATTTTTTAATAAATTTCAGAGTGCAGAAGTAATAGCCATCATTGTGTGATTAATATCATCTAAAGCTCTTGTACAGTATTTAAATAAAAAAAAGGCAAAATGTCCGAAATGTTTTTAATTTAGATCCGGTGCACTCTGCCCGTTTTTTGGTAGGGCCGGCACTAGCCCGGCGATAATTCTTCTATGTTATAATTTAGTTATTTGACAGTTTAGAGTTACTTTAAATAAAAATTAAGCTGTTGTTTATTTAAACAACTTCAAATGTTTTGAAAATTACTAAATTTATAATGATTTGGCATTTTTACAAAACAATTTTATCCTTTAAAATTTTTATTTTAATATTTTTAGGAGACTTACACACAATATATAAAAAATAATAATTTATAATTGTTTTTATATCTAGATTTCCTCATAAAATGTTTATATTTTGCAAAAAAAACAAAAAAAAAATTATTGTTATATATTATATTTTGTAAAATACATAAAAAAACAGTAAATATAAATTAATGCAAAAATCAAGTAATTTTTCTTCTAAATTAAAATTAAAATCAACATATACCCTTAAAATTCTTAATTCCTTAGATATTTATATATAAGGGCACGTACAAAGTGAGTTTTTATTTTCGTAAAATTTTGAAAATTCTAAAAATTTTGAAAATTTATTTTTTTTCAAAATTTTTTCAAAAATTTTTTATTTCAGAAAAAGCATTTTATGTGCATATACTAAATTTGGCAACTTTTTAAAAATTTGCGTATTATTACAAAATATTTTTTTTCAAAATTTTGAAAATTTTATGAAAATAAAAACACACTTTGCACGTGCCCTAAGGTAAAAATGACCATAAAATTGACCATGTGGAGTTATTAATAACCAATTTCTAATTTTAACGTAAATTTTGTTATTAGACTAAGCGCCAATTTTTAATAATTTTATTTGTTATATAAAAAAGATTTAATTTTAAAATATTGCATATTTTTAAAGATATTCAAAATTTAAGATTTAGCACTCTTGGATTAATAGAATTTAATATATTTAAAATTTTAAGACATGAATTAAAACAAATAGTTTAAGATGCATTGTGTTATGTTAAAATTAAATATTCACATACCCACACACAGAGGCGTAATGAGGAGGAGTCAAAAGGGGGCAATTGCTTTCCTTAAGAATTTTTTTTGATTTTTATGATGTAACCAGCGGTTGATTTTATATATCAAACAAATTAAAGGGAATATCAATAAAATCGCTATTTTTTGGAAAATTTACAATTTTATAAAATAATTTTTCAATTAAAATATCAATAAAATTAAATTTGTAGTTTTTTTCTTCCACAAAAATTTCTTGCCCCCTTTTAGAAAAGTTTCTATACACCCCCCTGCCCACTCCAGTAATGTATTAATTTTTACATTATCAATCTGTTTTTTGAATCGAAAAAAAAAACATTTACAAAACACAGTCCAATAGGTTAGGTACCAGCTGTTTAATGAAGAAAAAGGTATTCAATCTTAGGCATTTTATTGTAGGTACTTCTAATGGGGCGCAGCGGAGCGGGGAAGACTTCTATGAGATCAATAATATTCGCAAATTATATAGCTAGGGATACTCGTAGAATTGGTGCTACTAGTAATTTTTTTGATAACTATTAATTTTATTATTATCCCATTTTTGTGGTATAAAACTTTTTTATGCAATAATTTTTTTTTTAAATTTGCTTCTGAATAATTAAGTTTATTTGTATTTGTCTTTTTTGTAAAAATATTATGCGCATATTAATATTAAAGGTATTGCAAAATGTTTTAAAATTATATTTATTTTGATATAACCCACGTTTATTAAGTTTTCATGTCTTAGCCTATTTAAGTTTTTTCTAAATTTAGTTGATGTTGAACACTCTCATGTTCGTTTCCTTGGTAACCTTGTCTTAAGCTTATGGGATTGTGGTGGGTTATAATTTTTATTATTAAACAAATTTTAGTCAAGAAGCCTTTATGGAAAATTATTTTACTAGTCAACGTGAAAATATTTTTTGTAATGTAGAAGTCCTAATATATGTGTTTGATGTTGAAAGTAGGGAAATAGAAAAAGATCTCCATTATTACCAAAATTGCCTTGAAGCTATACTACAAAACTCTCCCGGCACCAAGGTATTTTGCCTTATTCACAAAATGGATTTGGTAAAAGGGCCTCAAGCAAAATTAAAAGTATGACACACAATTTTTTATAGTTTTTTTTAAAAATCATTTTATTTTTGATTAAACCTGGAAAATATTTTTTAATTATTTTTTAGGTATTTTTAGATAAAAGTAAAGAATTGGCAACCTTATCAAAACCATTTGATGTAGTTTGTTTTAGCACCTCAATTTGGGATGAAAGTTTATATAAAGTAAAAAATCTTTTTTGAGAGAATACATGTTTAAAAATTTTGTTTTATATGCTATTTATATTTCCCCCCTTTCTTTTTATAAATTTTAGCAAGATATAAATTTTAGCAAGATTTATCATTCATATTTTTAATTTTATTCCTTACTATATTTCCACATATAACTTATATATCTTCTTCTTTATTATTCTTTAATTATATTAATTATGCGTTTATCAATATGTCTTAATGTTTATTATTATATTGGTAGTATTAAATAAAATGACACAATTTTTTGCTAAAAAATTTTTTAATACCTCTACCATACCCTCATTCACATATTAATTGATTGCTTTTATTAATACTAAATAAAAAAATTGATATTTTATTCTAATAGGCTTGGTCTTCCATAATCTACAATCTTATACCAAACGTTTCCGAAATTGAGACATCGTTAAATAATTTTGCTAATATAATCGATGCAGATGAAGTGCTCATGTTTGAAAAAGCCACATTTCTAGTTGATTTTTATTATAATTACATCGGCATTTTTATATTAAATTATTTGTTATTATATAAAATACTTTTAGATGATTTCACATTGCCAACGAAAAAAACACAAAGATCCCAATCGATTCGAAAAAGTTTCAAACATCATCAAACAATTCAAATTAAGTTGCAGGTTTTAGCATCAAGTTTTACTAAATGATTTTTGTTTGTTTTACACAGGTCGACAAAAATCAATAAGAGATCACTTAAAATTTTGTCACTTAACGAAATAATTTATTTGATGGTCCTATCTCATTAATTCCGTTTTTCGCTATATGATCTAGATTTGGCTATTTAGATATAAAAACCAAAAACCAAATATCATTTTGCGACCGCGAGAATACTCAAAGAGAAAAATGAAACAAAAATATTTCATATAGAACGCCTATAACTTCTAATTTCGTTCTCAAATAATGAAAAATAAAATTTTAAATTATTTCAAGCTCTTACATTAATATTTAGGTTATAAAGAATTTTTTCGCACCTCAACCTAATTAGGCCACGATTTTTTAAAATAAAAATATTATTTAAAATTTATATAACAGTTTTGCTGTTTTATATATTTTTTTCAATATTTCTAGTTTCTCAATTTCATTTGTTTCTTTTAATTTATTTAAATTTTCTTTGTATATAGTCTTACATTTGTTTATATAATTATTAGGACTTATAAAATTAGTAAACAAAACTTTTTGTGCCTACATGTTGTATCGCACAAAATGCCGCATACTTAATAGGTGGATATTGCGGGTGATTATAGGGTGTTAAAAAAAATTGTTAGGCTTTTCGTTTTTTAAAAATTACAAAAACAATTAATTTTGTTGTAACAATATTATATGTTAATATATGAGTAGCTTGTAGGCATTCCCACATTTTATTATTGATATAATTGTAAAAAAGATATAAATAAGTAGGACTGTTAGCATAATAAATTTAAATTCTCCATTATCATTATCCTTGTAAATGAAATTCTTATGGTGCCATGAAACACTTTTAATGTTTTTATATATTTCGAACGTACTTCTGTAAAATACAGGAAGATATGTAAACTTCAAATGGGTGCCAACAAAAGGAAGGCACGGTATTATAATAAGTCGGCAAAGCGCATCCCGCAGCCTAGCCTGAGGCGTTCCCCTTGTTCAAAACAGCCCTGGGGGCCTTACCACCTGTACCATCAAAAAATGACTAGGCGAAATTGAATGATTTTGCGGCCTTAAGAATTTTTTTATTTTGAAAATAACTGTAATTTAAATTTTTTATTTGAAATAATGAGATATTAAATTTTTAGGTATATCAAACCACTTTGACATTTACATGGGAACATTATTCATCCCATCCCATAAGGAAATTAATACAGGGTTTAAAAATACTATATTTGAAAGTAATTTGTTTTTTTTAACATTTTTTATAAAATGTTATTCGCTGGCGTACACAGTTAAAAAAAATGTAATCGAATTTGAAAATCTTTAAATTTAATCTTACAAATAAGCTTAAAAATAAAAATTTGTCAAACTTTGTATTTTTTTAAGATAATTGTATTATTTTTTTCTTTATCAAATTATAATGTTGGTTTTTCTATTTATTTACAATTAATGTTTATATACCTTAAATTGCAGTAAATTCGGAACCACGTTTTATGCAATGGAAATCAAAAATTCAAATTTTTCTGCATTCCTCGATCTATTCACGTCAAATACCTATATTATGGTCATTGTTTCAGACTTCTCTATCCGTAATTTACAATTTTATTTCTTATAAATATTATTTTTTATGCTACGACTGTCATTTTAATTAATCTTATTGCAATATAAATATTAAAAATATTTTTTTACATATTAGCCTTTTTGAACTATAATTTAATAGAAGAGTGTTTCTTAGGCATCAAAAAGATTTTAAAAGATGAAATTCCTTTGTTATTTATTTAGGAAAATAATAGAGTTAGAGTCATTTTTTTTTTGACCAAATGCTGTTTAAATCTTAAGGATTTACAACAAAATTATTATTAACAAATGAATATTAAAGCGAAGTAAAATAGTAAATAAATATACCTCTAACAATTGTTTTTAATGTAATTCGACAAATTTAAAAAAAAAATAGTTTTTAAATATGTGAAATGCTTTGAATAATATAATTTTCTCTCTTTGTAAATTCGTTTTTGTTTGTTTTTAATCTTTATATTTTTCGCGTCCTTTTTGTCAATTGCATAAAGGTCTAATGCAGTGAATAAAGTTGAAAATGAGAAAGGTTTTTAATATAGACTTGCAGCACACTTACGGTTTATATGCAGATATTATTTGCCATGGTTCCACATTTAATTATAAAAAGTAAGAGTACAAAAAGCATAAAAAAGTATATAGATAAACGAGTTAGATTTAAGAATTGTTTGAATATAACATATCATTCAATGTATTAGCTTGTCTTCTTTTTCGAGTTAATATAGTATCCAAGCTTATAATAGTTCTTCGACAACCGCAAAAGGACTACTATATTAAGCTTGATGCATTAGAAGAAATCAAGCACAGAATATCAATAATTAACACATTTTTTTAAAAATGATTTATTTTTTCATATTTTGCTTAAGCTCAGCCACAACCTAACAAGTACAATTTTAAACTAAATTGTACATAAATTTAAGGTTATGGATTAAAAAATTGATCTCTTTGTAATATATAGATTTACCAAAAAGTATAGCTTTGACCTTTTCACCACAATAAAATTATAATAGAAGCCTTCCCTTTACTAAACTGATTTAAGTAGTAGACACAAAATACTTTTGTGTGATCAGGACTTGCATCATTATAATCACACTTTCAATATATATTAAATGATCAATATTATGTAAACTTTATACAAAATATATTTAGCATCTTCACTCATTATGCTAAACATACGTAATGCCAAAGCACATTTCCAATCCCTCGAAAAGGAAGAATACATAAGTATCACTAACTTTTCCCCCAATAGTTCAATTCATGGGCCACAACTTGGTGGCGAAAGCTTAATCAAAGCTACAACTACTTCTCAACAAACCGGACCTTCAACTTCCAACATTTCTCAACTAAATTTTAGCTCTCACACACAAAATCGACCACAACGAAATAATTTTTATTGAAAAGCACCTTTTATTTTTACCGGAATTTGTTTGTCAACCTTTCGAAAAATGTTGCATAACCTTTTATGATGTGTTGGTTTTTGTTTGGGGATTAACTTTTGCCTAATCAATTAAATGTTTGGATTTGGTGAGGTGTGCCCTAGGTTTGACATTTAATTTTGATAATAACCAATGTCTTTGAGTTGCGATATTAAAATGTATGGTTTGTGAATCTTAATTACATTTATAAGCGGCAACGATCTTTATAGTTTGTTCATCATATGATATTATATTTTATTCTTTCGACTATTACACTATTTAACATGTAAATTATATACTCTATATATTTTTGATTATAAATACTATTAATATATTTATTAAATTACATTCTGTGTGATAGCACCAATCGACATATTTAATCTAAATCAAATCAGGACTATTATCTTTCTAATGTTCAGCCTTTTAGTTTTTTTGACCTGTAAACATTAAAAAATTAAAATATGCCATACTGAAAATCAAAAACTAAAAAAAAGACTATAATCAAATATAAAAAAATTTAAACTGTTTTAAAAATAATACTTACGTTAAATACTAATTAGTTTGGTTGAATTATTATAAAGTTCAGCATCATTTTACATAACACATGCCGACAATTACTGTAATTATGTTTCTAAAGTTACAGTTACAATTTAGGAAAAATGCTTAATGATTTTGAAAAATCTCGAGGTAACAAAAGACATTGTCGTTATTTTTTGATTTTTTTGAATACAATTGCTATATAAAATTAATTTAACGGGAAAATATTGGAATCTTGGACAAGTAGTATTATGTTTTGCTTATTTAAAACCATTTCGGCCACTTTCTTCGAATTTTGTCAAACTGTAAATATGACGGTGGCCTTACAGCCTGGAAATTTTTTAGGCCCGTATTTTTATAGAAATATAACTACAAATATTTGTTATACACATATTTATTTAATTATAATTTCGCATGCATTTATTTATTTATTGATTAATAATAAAATGCATATTTTATAAAGTGTATGGAGATTATAATTATTTATTGTTTCGTAAAAGGAAATAAAAATACAAAATTGAGATAATAGATTCATTTATAACCGAAACACATACTATATATAAAATTAAAATGTTAATCAAGTGATGCATGTATAACTCCATCTTTTTTTTTATTCAAATTTGGGACTTCTAGTTTATTTTAATCTGAAATCGATTATTCACACATATCTTTAGACAATCTTGAAGCCATTTATTGACTTCGATCAACCGTTTTGTTTATTAGGAAGATAAAGATTTTTGGCACATTCGACTAAAAAGCACCATTTGGGATCTTTTTTCAAAATATGGTGTATCTCAGATTTTGGTCCATGTTTATAAGCTTCGTCCTGCTGATAGACTGCATAATATAAAAATCGAAAAGAACCTGGAGATAAAAGAACTGTTTTTAATCTTAGTTACTATTTTGATAACAATGGCAGCTTCTTGGCCTACCTTAATGTTGTTACAACTGGACATCGCCTTGTTTTAGCTCCCCGTACTTATATATGCTTGTACTGGTTCGGCGCGTGCTTAGAGCTGAGGTCGGAATACTTGCTTTTTTGAGGGGTATCGTGACAGGGGGCAGGGTAGCTGTGCCAGTAGGGGCTGTGGGAATACTTCCGCGAGTGGCCGAATTGCTACTGCCGTAGGTGGCGGCAAGGCCTTTGAGATATGCCATTGCGCTGGTCGGAATCAGGCTACCACTTTTTTTACGTCTCAAATCATCCAAGGTATTACCCGTAGCTAGTGAAGTTTCCTGTTCCATATCGCCATTATTCAATCCGACCATTTCTTCCCCGAGAAATCCTAAAAAGTCACAGGTATTATGTTGTAACAACATAGGCTCATCCGGCCCAAAAAATATTTAGGAATGATTAATCCTGTTTTTTTATGTTTTTAAAATTAAATATTTCAAGTTTATGACCTACTTTTTTTTAACAAGTTATCCATCTTAAATAAAAATCTATATAAAATTGAAAAATAACCCGGCTAGTTTTAGTTTTAATTTTGGGGACTTCAAGTTTTTTGTTTTAATTTAGTTCGATTGGGCCGTAAAATATTTTCTCTAAAGTCATTTTAACGGAATTACAAAAACTAATTATGGATTTAGATAAGTTTGACAGCCTTCAAAAACTTTAAAAATACCTTCATGATGTCGGACCGTTCCATTTAATGTTTCCTCCTCGCCCGCCTCTTCGTCGACGTCCGAGAGGTCTTCATCTTCATCGTCGAATGCCGTTTGCGTGCCAATCGACGATTTTATGCTGCTCGAATAACAAGAATTCACCGAAACGGCTGGCTTTAGCTTTGTCGTTAACTCTAAATCTGTAAACGCATTATATAATATTTGAAAGTAATATGTTTTAATTCAACAACTATAGATATGTAATAGCTAAAGAACTAAAACAATTTACTTTCAAATTAAATGGTTCATTAAAAAGCTTCTAAATTTATATTTTATTTAAATGCATATTTTTGTTTTTCCTTGAATCATGGAACTTTGGAAATTAGGGGCGCTTACAAAGTTCAATTAACGCATTTAAAAGGTTTTGTCAAGATATATTTAGAAATCTATAAATATCGTGAATTAAAATAATTAGGTTTGAATATAAAAAACTGGCATTTGCAACATAGCATTTTGTTTATTTATTTAAATTTTCCAAAAAATTTTACTTATAGGGCATATTTAAATTTCATTAAATTATTCTTAAATGTAACCTTCAGATTGAGTTCCGGAATCAATTTTGCTGTAGGAGCTCAAAGGCGTAGTTGGGAGAAGGGCTGCCGTACTTCCAGTTGTGCTGAGTGTGCTAACGAGACTCTCGTGAGCTTGCTGCGGATCAGTGGAGGAGGAGGTTTGCAACTTTTGTGCCTAATAATTTGATAAATATACCTGTTACCAAATCTTTAAAGATTAGAACAGATCATTATTATATTTGTTAAGGATTTAAATCATCTTTATAATTGTATTCGCTAATTTAGGGCAACAAATTGCCTTTTTATTCGCAAAATGGCCATAATTAATAGATATTTAAATATTTATATGTAAAATTTAATATATTTAAAGTATTAGTAAAAATATTAATAAGGGTATTAACGAATTCACTTAGAGCGCAAGAAAAAAAGTTGTTTTACTAAAATTCTTAATTACGGTAAAAATGCGTTTAAAATTACTTTGAGCATTTTTAAAAAAATGCTCTTTAGCCAAGACACAACTCAGATCAAAAAACATCTGATAGCATGTGCCCTCGGGCAAATTGCTTTTGCTCTGAATTTGCAAATACCCGACAACACATACACTGTTGCCCAAAAGTCTTTGTCAACCTTAAATTTGTTATAAAATTGGCATAGAATATGCTAAGCATTATCAAAACGTAGCAATGTAATAGTATCCAAAAGATTTTATAAACACAACTGACTTGTGAGCTGGAAGCCGTTGTTGATGGAATTGGTTGTTTTGCGACTGTTAGGGTAGCGGAAGTTGCTGCATTTGCTGATGGGAGGGTAGGTTGTTGCGTTGTTGAGGAAAGGAGTTGACTGCTCGTGCCCCCACCCGTCCCACCTCCCGTCGTATTGTTTAACGTCTTTTTTCCGGGCCCGTATTTCGTGGCTCCCCCCATCATGGTTTGTCGAATATTCTTTTCCGGGTGTAGGAGGATGATGTAGAGCTTCGGCGTAAACAGGCAACATAGGGCAGTTGTCGCGCTCAGGCTGACGCTTACACAAATGGTCGTTATCCTAAGGGATAGATTATTCACCGTTATAATGTAGATGGGTACGAAAGCGAGCCATATGATACACGTGGTGTACATGGTAAACCCGATGTATTTGCTCTCATTAAAAGCTTCCGGAATTTTGCGGGTCATAACGGCGTAAATAGTACATATGAGAATTAGGATGAGTGGATACGCCAAGCATATAAGGTAGGAAGAATCTAGCGTGACGGAACACACGAGCTGACTCGTCGTTCGGGTTGGGTAATGATGAACAGCTTTAGGGGGCGACATCATCAGCTTTACCGCCATAATAGCTATTTGGGCTACGACAAGAAGGCTACATATACAAATTTGAGATTTGGGCGATATAAGGGAAGGCCGTTTGCTCGTCCGTTTTCCGCTGTTAAATATCCGGGCTATGCGATTTGTTTTTGTAAGGATGGCAGCGTAGCATAGGGAAAAAAAGGTACCGACACATACGAAAGTTGCCCCACATATGGCAGCCGAAGCGGGTTTTGCCACGAGTAGGAACGTGACGGCATAGCAACATAGAATACCTATGAGCAAGGCGAAACTGAGTTCTCGACCCGACGCTTTCACGACCGGTGTTTGGCAGTACTTGATAAAAACGCCCAAAACGAAGAGCGTGCATACGATACCGACAAATGCAAAACATAGGGCGCCAAGTGCGAGAGGATTGGAATACGACATGTATACGTCCGGGATGGACAGACACCGGTTGAGATACAGGGGATCAGGCAGGAACCCCATTTCACAATCGACACATTGGGTCGATTCACTTAGGATATCTTTGACTTGGCTCACGTTGTGATTCGCTAGGAGTGTGTTTATCGTGGCGTTTTCCTTTTTCACCGAAACGGTGAGATTAACTCCACCCATGTCTTCATCCTTACCAAGAGCCGGAACGTTTGCGGCACCACCAGTAAGCAACGTGGCGGCAGGCGTTGCGGATGCCGAATGACTGATCATTGGAACAAGGATTTGGTAGGGCGAACAGTCGACACATATCCAACAGCACCTAATTTTGCGCATATTTTAGGAAAGTTGTATAATAGTTATACCAAAAATAAAAAATGATGCCTAAAATTTCACGAAGGCTGTTAAATTTACTCTATATAATTTCAATATTAATCCACAAATATACATACCTATAATATTATCCTGCTTTTAAAAATGCTTACACGTTAAATAAAATTACATTCAAAATAATAAGCACACACCTATTGTCCCCTTGAATCTTCTTGGCCTGACCTCGGCCACAAGGCTTGCTACAAACAGATTCAGGGGGTTCGGGTTTGTCCCAATGGTATCGAATTTCTGACATGTCAACCTTAAGTACTTTATCTACGTATTTTCCCACCTTTACCCATTTGTATATCCCAGGTGCTACTTGTTTAAAATGAATGATATTGTATCGTGGTGGGCCATCTCCGTTAGGTAGGAATTCAAAGTCGTCACCGGAAAGACCTGTTTAAAAAATTGTTGTATACTATCTTTAAAATAAGTTATGAAAAAAATCACAAAGTTTTCTTTCTCCTCAATTGTTTTCGCTCTTTTAATTTCTTAAATAGATCGCTAAAAGCTCTATGGCAGGTTATCTTGTTTTTTGCCCACGTTTAGCCGCTCCCAAAATATTATTTGGGTCGACTAGGCCCGAAAATTGGTTTTAAGCCTTGCCCGTTGTGAATTCAATAACTAACCCGTTCAGCCAGCCTTTTTGAGAAATGATATTAAGGAAATCAAAGATTGCCGATAAGATTAAGAGACTAAACTTAATAGATTATATACGTATAATTTATTAGGGGGCTAGTTCGAAAGTGTTTTTAAATATATTTTTTTTGTTCCGCCTGCTCAAATATTTTTTTTAACCTGTAAATTTGACTTTGCGGATATAATTTAGAGTTAGTGGCCCATCGGGAGGGTTCATTTTGTCGCAAAGGCCAGGTTGTCCGTTACACAAATCTTTGTGCATGTCGTGAAAGGCGTGGGCAAATGCCAGAACGGCGTCACTTACGAACTGGAGTTGGTCTTCCATTTTGAGGTTGCCCTTTGGCGGTAACAAAGACCTAAGTGATTCTTTCCCCGTACATACTTTTTGATTCCATTCCGGGTGAATCTATTTTTAATTAAATATTGTGGAATATACATTGTGTTAAGTTAACGAGATCTTTGTTAAAATATTAAAATTGTTAGATTTCAATATGGATGATAGTATATGTTTGATTGATGCCCAAATTGTGTTTTTGGATAAACGGGTATTTTTTAATTACCCTAAAATATTGTAGATACATATAGTCAAAAATACATATATTTATTATAAATTTATCTAAAAATGGAGTATATTCGATACAAATATTATTCTTTTATTACTTATTTCTTGTTGAAAAAATTTGGCTGCTTAATAAAAATTTTTGCTATTTAAATTTTAGACAATCGATGTCGATATTAAGTCAACGACCTAAAAATTACACAGCTCGACAAATTTTTGAATACACAGGTCAACAAATATCAATGGCACAACCGTGAATTTTATAAAAACATATAAGAATATATCCCCTAGATGGCCTTACCTCATATATATATATTTCGTTTTTCTTAGTTTCTTCCGGCTTCGGCTCCTTAGATCTGTCCTTATCAAAAAAATGGCCTTTTTTGACCAAATTGACAGAAGAATACCCTAAAAAGCTAAGAATCTTTTTTTTTTCATATAAAAATCCCTTGTAACTTGTATTTATCAGTCAAAAAATGAGAAAAAATTCTTTTAGTATAACAAGCTCTTACATCAGCATTTAGATAATACGATTCGCGTCCAAACTTAATTACAACATAATGATTTTTTAATAAAAGTTTTATTGTTGTAAATATACAAAAAAAAATTTATTATTGTTTTTGAATCTTTTTTGTTTTTTTGACAATTTTCTAAAATTTTCAATGTTTATAGATGACTAACTAAGTTAGAAAAAACGGTAAACGGATTTAAAAATTTTTAAGATGGTAGGTTTGATCTCCGTAGCTCATAACTCTCAAAAATATGTTGACTGTAACATATGGGCTAACTTCTGAGACCAGACGTGGCCGTCTTAGGGATATTCAAATCGTTACCTTGAAAATTTTTGAAAAAATATAAAAAAAACAAAATAAAATATTGAAAAAAATTATTATACATAAACAAAACAGCAAAATTGTTAAATTCAAACTTCGAATAATATTTTTACAAACCCAATAAATGTCGTGTCCTACTTTCGTTAATGCCAAATATTCTGTATCATTTTTGAGTTAAAAAATATAAATTACAATTGATTTTAATATAAAAATTAATTTTTCTATGTATTCTCGAGGTCGCAAAATTAGTCAATTAAGCCAAATTTGGCCATTTTTTCTATTTTTAGCTGAAAAATATCCGAGTCTAGATTATTTAGCGAGAGATATAAACAAGAAAAGGCCATAATATAAATTATTCGCTGAAGCCCCTTAATTTACGATAAACACTTATTGATTTTTGGCTACCTGTATCATCAAGTTCGAGTTCTAGTTATAAAGAATTATGCGATAGGCTTTATAGTCTAGTTTTATTAAATATGTCGATAAAAAGGATAAATATCTTACCACTTGATTTTCGTAAGTTTTGTCAGTGCCGGGGTACCGGCATTCAAAATACTTTTCCCACACTTCATACAGCCAGGGGTCTCGTTTTCCATCTTTTGGCACTGTCAGGTTTAAGAAGTATTCCATGAAGCCAATGATAGGATTTGCCAACGGTTGAACTGAAACCGTACCTATTTGAAATAGTGCGTTAAATGGCGCATTCAGAAATTTTTACCAGGTTTATATTGTAAAAGAACAATTTTTCTATGTTGAATTTATTGCAGATAACATTTACATAAAAAGAATAATTTTTTACATATTTTTGATTATTCGCAATGTTTGTATCATGCATCAAAAATTCAAAGCAGGATCTAGAGGCACGTTTGTCTGCTAAACACTGAAAATTCTTTTTAAGGCATTTTTGACTATTTAATTTATGAAAATATAACACAGGTCAACAATTTTTTGAGAGTTATGAGTTAACTACAGAGATCACTGCCATCTTAGGGAATATCAAATCCGTTTACCGTTTTTTCTAATCAAACTTAGTTAGTCAGTTATAAACATGAAAATTTTAGAAAAAAAGGTTAAAAACCCAAAAAAGATTCAAAAACAAAAATAAATTGAAATTCTATTTTTGCCTATTTACAATAGTTAAACTGTTAAATTTAAACTTCAAATAATAATTTCATTAAAAACCGATAATATATAGTTTCGTATTTAAGTTTGGACGCGAAATATTTTGTATTATCTAAATGCCGATGTAAGAGCTTAATATATTAAATAAATTTATTTTTTATTATTTGTGATTAAAAATATAAGTTACAAAGGATTTTTATATGCAAAAAAAATTTTTTAATTTTTTCTTTTTAGGGTGTCAATTTGGTCAAAAAAGGCCATTTTTTGTTATAGACGGATCTAAGGAGCCAAAGACGGAAGAAACTAAGAAAAACAAAAAACATATATGAGATCAGGCCATCATGGGGATGCATTATTTTATGTTTTCATAATAATCACGTTTCTGACATAAATACTCAATCAATGCTGTAATTTCAATATCAAATGCGAAGTCAAACTCTATATTATTTCGCAATAAAATATCAAAACTATGTAACCTTCCACTTCTGGTTCCCTCCCAGCTGTTACAATATCGCGAGCTGACCAACCATCCGAACCTATCCACATAAATTTCCCGGTTGCTCTTTGTCGCCTTACAGCGGCCATCAACATACCCACCTCCTGATCCGAACCGTAAATGATGACACCTAATATTCGGATTTTATATTTATTTATTATGAATTTCATCTCCTTGTAGAGTTAAAGACAATTTAGATATGAAGAGAGGATGGAAGTTGGGGATATATTTATAAAAAAAAATTGATGTATATTGCCAAAAAAATATTATAGTAGGCATTAAAATGACGAAAGAAAATAAAAAACTAGAAAAAAATATTCGCTTAGCCTGAGCTCAATAGAAAAGCTACCCAGGATTATTAGGGGGGGGGGGGGGGGTGACACGGAAAATATTTTGGGCGGTGGGGTATGTTGTCATATAGCTAAATTTTTATTAAATTTTTTGAGCGATTTACAAAAATGATCATATGGGGGGGGGGGGGAGGCGGAGGGGTGTGCGCACCAGGTTTACGCCTTCCCACCCCCTCCCCTTCGGTAAGCCAATGCCTCAAGACTTCATAAGACAATGAGAATATGTCCAAAACATTTAGAAAAAAGTTTCAATATTGGAACAAATTCTCATTAAAAACTCTCAGAATTTTAAAACACAGCAATATTTATAAATTATTTTCTTTTAAAAAAAATGAAAAGATATCTACTAATTAAGCTTTAAGCTTTATACATATTTGGTTAAAAATTATAACTGGTGAAATTTCCTATTTATAAAAGACAAACTAATCACGTTGTTGTGAGGTTGTATTTTTAATTAATAAAATTTAAGGATAAAGTTTTTTTCTTTAAATCAAAAGCTCCAAATAAAAACGTTGGTTGTGTCGTTTAAAAGACATATTGTTCATAGCAGTTAAAAAATTGAATTGTACAAATGAAAATAATATGAACTAATAAATTAACCTATTTTTTGTAAATTTTATCGTATGTGATTAATACTTTTGTTATTTGTTCTTTAACTCTTTTCTATCAAGGTTCGAATATAGATATTTCAAACAGCCTAAAAATATATATTTTTTTTTTTGTAATTATATTCTTGTCAATTTTTTTTTAATAATTAAGTACTTTTTCCTTATCTCAATACTATTTTGAAAAATAATTTAATTTTTAATATTATAAGCAAAATTGAAATAAGTTATTTTATTGTTTTTTTTTTTGATTACGCAATTGCCAAGTTAACGACTTATTAATAGATTATTATAATTTGCGTTAACGTATCTTGTCGAAATTGTAAAATCACCCTATGTTTAGATTTCGATTTTTCTAATGTTTCCAAAGGCTATTGTAGTAAATTTAACTTTATCACGAAAAGAGAAACCAATAAAATTATTGTATTTCATTTTTTTTGTATATTTGTTTAAACAAAGAAAAACTTTATATAAAATAAGGGAATCTGAAAATATAAAAATAGTCGATCAGCATTATGCTAGCTGTTCCATTTGCACAAATATAAAGATTTTTGATGAATCCCCCGGGACAAATAAAATGCCATAATTAAAAAATAAAAAAAATTTTGACATGCCACAATACAAATAGAACTATAAATATAGCGTTTTAACCGCGACCTCTCAAAGGTTTGACTATACAAAAGAAATTAAAATGGGGTTTATTAAAAGTATCATGTTACATGGTGTTAACGCCAACAAAATTTTTAAAAGACAAACTATTTAAGGAACAAACATTTCAGATGGGAAAAATAGGCTTTTTTTTTTGAAATTTTGTGCTTTATGTGCAATTAAATTTTTATGATAATTTGAACAAATTGGAATAGTTTCATATTTAAAAAAATCACAAGAAAAATTATGAAAAAAAGGAGAAAATTTATAAGAAACTGAGGAAAAAAACTAAAAGCTAATAAAGGTCGCGTTGAGACTCCATTCAAATTTTATTTTTTTTTTGAAATTTTTAGAAACATATTAGTCCGGTGTTGAAATTTTTTTTAAATGTTTGAATTTATCCAAGAGTCTTGTTGAAATGATTATCAGCTTTTATATAGATTTAGATATAAATTTATCAAGATATACAAATGTAAATGCTCCGAGTGTATAACATTGTAACCAGGGCTGGGAAAAAAAAACTAAATGGGCTTTTTTTTAACAAGTTTTGGGGTTTTTTTTTCTAAATGCCCACAAACTCGTGGGCATGGCAAAAGAAAAGCCCCTTTTCTTGCTTAAAGAAGCATGTACAAAAAAAGCCCCTTTTCTTAAAAAAACTCCTAGGAGCTTTAAGAAAAAATAACCCACCCATAAAAATTTTTTGAAATTATTATAGAAAACATAAAATGGGTTTTTTGGGGCTCTTTTTAAGAGCCACTTTTTGTGGTTTTTTTTTGCCCCTTTTCTTAGTAAGGGCTTTTTTTGTTCTCTTATTTTGGCCCTTTATTTTTGCCCCCCTTTCTTTTTTTATGTTTTAGGGGAAAAAATGAGCCAAAGTTTTTTTTCTCGTTGTTTTCCCAGCCCTGATTGTAACTATTATGGTTACTAATTTTCGATGTAAAAACTCAAATTCTAAAAATTTTGAATTTTTTGTAAATAAAACAGTGGGTTTGAAGTTTTCCCCAATTCCCCATTCAGGGGCGCCATACCCGTTAGGACTTTGACTCTTTTAACCCGAGCAAAGCAATTAATATTGCCGACGGGTTAAATAGTAAGATTTGCTCGCACGCCAGCGACCTAGGTTTTTAGCCTAGGCTCTTTAGGCATTTCGTTTAGGGTCTACTGCCTAAGCAGGCCACTCAGAAGCTTCAAAGTGGCTGCACATGTATACTATTTTCCCGAAGAAAAAAGCTTGCGTGCACGGATTCGAACTCGCAACCTCCTGCGTCTAAGACAAAAGTTGGCACTGAGATATCTGAGCCGACAAAAATTTTTTGTAAGATCGAAGAACTATTGTTTGAATATTATTATCGAGGTTCATATTTTTAGCCTAGAGTGTTTAGCTGAGGTATTTTTGAAAAGTCAATTCATTGCAATATGGGTGGAAACATTTTAAGATTTTTGATTTGAATAAAGAAATTCGAGACTAAAAAGTTTCCTTTATCATACTGATAATTTAAATTGACTCAAAATTTGATTTTGATTAATGAATTGTGTAGTCTCATCTCATTTAACGAAAAAAAACCACTAGGTATAAGCTCCTCGAGGTAGCTCTGACTTTTTTATTTTTTTTAATTACAAAATACTCCCAATTTTTAAAATAAAAATAGATTATAAATTTTAAAATGACTTTGAATTTCAAATGTATCCACAGAATTTTTTGACTATTTGCTGTGTTATATAATTATGTTAGCAATTTATTTTATATTAAAAATCAATCACGGTTTATCGCATAACAAGCAAATGCAATTAGAGTAACACGGCCGTGATTTACCGGCCCGCCCGACACATTTTTTCAAATAGAGCCAGCTCCGCCTTGAAATTACGAATAAGTTCAAGTAAATTTATATTTCATGCTTTATTTTTGCTATTAAATTATAAACAAAAAGTTTGTCTTATTACCTGTGATAAATAAACGAGTCTTGTTTAGTACTTAAAGCAATAAGGCATTTTTGAGATGAAAGTAGGGCCAGCCCAGCCCAACAAAATCTGTTCTAAATTAGGGCCGGTCCCTTTTATACTTTCAGTCCGGCCCAGTCTGTAGAAGCGTGAGTTCGTGCTTTTGAATCGACTTTTATTTTTATTGGGAAATATAACCATTACAAAGATAAAAAGAAAGGATAGTCCATTAACAGCTGAAAATGGGAGAATGAATTTTGAATGTATAATATCAATAAAATTTTTAATTTTGTAGCCAAAATTGACATCAAAAATTCAATAATAAATTTTTTTTAACATAAAAGTAACCTCTTGAATTTTTGTAGATTTTGACAAGATAAATTTTTTAAGGCGCTAAAAACATACGTCCTTTTTTATATAAACAGAAGAAAGTTTAGGTTGGGTGGGATGCAAATTATTCATGGTTTAAACATCATAAAACTAAATTTTTATCAAAATCTTGCTTCTCACCTTTTTTAGGAGCATAATTAATTAACGCTCTATGACCTTATATTGAGACATAACTATCAATTCGAAATACCATATTTAATTTATTTTTTTTATAAAACTTGTATGGTTATACTAAAAACACCCGTTTTGGGTTTTACAAGGATACGAGTTTCTTTGGCTGCAAGAATTTTTTATGTTATACAATTGTGAAACAATTATAAATTAGGACAAATAAATGATCCTTTTCATCGATTAGAAAAAAATTTTCAGATGTAGGATGACACGTTAGATTTTACTATTGCCCTGAGTATGGTTTTAGTCATTGTTATTCGACACCCTCTCATAAAAACGGGCGCCATTTTTGTAATTTTTTATACTGTGATCAAGTTTGGTAATTTCAATAATTATCAACCTTTCAAATTATTTATAACACTGGACAACAGATTGAACGACCTTAAGCATCATTTACGGCAACCATCGTTTTTGGTCAATTTGGTGCTGATTACGAATATGAAATCAATTTTAGCCAATGCCTAAGATTTTTAGTTATTTGATGTCAAACATGAGATTATACTATTTTTGGGGTATTTTGGGCTTCTATATCATAAGACTTATGAGTAGTAACAAAGGTAAAAATATATTAAGATTACGGAAAAACATTCATTAATGTAAGGCGTTTAAATTTTTTTATAATTTAATTTTTTTTTTATTTTCTCATTTTCATAAAATTAGGGGTTTTCGTCATAAAATCCGTTTTTTGATCCTAAATAACTTGAAGGTAAATTGCTAATAGTTAACTATAACTTATTTTAAATATGTTTTTATTAAAAATCTGAATATGCCAATAGATTTTCTGGAAAATTTATAGTTAAAGAAATTTTATGAATTTGAACTTTGGACGCGGTTTAAAAAAATTGGAGGCATTAGAAAAAAACTAAACTCGAGATCGTTATCGCAAGAAAATTCTCTACAAAACCCTTGAAATCGTGATGTTGTCTTTTTGCTGTCCAGTGTAATCATACTTTATCATCCTAAATTTAAATATGTCAACTAATAAATTTTGTTAAGGAAATAACTATTGGAGATAATATATGTAATGCGCCATTTTTTTAAAAACAGAGTGTCCCTAACCCTTCCGTGTTTCAAAAAATTAGATGCTATACCTTTGGCATTGCCCTTTTGGAGCAATTTTCGAACGATAACGTCGTACTGGTTTTCCCTAGCGACGCCCGAATCTTTTGTTAGCTTCTCTTTGACCGCTATGCATATGTGATTTTTATCAAGTTGTTCTTCGATCACAGTGAAGGCCTAAAAGTTGAGACATATCAAAAAAAAATTTCATTTGTATTTGTAAAAAATTAACAAATAATTTTTAAAATGATGGATATAGCACCAAATATAGATAAAACAAAACAACGCAATTTAATTTTACTTTAAAAAGTTTTCAAAATTTTTGATCCTTCGCAAAAATTATTAAAAAGTCAATAAAAATATTCAGATAATGTAACAATAAAAATTCTAGTTTTAAGTTAGAGAATAAAAATTAAAACATTAAATTTTTTAACTAAAAAATATCTGCGAAATCTAAGTTAATTATTAAATTTTTTTTTGAAAAACTAGGCGAAATTTTTTTTTGCCACTATTAATGAGAGTACAATCGTTCCTGGAAAGAATTTTCTTCTAAATTTAAGCTGATTGTAAAGGTCGATACTTAGTTTCGAATAAATAGCGCCATCTTAAAAAGCAATAAGCTAATTTACTACTGAGTTGGAGTTTCATAATCATTAACTTAATTCACATTTCTTTATAAATGTCAAATATTTCATTAAACCTTTAAATATAATAAAGACACCCTCTAGATTCCTATAAATTTTTTATGTTACTCGTTCTCCATAATTGGATTCTTCGTAAATGACAGAAATGTAAGACCAATTGAATAATTTAATGAGTTCGATCATGGCAAGAGCTTGGTATTCATCGGACGGCACCGTTCGACTGAAATACTCGAATCGTTCTTTATTGCTAAGCTCGGGGCTTGTCGAGAAAAAGCTGATCTGTAAATTTTATATTTATAATGCTGGGTAAAACTAGGGTTACTCTATAAATGTAAGACAACTAAATTTCTTTATTTTATTAAAAATAATAAATCTATTCCTGATTTTTTTTCTTCAAAATTTAAAATTATATTTTCCTATTTTTGAAAAATTTTGTAATTTATTTTTCATTTATTGCAACAAAGAAAAGATAATTATAATACATTGAAATAAATCTTTAATGAGTATGTTTAGGACATTATAATTAATTTGAAAAAATGTTTTAGTCACACCTAAGCAATAAAAAAAAATTTACGCAAACTTAACTGACAAACATTATAAATTGACACTTGCGCATGGGCAATCTTAGGAAGCGTGCCGCTCATGCATTGCATAAAAACAATGAACCTGGATAGCTCCTTTTAAATGAAAAGTCCTGAGCTAATACGCTGCTGCCACATTATTAATAGCTTCGAGAACTGGGTGCAACAGGAAATCACTATTAGGCGAGTATGGTAAGAAGTATCTTGGTCGGACGACAGTTTGACGACTATTTAATCATCCTCCCCCGTTATTGGATGTGTGCGTCTTATCATTCTTTTTATGGATAAAAAGGACTGTGGGAGATTGTAGTAAGAATTTAATATATCATCTTGGCGCTGTCCCGGAGCCCCGACCGAAAGACTTGCCAAATTATTGGAAAGGGTAGAGGTCAAATGACACAATGAAAAATAACAACAACTTTCCAAAAAATTCAACTCTTTCACTAGATTGACGAAGTGGAAAGAAAAAGAAAATGTTTTAGAAGCGATATTTAGCTCAATAAAAAGATATAAGACACAACCTATCATATTTTGTGACAAAAAATATATATATCAGTTATTGACTTAGATCTATAGTAGTTGTCGACTAACTGTAGTGCAGAAGATATGTCATACCTCCGAGATGTAAAATTTATTAAGTTTTTTAATAAGCTTCACTATTTTTCACACAATTTGTTAAATACAAAGGATATATTGTCTGACCCAGTAAACACAAAAACAAAACATTTCACGGTGACCGGTTGTGGCTAAATTATATGGAAGCAATGCACTTAGTCAATCTTGATTTATCAATTTGAAAAATCTATTGTAGGCCACAGCTACGTTCAACTCATATTTGAAACAAAAACACAAGTTTTTTCATATTTTTTTTATTTGTCTTGCATAAAAATAGTTAAGTTTTGAAAGTTTATACGAGACTTAATTAAACAATTTATTATTAATAATTTTGGTGTAGTACAATAAAGGCATTTTTCGAAAACATAAAACGTCTTTGAACGTGATTAATTTTGTTTTTCGCATAAAAGGTTTACTTATGATATATTTTGTAGATTGTAACAAATATTAATTCATATTGTTCAAAAATTAAAACCTTTCTAGGGCTATATTATAAAAAGACTAAGATCTAGTTTTATTTTGTTACTCATGCTTTTTATTTTATTTTCTCATATCTTGTAAAAGAATTAATCAAAAAATTTATTTTTTTGTCAAACAATGGAAACAATCTAAGGAATAAATAAGCTTCTTGAAAACCAAAATGGCGTTTAAATCACGTCCTCTTAAAGCTGCTAGGTATCTAAAAATTTACATATGGAATATTAAAAAATAATTTTTTTATTTCTATCCAACAAATTATTTGTATTATCATATTTATTAGTTATTAAATTAAATTTTAACATTGTTTCTATATTTAAATTCAAAATCAGCTGAAATGTGACTTATTCACCCGATTATCTGTTATATAGGCTGCGGCTAGTGAAAAAAAAAATTGAAAAAAAAGAATTGAACGCATTTGACTAACACTAAGGTAACTAGTTTATAAAAAAAAATTTTCTTGTTAGGTACATCCAAAAACGATTAAAAAACATTAATTCTGATTTTTTGATAATAGCCGTTAAAAATTTTTTTCTTAATTTTTTTGTACAAATTTTGAAATTAGTATTAACCGCAGCCATATAGAACCTGTCAAAATTAGTTTTATTTTAAGATATTATAAAAAAATAACGGAAATTATAAATAAGCATAAAAAATATGACAGGACACCTAAAATAAATATGGGAGTTTTTTTCCTTATGAATTGTTGGGCAAAAATTGAAGGTAAACAAAATTTTTAACATGGTAGCAAAGTCCCAAAATGAAATTTAAAAAAAAATCTAAATTTTCAGTAAATTGCCTCACTTTTCATGGGCAAAAATGATTAACAATACCAATCATGAATACTTTTTGCCCTTCCAATCTTCCGTTTTTACACTTGACAAATTCTTGTTTAAATCACAAAAATGTCAATAACTTTATGCTACCTCGTAACAAAATATTAAAAATTTTTGTTTATTAATAAATTGACAGAAATAAATTTTAAAACAAGATTTTAGGCATTTTATTAGATATTGAAAATTTTTACAATAGAAATTTAAGCATTTACAAAATAGAAAGTCTTGCCTTGTTTTTCGTTTTACATTGTTGTCTGAAATATCATTGTTTTTGTTGTTATATGGCATCCTAAGCTCTTTTTTGTAGCTTATACATCTAAATTAGAGTTCAAAGCGGGCCTAGATATTCCGGCCCAGCCCCGACATATTTTTCGATATAGGCCCGGCCCGGAATTTGTTTTTTTAATTTAGGCTTGTTCCAAATTTAAAAAAAACGGCCCAAAAATTTTATATCACAAGCTAATTTTTGCTCTAAAATTATCAATAGAATACATAGGTAATACCCTTCATCGTATGATGATAAATTTATCAATTTTAAATAAAATAAAAATAAGGCAAAATGAGATTTAAAAAACGACCGGCGTAGTTCTTTTTTTTCTGATTCAGACACGGCCGGTAATTTATTTCTAATTCAAGCTTGGCCCGCCACAGCCCGTTCTAAATTTTTAATTTAAATTTAGTTTAATTTTAGCTGAAAAATTGTTAACACAGTTAGAAAAAATTGGGGTTACGACATTTTGGAGTTTTTCATTCTACATTTTTTGCTTAATCAAGCTCTTTTGTTTTCTCTAAACTTGGTTAATCAGGTTTCAAAGGGCTAAATCAATCTTAGTAGTAGAAATTGATATTATCTTTGCTGAAATGTAAGAGTTTAAATTGATTTTGTACAAAAAATTGGGTGCTTTTTAGTATTTAACTTGAAGTCGCAAACGGTGCCACTTTTGTTTTTTCTGAAACATGTCCTTTATAACGGGCACAAGAGTAAATCACATAATGTAATTATTGTTTAGTTTTAATTGGCTTACGTGACCTTAATTAAATATTGGAGACAGGTGTTATTATATGTTTATCTTTATTTTTAGTTTAGTTTTCAAAATATTTTAACCAGACATATAATTAATAAAATAAGTTATTTAATAATTTGTGTTCTTTTTGCATTGCACTTGATTAACTAAAAGTTGATATACGGGCCCTACCTCGGCGCAATTTTTACCCGTGAAATACACCCATAAAACGACTATGTTGTAATTTAAAACACATTCTAGGTTAATATCGTGGTAAAAAGTTTAATTTGTTTTAAAAAAGTATAACACAATTATGATTAATACAATGGTATTTATTTATATATATATTTCTTTCAATAAAATACCATAAATTTCTCACCTTGGAAAATATGAATTATTTAAAAAATTTAAAAACGGAGCTCTAATCCTTCAATTAAAAATAATTGGTCGCCATGTGAAACACCAAATATGTGCCAAATTTTGTATTTCAGTCTACTCGCAAAGTTATAGACACCATATATAATACCTTATAAATTCTCGCCTAATACCGGTCTTTAACGATCTAGTGTTGTTTAATATCTTAAGTTGTGGAGCTTAAACGTAAGCTCATACTCATTTATCGAAATCAAATTTAGATTTATAATTTTATATAGAATTATAAATTAGTTTACAGTTTAAAACTCTATTCAAAATTTATTTTTTATCCATCTAAAATTTAGAAAATTTTTAATTGCAACGAAAAGTCGTTTCTATAAGATCACCACTATGAGCTCAAAAAACCTTACGAACTATAAAGTATGTGCCCGATGAGGTACACCGTGAGAGAGTAGAGAGAGGAGTAAAACTTTGTAGAAAGAGGATTGTTTGTTAAAGAGAAAGAGCAAAAATATTTTGTGGATTAGACAACAAGGTAAAAAATCTATCATGCCTAATGAAAATATATAAATATTATTTGAATCTCTAGATAAATCTAAACATTCAAATTTTTTGCCCCTGTTATATAGCAATATTAAGATCAGCTTTGGATTGTGACCACACTCGTTTTACTCCTCTTTCATTAATGATAATTTGCAAGATAACTTTCAGCAATTGGGAAGATAAATTTATCAAAATTAAATACCATTTCTGTATTTTCAAAACACAGGATGATGGAAATATTTTTTAAACTTAAATAAATTGCTGTACTGAATATCCAATTTTGATAAAAGATAATTAAAAAAACTAATATTTTTTAAAGGTCACAACAAATATACTTAAAATTAATCGTTTATGATCTATGTTTTTGCACAAACTTTGTCATTTATTGAAAAATCATACGAGTGTTTTAAACGCTTCTCATTCAACTAAAAACTTAAGTAAGGGTTAAACAAGTTGCATTGTGTTAAATCCTCTCTCCATTCTATAAGTTATCACAAATAGTCGCAGTGGAATGAACAATTCATATTTGTTTCAGACATCATAGCGTTTGTAGGTATACATAAACTTCCCTAATTTTCCTCTGTTTCCATATTATTTACAATTAAAACTCTATTAAAACTAAATTTACATTGAATTCATTTAATTATACTTTAAGGTTAAAATTTGGAAAATAAAAACCTTATAATACAATAGTCTTATAGATCTTATTAAAAATAAGATTTATAAGTCTGGAACTAATGCATCAATTACCCCGACATATTTGAACTACGCTCAAAATTTTCAAATTAGAAAATCCAACTCATAGTTTGGTAAAAATGGAAAAAATTAGTTTTTAAACATTTCGAGTTTAAAACTATCATATAATTTTAAGCCATTTAAAGAGAATATAGAAAATCAATTTGAAAAAAAATTTAATAATAATTTTAGCATCAAAGTTCGCCATTTTATATAGACAAGATTTTAAAAAGCATACACCATGCACAAAATATGGCACTAAGATTGAATAAACATTTCTTGGATAAATTTTCAGGCATGGCTCTTCAATTTTTTTTCACACCACACTTAAGATCACGGAATGTTTAAATTTATATTCAAAAATTTTATATTAAAAAAAAAAGTTTAGCAGGGCTAGATCAATAAAGCTCAATCATTAAAGAGATAGGGCCCAAGCGACCCACAATTTTTTTGGGCCGATAGGCCAAGATGAAGCTCTCCTGGGTTGTTTAATATATAAATGTCTCATAAATCTGGTAGCACTTTTATCGTCAAGAAGAAAATATTGAGCTTTAAATATATAGATCGACTGGAAAGAAAGTTGGGGGGATATGAATAAAGTCAGGGGGGTCAAATTCCAACTTGGACCAAGGGGCCAAAACAAAAAAACGAAGATGCCATTATTATCGATTTTAAATTTTTTTCCACTCCTAGCCCTAACAGTCTTCCCAATTGAATGTTGTATTGTAAGGATTCTGTATTTTTGGGGTTGTTTTATAAAATTATACATTCACAAAGTTAACTTTTTGGGCCACCAAATTTTTAACAGGGAAATAAAATAATATAATAAATTAAAAGATGTATTTTAATATATAATTCGGTCTAAGTGAAAAAATCCATAAATTAATCTGGCATCACGTAAATGATAAAAATGATTCTTACTTTTCGTGTAACCGATTATTATTATTTTAATTGTTAAACCAAATTTATGTCCATAAAGCTACTAGGCACTCTATGCATTTGCCTGGGTTTGACAACCTTTTAATTCTCTTTACCCGACACTAAATTGAGGCAAAATAAATTTGACAAGATTTATCTTTAACGCTTCAATAAAGATCAAATCGCGTTAGTTCATTGCATCTCACCATAAGACAGTGTTAACTTCTCCCTTTTTAATATATGAATGTTTTGCCTCTGTCCTCTTATTATTTTGTATAATTTCCAAATAAAACGTATTATCTCATATAATCGGTAAAGGGATGGGGCAAAAAACCTTTTTTACAAAAAAAAATTCATTATAAATATGCAAATAAGGGTTATATGGACATTGTGGTTACATAACTGCTTCTTCTTATCTTTTTCGTACAACTAAAACATTTATCGAGACTAAGTTAGATTTCACGCGTGTTACGTCCGTTTCAGTATATCATTTGGGGTTACAAGGCAAAACACCAGTTAAATTATGCAACTAGTAACTTTAAATCTATATAGCCTGTATGTTGATAAAAAAGTGTGGGGCATTGAGTGATGAAGGGCTATAGCCTATTGAGTCGTAAGGCGCTAAGCGATTTGGCCATACTTTAAAGGTAAGAATTGTTTAATCGATGTGGGTGATAAATATTTCGATATTTCAAATTGCATCATACTTAAAGTTTGATAATAATGTTTGCATGGTGGCGAATAAATACATATAATTGTTTTTAACTATTGTTGTAAATCTACAATATTACAAAAATTGGTATACGAATTTTTGAATAAAAAAAAGAATAAAAAGAATGGTAAAAACGTCAGTTTTTGGGGGTTTATAAAAGTCGAGCCCAATTATAAAGATGTGGATTATATCACTTAATTTAACATTTATTCCATATATAAAATATGCTAAAAATATTATACGCAGTTATTGACTAATACCAATGGTGGTAATCTAAGATATTAAAACTCAATGAAAGCGAGGAAGTTTTAATTTATCCAGCACTACTAAGTAATACCAAATCCAGTTTTTTGGTGGAAACATGAAAACGTTAATAATGATTTCTATTAATCAAATTCCAGATATTAAATTAACTACTATTTTCCGAGTTCGCTTACAAAGTTCTACAAAATAATGTTATGATATGGCCTGGCGGGTGGGAGTAGCCCATTTAAAGATGTCAAAGACAGCTTGACATTATATCAAGTTGGGTCAAAATTTCAGTTTAGTTTCGGCTCCTAGTTAAAAATATTCCGACCCAACAGTTGGGCTTGTCAGCTGATATAATTTTTAGCCTGGACCGTCTACAGAAAATAGAACAATTATTGGCCCCTTTGTAATCTTTTGTATTAAATGTTTGCAAATAAATAAATAATGCATTATATGTCATATAAAGAAATACTTTATAAAATGTAAGGTACATTAAATGTCAAATATGTCTATATTTCTAATTTGTCGAATTTGTAAATAACCTAATTAGGCAAAAATATTATATTTTGCGTCTACAGATCTAAACAATAATCAATTAGTATTAATAAATTTGTTCTACAATACCCGAAAGGATATTGTGTTAGAAATATAAAAAGGATTTCAAACATATTTTACTCCATGCTTATAAAAATAGAAAAAAAAATTCAAAATTTTTGAAGTGATAAAAGTTAAGCTGGGTTTTTCTATTTTTAGTGAGAAAAAATTATTCTGTAGTAGCAAGAAAACGTTTATAATGTTAAAAATGTATTTCTAATGTTAAAAATGTATTTCTAATGTTAAAAAATGTATTTTTAATGTTTAATATGTCTTTGCTTGTTTTTGGCCTATTAATAATTAATCATCCAATTTTACGCTCAGGTAGAAATTATCACAGAGCTTAGTAGTAATAATTTATTTTTTTTTAAAAAATCAGAAAAAAACCATGAAACGATTAAAAAAAATTCTAATTAAAAACATAACATATTAATGTATTTGAAAAAATCAAGCATATATGAAAAAAAAATTATATTTCTTCGCTCAATGCCTTTATGATTTATTATTATAATATTTTAGCCATTTTTTTGTTAAATTTAAAAAGTTGCTACATATTTTTCTTCGGCCTTTTGCTGATGTCTAGCATATGACTCTCTAATGCTTGATTCGGTACATAAATTTCGCAACTAAGGAAGATTTGCACTAAGAAAACAAAAGTAGAGTCGTTGCACGATTTTAACACCATAAAAAAACAAATTAGATACAAGGTAAATCTTGCAAAAATTGCCTGGTTTCTTCAAAACGCCTCAAAATTTTATAGTTAGTAATCTGTCGGTACCTCATAACAATTATGTAGGTAAAAAGTTGTTAATTACATGTGGATTTGTAATTAAAAAATATAATGTCGCTGGTAAAATTAAAAGCAGTGCTGAGAAAACAATGAGCCAAAAAACTTTGGCTCATTTTTTCCCCCAAAACTTAAAGAAAAAAAAGGGAGCTACAAATAAAGGGACAAAATAAGAATTCAAAAAAAGCCCTTAGTTAGAAGAGGGGCAGAAAACCCCAAAAAAGGTGCTCTTAAAGCCCCAAAAAGCCCATATTTTGTTTTTTTTATAATAATTTCGAAAAATTTTGATTTTTTTCTTATAATAATGATGGGTAAGTTATTTTTTCTTAAAACTCCTAGGAGTTTTTTTTTGAAGAAAAGGGGTTTTTTGCCCACGAGTTCGTGGGCATTTGGAAAAAAAAACTTAAAAACTTGTTAAAAAAAAACCCATTAATTTTTTTCCCCAGCCCTGATTAAAAGTTTCGCTTAGGAAAGGTTTATTTTTACCAACTTCACACTGGTCCGTTAAGCGATGGCGGTAAAAAGCTGGATTTAAAAAAATCTACCTGAGGTATTTTAAATAATCGGAGCAAATTGGCGACTTGGATAGAGGTGACGCTTGAAGGGGCACCCACGACGCCTGAGATCATTTTCATTTGACTTCCTTCCGGAACTGAACCATCGGCGCATTTGTATTCCTTGTCGTCGATGCTACTGATTGAGCCTTAATTAAAAAGAGGTGATCAATAATTGTTAACCCGTCACGCATTATAAAATAATTTTGAATGAAATATATGTCTCATATCTGCATGTAGTTAAAGATTTTATATTATAAGCATTAGGTGCTTGAATTTGCTAAACATATATAATTTTCGCTAACCTTCTAACGCCCACGACACAATGAGACTAAGGTGGTTAAACCAATGCCAGAAAAAATTTTTTAATTTTAAACTAACTTTTTTAAAAAGGATGTACATCATTTTTTGTAAAAATAAATGGTTTAAATATTTAATAGACATTAGATTTAGCAATCTACGGGACGATTGCTGTTATTTATAACTTCTATTTTTGTAACAGGTCAACTTAATAACTAATTTCGGTATTTTTCTCTTTCAAAACGTTTAAAAACAAGGTCTTTTGGATCCAGGCCCGATTCTAGCTTTTCCATAGGTATTTTATCGTTTGATATCAATGCGCATGAAAATTAGAAATATGATATATATGAATGATAAAATAAATTATATAAAACTTTGGATATTAGAAAATAAATAGTAAATTAGATTGACATAAAAACAAATTTTATAAGTATGCTTGGAAGAATATATATGAAAAAACACTGGTTATATATAACTAGTAATTAATTTTAGGGTAAATTAAATAAAACCTGAACATAAACGTTGAATGCGCATAAAAAAAATTACAACTATGTTTTAAAATAGTAAATAATTAGCTGAATATGAGCAGTGTTTTTTATTAATCTAACAATTTTATCCTAGAGGTTGTTTTGATTAAATTATAAAATTCATCAAAATTTAACGCCCCAGTTAATGATTTTTCGTGTCCTTGAAAAACCAAATCACCTTTACGCAGGTCACTACTTAACAGCAAGAAGTTATTATTCTTCTTAAAGAAGAAAATATGGCCTCACAACTCGACGTTGAAGAGCCAATTAACAAACTTATAGAAAAAATGTTAAATAGATTAGAAAACGCATCTTTGTAATCATATATAAATTTAACAAAATAGTAACACATTCTTTGTAATTAAGTTTCTTATTTAAAAATTTTTGGCTACGCCAATTTCTTTAGATAATAAATTTTCATCAATATTACTTATTTTTAAAATAGGCTCTAATTTATTTATATCTAAAATATTAATCAAATTTATAAAGGGAATCAAAAGATTTTAAATAACTATTATCGGTAAAAAATCTATTATCAAAATATAAATAAATCAATAATATTAAAATAAATACTTTTTATTTTATCCTTAATATTTAAAATATTTTCAAACTTATGAGTAGAAAATAAATAAAAATCAGAATAATCTTTAGGTTTAGTTTTTCTTCAAAGATAAATTGTCATTTAAGAAGTATTAATATCAAAATAATTTTTGATTCTTAATGTATTTTTATTTCTTAATTGTTTAATTTCTAACAAACAATGGTGTATTAAATCAGAAGTTTTAGAAATATAAATCGTTCTGCATTGAAATTGGTCTATAATTATTTTTAATAAATAAAATAATTTTTCAATTAAATACAAAAAAATAAATAGATGATTATAAATATGGCCAAAAAACCCCGATTCGGCTCTGTGTCCTGAATAAAAGTTTTTTTATTTTAAATTTTTAAAAGAGTATTAAATATTTTTGTGTAATTTTAAAAAAAAAATGGGCAGGAGTGACTACACCACCAATGGGGCAACAGCCGGGGTATGGTCCCGCATTCACTAACTACCTTGATTGCATCATGTTGAAAAAATTTATGAAGGGAAGAAAAATTAATCTTTCCCTTCACATAAAATTTTAAAACAATCTTTTACAATAAGATGCAATCGGTGGTTAAAGCAGTGAATATACGGGACTGGTGTCCAGCTATTTTGCTGAGAAATACTTGAACACCATCTTTTCCCCAGGGCATTAGTTCGCCCCATCGTAGCATTGTGCGATCAGGTTCTTTGGTTCTTGATTATATTCTAACAATAGATTGATGACAAGTGAGAAAATTTCTTAGGCATCAGAGTTATGAATTGCTTTCACAAATATATAGCTGTCTCTAAAATCAAATTATTTTATATATTTCTGTGTTGGTTTGATCTCTCTTGCGGATGAGAAGTATTGAATAAAAACACTTTTAAAAAAGGTAAATATTTTTAAGATAATATTTTTTAGATATTTTTGACGGAGCAAATTTAATTATATTATGTGGAAGAAATAAAATTACTATATATTTTTTTTGTTGGGGGGGGGGGGGGGGGGGCAAATTTAATTGGGGGGGGGGGGGGGGGGGGCAAACATAAAATTACTATGTATTTTAGGGGGGCACTGCCCCCCCCTCCCAAAGGGGTCTAGAATCGTGCCTGTTTGGATCCCTAACAAGTTTTTTTTAATTTTGAGCGTTTTACGTTAATGTGCATCCTAATCTACCCTATTAACAAATATGCTTGGCCCAAATATATCTCTGAAAAACCAAGATCTGTTGGACAAATTATCCAGTGTCGTTATGGCGAAAATCACAAATTATTTTTTTGACCCAATTGAAGTCGGCTCACCTAAAGAAAGTTGCACACTAATATTTTGTTCTATTAAACTTTAACCTGAGTGAGATCACCTGTCAGGGCAGGTCCGTATGAGCAATTCAATTATTAATAGGCCTAACAATTTTTAGCTACTAAATTGTTAGAAAATATGTTAAAGTTTGGTAAAAACCTTTTTGTGGGCACCTGTATGCCAAGGTCAGGTGCTGCCACCAGATTTTAAGTTGCCACCCAAAAACTAAATTTCCTTAATATAGATTGTATGAGGTTTGGTTAGTTCTACACATAATACCGGGGCTGGACATATAAAAACATAAACAAAGTTGGCAAACCAAATAAAGAAACTGAGGTTGTTGTTTTTGTTGTATATGTCTCTAACCAATTTTTCTAGTATTTGACCTTAATTAAACATTTTCTCAAAGGCTGCTAACTAATATAATATTTTTCTTATTAAGTTATAAATTGAAGCATTTAAACCGAGTTTTTATTTAATTTTCTAAGAAATGAGTAATAATAAAATTATAGTTTAGTTTACCACAGCTATATATACATTAGTATAAATATATGTACTGCAAAAAGTAATATTTATGATGAAATCGTTTAATAGTAAAGAAAAAAAAACGATTCAATGTCCATATTTTTTGAATTCTCACTCTTCTTATTACAGACATTAAAAAAATGCTTTAAATATATAACACAAAATTAGTTAAATTATAATTATAAAAATTATAAAAAAAGGATGAAGCACAAATATTTTTAAAAAAAAGAGATTTAAGCATATTTTACTTAGTTAGTCGAACATAATTTATAAATAAATTTTTTAAAAAGGAATATATTAAAGGGGTTTTAAACAATATTTAAAAACGGTTATATGAAAATATTTCATTCAACGCCAACGATTTAAAAATGTTATAAATTTTATCCTATAGTATATAAAAAAAATTTGTCCAAACTTGTCATTGAAAAATTCTGATCCGTCACAAAAAATCGAAGAATGGGGACGCCAGGCACGTTGTAATAATTAATGGGATTCTGTATCTTACAGACTAAATTAAATTTTTTGCTATTTGTTAGAAAATCATTTTTGTTGTTAGTTTCCAAATGTTAAAATTCCGTCTAACGCAATGTCAAACAGGCAAAGACAAATAAACTAAAATATTTTCTATAAAAATTTATGAAATTAATTTATAACTACATTAAAACAACTTAAAATTTATCAAAAAAATGTAAAAATCGACAGTTTTATACTCCCAAAGTAGTCACTTGTTAGTGAGTTTTTAGTCTAATATAAATAAAATCAAAATTTTAATATTAAATTATTCATTCAAAATATAGTCTAATTTTTACAACACAGGTGGACAAATGTCAATGAGTTTTTGATACTGAAATGATTAGATTCCCATGATAACATTATCTCATATATATTTTTCCGTTTTTCGTAGTTTAGCCTTAGACATTGCTCCGTGTCGAAAAAATTGCCTTTTGGGATCAAAAACATATTTTTGACAGAATTTCTTAAGAAAAATAATTCAAGAAATTTTCTTTGCATATTAAAATCATAACCAATATTTTTTTTCTCAAATGATAAAAAAAAATTTCAATTATAACAAGCTACATTATTATTTAGATAATAGAGAATATTTGGCATCCCAACCTAAATACAACACGATATATTATCGGTTATTATTAAAAAAATTAAATTAAACAGTTTACCTGTTGTAAATATACAACAAAATTTTCAATTTATTGTTTCTGAATCTTTATGTTTTTTTAACCTTTTTTTTTAAATTTATGTTTGTAGCTAACTTACAAAATTTGATCAGAAAAAACGGTAAACGTATTTGGAAATCCACGGCAGGTTTGATCTCTGTAGTTAGCTCATAACTTTCAAATATTTGCTGACCTGTGCAATATGCTAATTCTAAGATTAAAAAAATAATTAGGAAGTTATAACAAGAAATCGGTTATTTCGATAGTAAATGCCGCATATTTTTTTGTAATAAAACATAATAATCGGCTTTGCTAGATCGGTGGCAAACATCCCTGTCTCACTCAGAAGGTTTGGATTCGAATCCGTACACAGGAAGCTTTTTTATGAAATATAATTTGCATGTGTAACCACTTTATAGTTGCTGCGTCTGCTTAGGTAGTAGGCCTTAAACGATATGTCTAAAGAGCCTAGGCTAAAAATCTCGGTGGCCGACGTGCAGGCCCGATTCTAGCTTTTCCATTTTAAGGGGGCAAAAAAAAACTCGTGGGGGACAGAAAAAAATTTTTTGGCAAAATTGGCCGTGACCTTCGGTCACGGCAAAAAATATACAGGTACAACAATAAAATCCATGTTCAAAATTTTTTAACAAATTAATAGTAATTTTATTCTTAAATTAAAAATATGAGTTTGTAAATTGAATATGTGAATTAAAATTAATTGTTTTCACTAAATCAATTGCTTAAAAAAATATGAGATTTGAATTAAAGTATAATTTTATCATTTGGCATCATTGCGCATGAAAATTAAAAATATGATATATATGAATAATAAAAATGAATTATATAAAACTTTGGATTTTAGAAAATGAAAAGTGAAATAAGATTGATTATCATAAAAACAAAATGTATAAGTATGCAATTTGGAAGAATATATATGAAAAAACACTGGTTATATATAACTAGTTATTAATATTAGGGTAAAAAATTAAATAAAACATGGACATAAACGTTAAATGCGCATAAATAAAGTTTGCAAGCATGTTAAAATATTAAGCAATGATTAGCTGATTATGAGCAGTGTACTGTATTGATCAAACTATTTTATCTTAGAGGATTTTAATTAAATTACAATATTCATCAAAATTCACCCCTAGTTAATGATTTTTCGTGTTCTAAAAGAACCAAATCACCTTTAAGCAGGTGCCGTTATTATCCTTCTTAAAGAAGAAAATGTGGCCTCACAACTCGACGTTGAAGAGCCAATTAACAAACTTATAGGAAAAATGTTAAATAGATTAGAAAACGCATCATTGTAATCATATAAAAATTTAACAAAATCAATAGTAACACATTCTTTGTAATTATTAAGTTTCTTATTAAAAAAATTTTTGGCTACGTCAATTTCTTTAGATAATGAATTTTTATCAATATTACTTATTTTTAAAAGAGGTTCTAATTTATTTATATTTAAAATAATGGTTAATCAAATTTATAAAGGTAATCTAAAGATTTTAAACAACTATTATCGGTAAAAAATCTATTATCAAAATATAAATAAATCAATAATATTAAAAGAAATACTTTTACTTCATCATTAATTATTTAAAATATTTTCAAACTTATGAGTAGAAAATAAATAAAAATCAGAAAATTCTTTAGGTTTAATTTTTCTTTTATCCATCGATAAATTATTGTCATTTAAAAAAATATTAATATCAAAGTTGAATAAATCTTCAAATGTATTTTTATTTCTTAATTGTTAATTTCTAACAAACAATGGTGTATTAAATCAGAAGTTTTAGAAACATAAATCGTTCTGCATTGAAATTGAACTATAATTATTTTTAATAAATAAAATAATTTTTCAATTAAATACAAAAAAATAAATAGATGATTAAATATGGTCAAAAAACCCCGATTCGGCCCTGTGACCTGAAGATATAAAAGTTTTTTAATTTTTATTTTTAAAAGAGTTAAATATTTTTGTGCAATTTAAAAAAAAACAATGGGCAGGCAGTGACCACACCACCAATGGGGCAACAGCCGGTATGGTCTCGCAACATTCACTAACTACCTTGATTGCATCATGTTGAAAAAATTTATGATGGGAAGAAAAATTAACAAAAAAATCTTTCCCTTCACTTAAAATAAGACAATCTTTTACAACAAGATGCAATCGGTGGTTAAAGCAATGAATATACGCGTGAACACCATTTTTTTCCCGATACGTTCGCCCCATCGTAGCATTGTGCGATCAGGTTCTTTGGTTTTAGATTATATTCTAACAAAAGATTGTTGTTAACTGAGAAAATTTCTTAGGCATCAGATTTATGAATTGGTTTCACAAATATAAAGCTTTCTGTAAAATCAATTTTTTTATATATCTTTTAGTTTGATCTCTCTTGCGGATGAGAAGTATTAATAAATAAAAACACTTTTAAAAAAAGTAAATATTTTTAGGATAATATTTTTTAGATATTTTTGACGGAGCAAATTTAATTCTATTGTGGAAGAAATAAAATTACTATGTATTTTAGGAGGGGGGGGGGGGCAAATTCAATTTGGAGGGGGGACCCCCCCCCAAAAGGGGTCTAGAATCGTGCCTGCCGACATGCCAGCAATTTTACTATTTAACCGGGCAATTTAACTGCTTTGCTCTGGTTATAAGAGTCAAAACCCTACCTGGGTATGACGCCCCTATAAGGGAAAAGGTATGGTGAAAAACCTTAAACCCATTTGTTTTTTTTAAACTTAGTTGATTTATTTGTACTTGTGAAACTTTCATGGGTTTGTTGTATAAGTTGTAATAACATTTGGGATTTGAAAAGACACGAAAACTGAAAATGGGAAAGAACAGTCTACAAAAGAATTTATGGTAACCTTACTTCTGCATCGTAAAACTAATAACCAAAAAAAATCTTAGAATTTATAGAAATTAATATTATGAACAAATTTTGAAATAGCTTTTCCACGTGTTGCGCACTTACATTAAATGCAATTTTACTTGTAATCAAATTTATTTCCTACGCTTATGAATCTTTTGCCCTATCCCGGCAGCAAAAATTTGGGATTATCTTTAAAATTAATCCTTATACGCAATATATTAAATCCTTATAAATTTATCATAGGGTTTTTTAAGGCTTACAAAAAGGATTTGAGGAATTAAAAACGTAATTTTGCTAAAAAAAAAGGATATTATATTTTTTATTTGGTTCAATATTTTTTAATCATATTTCTTTTAACATTTATATAAGAATTTTTTTAACGAATTATCGCAAATTAATTTACACCTTAAAAAAATACCATATACCGTTGTTTAAAACAAATACTGGTATTTATCACAGGTCAAAATATCAATTTCAGAAAAAATAATTTATGGAAACATAAAAGCACATATCTCCATGATGGCCTTATCTCATTTCCGCTTTAGTTTCTTCCGTCTTCGGCTCCTTAGATTCGTCCATATCAAAAAATGGCTTTTTTTGACTAAATTGACAGATTTTGCGACCTCTAGAATAGCCTAAAAAGAAAAAATTCAAAAATCTATTTTTTATATAAATATCCCTTGTAACTTATATTTATCAAATAATGTATAAAAATTTTTGGTATAGCGTCCAAACTTAAATACGACACAATATATAATCGGTTTTTATTTATAATATTATTTGAAGTTTGATTTTAACAGTTTAGCTATTGTGAATATGCAAAAAAGAAATTTTAATATTTTTGTTTTTGAATCTTTTTAGTTTTTTGACATTTTTAAATTTTTAATGTTTATAGCTGACTTACTAAGTTTAATTAAAAAAAACGGTAAACGGATTTGAAAATCCCTAAGATGGCGGTTGGATCTCTGTAGTTAGCTTATTCTCAAAATTTTTACCTGTGTATCAAGTTTAATATTTTCTGCCCTCCTTTCAAAATCGGCAATAAAACTTTACCTACATGAAGATTTAGCAGCCTTAAATCTAGAAGTATGCGGAGGATCACCCAGGGGAAATATCTTATTTCATCAAAATCAAACCTGTCACATGGTCAATTTGACCCGGTTTGAGACTGAATTAGAATTCTACATAAGTTCGTTTGAGCCTTAATCTAGTTATAAGGAGATTGTCAGCAGATATAAAAAAAACACTTTATATTCAAATTAATCATAAAAATCATAGTTGAATTCAAAACTAAATTTGACTATTAAAAAGTCGTAATTAAGCTTTAAAAATGGTTCAAAAAAAAAATTAAAATTCAATAGCACAACACTTTTGCTCATCTATGTATCGGAAGAGAGGCGACTGTCAGATTGGGTGAATTAAGAATGGGCAAGTTAACCAAAAATAAAACTCTGCTGTTTAATGGTTGAAATCTTATATTGAGAAAAACAGTTACTCATAGTGTTTATAATTTATTATTCGGATAAGTTTATTTAATTAACTTTGCTTTAAACCTCACATACATTATTCCTAATTCTTTTTGTTTGTAATCAAAAATTACAAATAACAATGAGCTGTACAAATTTATTTTTCAAAAGTTAACTTTGAATAATAAAAAATTAACTATGTTTTCATATTTAATGAAATGAATTTTTTTTTATAGTTATAGCTACCCATAAACTAAGCTGTATATCAGGGCTTCTTAAACTTTTGTAATTCCCGACCCCATTTATGATTGCGTGTTTCTTAACTACCCAACAAATATAAAAGAAAAATAAATTAATATTTTTTGATGATATATTTATTAGGTAACAATATACATATGCATATGAAAATACACTAAATTTAGAATTCGTTTTAAAACATATAAAAATCTAAAATTGAAATTTGCACAAAATATTATAGAAATGTTTTTATTTTAGTTTCAAAAACAAAAGTGGATCTGACTGTCTTAATTCACTCGAATATATTCAAGTAGTTGGGTGGTAAATATTAAATTAAAGTTTACGTTAAAAATTTATTGAGATGGATGTGCCTGTTTTTTATTGCATAACAAATCAAATCGTGGTGTAATGTTGAAAACTGCTGGACGTAAGGCCTCTTCAACATTTTTTATCGCTGAACGATATTGGGATTTAATGTGTGTTAAATCTGATAAAGTAACTTCACATTAAATTTCTATAACATCTTCTGATTCATAGTAATTTATACAAGATATTATAATGATCGGAATAGAAATGCTGGTCTAAACAGTCTTTCCGAACCAGAAGATTTTATGATTTATTTAGCTACGATGATTAACAATAATTTTAAAAATTAAAAAACATTTTTTGTTAAATTGTATTTTTATCACTTGCCACCCCATAATTTTGCTACACGACCCCAAATGGGGTAGCGACCTATAGTTTAAGAAGTCCTGCTGTATATAATAAGAATATAAAAATTAGATTATAACCATTACTTAGTTCATTACTTCTAAAGTTAGTGCCCTTGTTAAAACGTTATAGATTTTATATTCGAGAAATCAAACATAAAAGAATAAGATATTATTTAGAAATGTATATTTGTTTATTCTGCATTATAATAATATTAAATATAAATAAAATTCAATGTTAATAGGTTGTTCAACAAAAAAACTTATTAAAATTACAGAAGCCTAAATGCCTCCTATATTAGATTTAAAGTAATTCGTTTATGTATTTGACCATATATCCTGTTTTCTTTCCAATATGTGTCTCGTTTAAGTCTTTTTTAAAGGTTCATTATAAACAAAAGATAATTGTATTGGTCTTTTTGTTTATTCTGATAAAATCTCTTGGAAAAAAATTAATATTCAATTGAAGATCTAAGGAAGCGCATATTAACAAAACTTTTGAACCATATAAATATTCAGGTTTAAAAGTGAACCTACTGTAGCTCTTTTCCTCTACCGGTTATTTACGCCAATATAAACAATATAATTAAATTATCTCTCTTCCTAATCTATCCCGTGAACTAATTGGCAAACACAACAAATTTGTGGCCATATAGCTTAATGTATATGTACAATTCTTTTTTATGGGTTAGAAACAATCCCAGTTTGCGCAACTAAAGCCATTCATATAAAAAACACTAAAGCAATCAAATTTCCAGGGCCAAGTGATAAAAATCTTGGTCCGCATCTATAAAGAGGACATATTGGACATACTAGTTTATGGACAATTGGACTTAATTTGTCAATACAATATGGACAGTGATCGCAACTTAATTTATAATGGTAATACTTTGTTTTAAGATATTGGAATATGTTTATGAGGGCGGCGCGTTCACAGTTTATTCATTTTTATAGAAAAATTCTGAAAATTTAAAATTTTTGAAAATTGTTATCTAAATAATTATAAACCATTGTTTTTTACAATATTTTAATATATCTTAAGCAATTGTTTTAAGCACATATGAAAACTTTATTAAATTTATATCTAAACTCATATAAACATAATCAATAGTTATTTCAAAATCACTCCTTTAAAAATTTTAACGCTTAAAAAATTTGCCGTTAATTAACCAATATATTTTTATGTATTAAAAAATTTTTCAAATGAACTCTGCGCGCCCTAAGAAACAAAGGTTATAATAAATTTTGATTCATTAACGGACAACAAACTTGTATTTTGTTCAAAGCATATTACTTATGATTAGACGTTAAACTAACGCTAAAAATTTTCTCCAACATTGTGAACCAATAATTATTTTTTTTAGATTGAAAAATTAATAAGAAAGAACCTAAACGCGCCCAAAAAATGCGCTTCTAATTTTTTACGAAATATTTACAATATGATTTTGGAGCAAGTTTAAATTCAGGAACGCATATATATATTAAAATTATTTAATACATCTTCTTAATAATTTAATACGACACTGTTCTAAACCGGCTGACTTCAAAAAAATTGATATTTATTTTAAAAAGATACTAGCTCCATTTTTCCGAATTTCAACTACAAATCACCGGTTAAACTGTTTTGATTTACTCTTTTCTTAAGTAGGGAGCGGTGAAATATCTGTGAGGCGATTTCCATAGACCCCGTGGCGAGAATTAAGCACATCTTCTGCCCATCCCACTAAAGAATTTTTTTATAAACACAGTGTATAAATTATTGTCAGGTTTAATTTATATACCCTTACTTTTCTTTAAATATTTATTGATTTAGCTAATTTAAAAATCGTTTTTTAGGGCGCGTTCAAAGTTCATTTTTAATCTAAAAATTTTAAAATTTGAGTTTTTTCATTGAATATTAACCATTATGTTTACAAAATTTTTTACAATCGGATAGCAGTTGCTCAAGTATATTTTTTAATTTTATTTAATTTAACTTTGTATTTATGTAAACATAGCTAATATAATCATTTCGACATGACTCCGTGACAAATTCTAATCCCTAGTTCAACATTAAACATTTTTTTTTAATTTAATGAACTCTGAACGCGCCTATTAGAACTTATAAAAATATTTTAAGTATTACTGTTTTTCACATATTCCTATATCCTTAGTTGTATTTAATCGAAAAAAAGCAATTATTCAAAGTTGGTTAGCAATTGTTTATCGTTTTTAGCTACTATTATTAATTTTTTAAAGACCATAAAATATTTTTGCCAAAGCATAAAATATTTTTGCTGCCCCTACCTCAAATTTATATTTTGCTCAATAAATTTTGGTGAATCAAAAAAAAATTGTTAATTTAATAAATATTATTTTTATAAATGTGTTTATTAAAATACTTTTAAACATAAGTTTAAACAATTAAAAGATAATGAAATAGATCAATTGAAAAAAAAATTATGAGTTTGACCATAAATAAGTAGACAAGACTGAAAAAGTAAATGTATTTTTATAAAATTAACAAAATTTTATCTCATTTTACAGGTCATCATGTTCCCGACCGAATGTTAATAACAGTCAATTTGTGTAAAGATTCATTTTTATTCCATAATTGTTGTTTTGTTAAAAACATCCCTATTTGCACCTTTTCGCTTTATTCTAGTCAGGATAAAATTTAATTTTTTTAAGTTTGTCCTATGTATTTATAAAAAAAAACCCGAGCCGGCCAGTAATACTTAAATCAATTAAAATCTGCCAATTCGCCGGGCAGTGATCAATAAACTTTTAACAAGGGGTGTCGGGTGTAAACATTCCGGCCTTTGGAAACTACTATTAAAAATATCATGGAGGTCTGCAACATCAATTGCCAACGGGGGCGTAAATAGTGTACTTTTTTATTCCCACGTTTTGACCAAACCCAAGACATTTTAAGTAATTGGAATAAAAATATTACATTTAAACAGTGCCATGTATCTCTGTAATTATCTCTGGTGCAGAAATATACATTTTATTATAAATAAAATGTTATGCCGACTGTATAAATAGCTAATAGATGAGTTGTTAGATAATTAAGGTCTCAGCATCACTATTTTTTTTTCTATTCCCTAGTTGGAAATTATTCAAAGATCAATTATTTTTTTTGCTTACAAAGCCTTTTATATCTGTAGTGATGCCAGGGAAGTTCGGTGCACCAAAAATTAAGGGAACGTCGTAATTAAACAAACACCGTTAATAATACAATTTTAAAACAGCTCAAAATAGTCGATGAAATGAGTCGATCAAAATAAATAAAAACTACCGTTAAATTCTAGATTAAAATAGTAGAGCTGAATAATGCATAGTAGTATTCAAAAAATGCTCAACAGTTAACCTTTTATTTTTACACGAACCCTTGCCTTTAACAAATACAATTTACATTGACTAAAAGTTTAAGATGGGGACCATTAAAGTTAGAGATAAAACTAATTATCTAAGTAATTCTTGTCCTACTCGGACAATGGTGTTACCTTTTACCAAACCTTAAACTAACAAAAAAGGGAAAATGTAATTAAAGTCGCATTAAGTTCCAAAAAGACATTAAAGAATATCCCCTCACCAATATATCCCCCTTTAAACACCGTGTATCTATATGGCGCCCATAAGCAAGGTGTTTTAGTCTCCTTTCCTCAGTTTCGAATATTCTGCCTACAATCATAAATAAGTCCTCTCGCTCCGGTTATGCCTTTATGAATGTAACCTTTCGTATGCTTTAGTTTTGGCCAGGCCTGTTACAATACTGACCACTTTTATGTGGCCAGTGTTAGTAAAAAATTGGTTAATGGTCATATAAAATGTGGCTATCGACTACTATCGTGATCACAAAAAAATGGAACACGATTCACGATCACATCATGGTCACAATTAAATGGTCACATAACATAGTCATCTTCATCATGAAAATTCGATGATCTTGATCATTTGATTCGTAATCAATTTTATGTAATTGTGATCTATTGATAAAGAGCAAATATATAGTGGTCAACCCATGCCTGTAAGTCGGTTCCATCAAGCCCCCAAAATTTTCCGGCCTGGCTTGTATTTACGAATATATTTAAAAATTTTCTTATTTGTATATTTCGTCCTTAGCTCTACTAAAAACTTTACGAATCGAAAATAATATAGGCCTGGACCGTTTTTGAGGTGGCGGGTCGGCATGCCGGACGGGCTTTCGTGCCCTTTATGTAGAATATTTCTAAAAATCTAAATTTAAATGTTGCTAAAACGTAGGATAAAGAAATAAATGATCAAAATGGGTTGCTAATTCCATAGGCTTTTTCTCTTTTTTTTTGCCAAGTTTTAAAATTTTTATAATTTATTAAAAAACTAAATGAGCTCTGAAAGCGCCCTAAATTCATGATTAAACAAACTATTAAGGTCAGAAAGAAATATCTTAATTATTAACGATAACATAAAAGAGTGCTCGATAAAGAATTATGGTCATAATTTATTTGTTTGGTTAACATGCCCATCCTTGAGTATTACTTTGCTTGAAATTTTTTATCTATATGTAATCGACCCTAACCATTATTTTACACAATATATTGCTTATCTCAATAAAAAAAACAATGGCATAATTCTTTGAATTCAAAAAAAGGTCTAAAGTTTGCAAGCTTGAAATAACCAAAGTAGATTTTTGTAAGACACTTTAAACTGCATTTTGCAAAAAAAAAACTTGCCTGACATCTTTTAATGACTGCGCCAAATAATTTTTCGATGGAAATGTGGGTTGCGTGTCTTTCCTCACGAAAGATAAGTGCCAACAAAATGTTGTAAATGAATTAATGTAAAAAATAAAATTAAAAACATTAAAAAAATTCGGTTTAAGCTTGTATTCTGCTAAATGTCTTTTACCTTTTCAGAATTCAGCAGATTTCTGAATGGGTAGAAGAGGCGATAATTCTAGCCTTAGGTTGCCAAAAATAATCTTGAAAGAGAGAAAAAATTCGAAAAGGAGGACAAATCTCTCAATATAAGGAGAAGTTTGAAATGTCAAAAAGTTCATCTTGCAAAATAAGGGCTGTCGGAGGGAATGCTCTTGAGGATAAATTTTCAGTTTAACAATCTATTAAAAATATTTTTTTGCATTTATGTAAAACACTGCAATTATAAGCTGCTTTTAACTTTTTATGTTTAATTATTGTTTATCAAAAATAGAGATCAACAGGTCCCGAAACGCCCGGTCCGCCCAAACAAATGGTCGGTTCGGGCCTAAATTAGAAAATCGGTCACGCCGAGTTTTTTTATTTTAATTTGCATGGTCTTTTTTAATTATTGTTAACAAATAAATTTATTATTCCTTAACTTTGACAAAAAATTTAATTTCGATTGTAAGATACATGTATGATGAGTACGAAGATTGTACCAATGAATAGCCATATCTTCTGACCATCCTTGTCACGATCTTACACACCATCCTACCCCAGCTAGACAAATGAAAGGAACCCTCTCTCAATGCTTTACCCAAATACTGCCTTTCATTGGCAAAAATATTCCCACTTAAACGATATCAAACTTATTCACACCTGCAGTTAACAATACCATAGCTAACTATCTGTTCAATATAGTTTTAAACGGCCGACCCCCTCCCGTATCCCCTTTAGAAAACACTTTACCCCGGAATATCCGACCACCTGGCTCAACTCCGGTCTGGACACTGCCATCTACTTGCAAACTTTAGAGCACGTCTGGACCCATCTTTAAATAATATCTGCTGCGACTGTTAATCAGTATCTGACGATATACAACACTGGCTCGTATGCCCCAACCGCTAGCCTCCTATCTCTCCTATAGATATGTGGATCAATTTATCCCTAGCTGCCCTCAAGCTCAATCTTACCACCAACTTCCAACGAATGGGGCAATAAATAACAAACAGCAACATGATAGCCATATTTTATACTAAGAATATTTAAACTCATAAATAATATATTTTGTAAATTCAATAATTATTTTAATTTCATTAATGCTCCCCGCCCCCTCTCTATAATTTAATAACTTACGTATCCTATAATTTTTAAAAGTAAAATATTGTAAAAAAATTTAAACGCCTTACGTTAATAATAAATGTTTCTATAATCTATATTTTTAAACTTTAGTTATTACCCATAAGTTTCACGGTATAGGCCCAAAATACCCGGAAAATAGGAAAATCTTTTGACACCAAATAACTAAAAATCTGAGGCATTGGTAAAAATCTGATTTCATATTCTGTTGTCCAGTGTAATATAGCGGGCAAGCCGAAATATCCCGGCCCGGTTTAAACTTAATCTAGAGACCTCTGCCAAACATTTTTAGTCTTTTAAAAAACAAAAGTATGTCACAATTTAACAAGTATATACAATTTTATTCGTTACATTTAATTAACTTAACACCTTTTCAATCATTTTTCAATTATTTTTTTGCATGGTTGAACGCGCCCTTAGTACGAACGATCAGATCTTTTCAAGATTTTATAGTACCCCGCGATTAGCACTGTGGGGTCCATAAAGACCCTAGTACATCTTGAATTTTGAATATTTTAAAAATATAGTATGGGCCAAATAAACATTATATAAACAAAACTAGTAATTAAAATTTGATCTAAGTTTAATGACAAAATTCGTTTAAAAATTAAAAATTCTATTGGGGTCCATATAGACCTCACACTCTCAATTTCAATGTTAAAAGCCATCCTCACTGAAAAAATTTTAACTTATTAGATCTTTTTTCATAATAGTTTTACCTTTTAAGTATATAAAATGTTTGTATTGTAGCCAAAAAGAATTTTTTATTTTATAATATTTTTTTTATAAATCTTCATAAAATGTTCTACCTGACCTAAAAACACTATTTAATCAATAATATTGATATAATTTAATGACATGATTTATTTAATGTAATATAGAAAAATAAAAAATTTTAATTTTTCAGATTGTTTTCTACTTTGCGTCAAATAAAATTTGCAATAGTCCTTTTAAAGAGCACGTATTTCTCTTCAAATTAATATAAAAATAAAGATCATAGCTTTTAAACTCTCGGATGATTAAAATTGGGGTCCGTATGGACTCACTGTAATATTCGCGTTACGAATTTTACACCCTACCATTCTCGGGTTAAAGTTTTATCCCAGCCCCTCTAAGTTCGCCCGGTTGGTAGCCCACACAATAAGTTTTTCAATCTTTTTTTTTATATGAGGAGCATTTTCTACTTTTAAATATATTTTTACTTTAAAATATTTATTATTCTAAATTTATAATGATTTATTTTACTAAATGTGCAGGGGCGGTGAGAGCTTAATTTTTTAACGGCCTAGGATTAAAATTTTTGATGAACTGAGTTCGGGCACAAAATTAGATCTCCAAACTCCATTCAAATTGTAAGCATACTCAATTTAGGCCGTGTCTTATTTTGTAGTTTTTTTCGTTTTTTTTAAATTATTTTAATTTGTTTTGCTGGACCAATCAAATTCGTCCGCGTTCAATATTTCTTTATTCTAACCAGATAATTTTCACAAATTGTAAATTATTTGTATACACATAAATTGGATTTTTAAATCATTTAAGTGAAAAAATAATCCACTAATATAACAAAATAAACTTACTATTATTTAAAAATAAATTTAAAATTACAATGCTACTATAAATTCATAAAAATTTTTAAATAAATAAATCTTAATAATTCACCTTCTACTTGAAAGTGGTCTTTTCCTCTTCTTTAGCTGTTTCATTTGGAAGCGAACGAATTCAATTGGTCCAGTAAACAAAATTAATTTCAGAAATATACGAATTTTAGAATAAAAACAAAAATATAAAATTGAACACGGGCTTATAACCGAATCCATTAAAATGACTTTCTAATTTATATAAAGAAGGCTTGCCAGAATTTGACAACCATAGATTACTTATTATTCGTTTACATACATACATATAGATTCTAAATAGCACATTTACTCGCCTTATTAGGATTGGAGTAACTCTGCTATAAAATGCAAAATGGCGCATGAAATATTTCTTCATAATACAGCAATTGTATCCTTAACCAAATCAATTAGTTTACATATTTCATATATAAGATGATGGTATATGACATTAAAATAGTTTTAAAGAGTGATAGTTCTTGAACCAAGAAAAAGCACAGATATTGTACAGCACAGATATTGTACAAAATGACGTCATTTTTATAAGAGAGTTCCGAGTACCCTTATTAGTTTATTGACATTATTCATACAAAATAGAGTAGCCATCTTTTTTGTTATTTCATAACTTGATTTTGAACGTGCCCTATAAAGAATATCAAGAAAGACTTGCCCCTGGGTTGTTCCCACTCCCTCCCCCTGTGTGAGGCCAACAATTTTCAAGCTGTCCAATCAAACGTAATATCTCTGAAGAAGTTAACTTCACATTTAATGTTGGCTGATAACACTCGTTTTAATCGAATAAAGTTTGCAAATTCAAAGCAATCATAGAATTGCGCGTGCTTATTTATAAAGTTGCTATGGGTAAATTGGTTTGGATGTCTGTGATTTGGGGGAAGATAAGAACACAATTTTAAAAAAGGACTGGCCATTGTCAGAAAAGTTAATTATATCGGCAAGATAAAATCCAATTTATATGCTTAAAAAGGGAGGATCTACGATGCTCCTATTCCGTTTCCTCTAAAAATTAATTTATTGGAGTAAAGCTTTTTCGCGACACTTGATCAAATTAATAATATTATAAATAAGCGCCAAAGATATGTCGTTAAAGCGGACGATCGAAAGTGATTATATTAGGATTCATAGGCATATAGTCTAGTAGTCTCTTTTTTTAACCGGTGTTACACCTAACTTTTCTAATGAATATGTATTAGATATGGGTAAAATTATTTAACTCTTGTTTTCAGCATGTGAAAAGATGTTAAGATTGGTTGCACTTTGAGCAATTTTCGAGGATAGCGTCCATTTAGTATGAAGTCATTAGAAGTTTATAAGGACGAGTTTAGAGTTTATTTATTTTTTCGAAAAATTATGAAATTATTTCTCTCGCCTTAAAACGCATTATTTCAAAAAGTTTTGAAGCTTATATATCAATATTTAAAATACTTTTTTGAAAAAAAAAATATTAAAATCAAAACTATTTAAAAATATCAAAATTCTAAAACATTTGGTAAAAATGAATATTCTCTGAACGCGCCCTAAAGAAATAACAGCAAACTGATAAAATAAGTGTTTATAAAAAAATGTCGTTTAACACCGAGGCCATCTAACGGTTCAAAAACAATAAGTGCTAAAGTGGCGCCAAAACGCCTTAGGTCACCGACCAGCTTGGACATTTATCTAAGGAATTAAAGAATTGCCCCAAAGAATTGCAGCAGTGCCCTAAAAACACTTTTATTAAAAAAAGGTTTAATTTTCGAGAGAAATATGTTTTGTGCGTATTGACGCTTATATAATACATAAAAATTTTTGTTCGTCTTAATAATGGCTGGTTTGACCTGACCAGGACTTTATAGGTCGAGGGAAAATTAATGCTAGATTATATGAAGAAATACCACTAAAAGTAAAAAAAAACTATCTGGTATAAGATGGCGCGCAGGGACTGCTTTTTTAGGCCTAGGGTTTGAACTTATTTTTAAAAATAGAAGCTAGTCGGAAAATAAGGATAAAACCAATTTTATCAGTCTTAAATACCTGTGAAACTATCTTATAAACCACAGTTTGTTCTCTTCTTTTTCAATTTTCTGATATAAACAGGGTATAGAATTGAAGGGTGTGAAATGAATGAATTGAAATTTAATAAATAAAATAAACATTTTAAATTCGATATGTTTAATTCGATAAACTATTTATCGTTATATGTCCGTGCGCTGGGTTGTCTGATACCTGACAGTGATAAAGGAGGCTATGCCTTAATGGGTATGCTTCCTTTTTCAAGAGGTGAAGGGCAAGAGAAAGTTGGAGTTTTAAGAATGTCTTGGCCACCTGATCTAGGGCTGAGCTCACATGCTGTAGTATTCCGGAGGGTGGCGTTATATCAATAGATATTTCATTATTTGACAAGAGAAGCACTTAGTTTTTTTGAATCCAGGAGTTAGAGACGTCAGCCGCTCAACGATTTCACTCCTCCTTACCAAAAAAGTGATTGCAAAAAAAATTAAATCTACTATGATAAGAAAGTTGCTAACCTTTAATAAAATCAACGGATTGCTCCAACCCGTACGTATCCTTGTCGCAATCATCGAGAATGTAGTATCCAAGCTTGAATCCAGGGAGCAGGCCGGATCTTTCATTGATGTAATCGAGCGTGTACAACATGACCTCGTGGGCTTGTACCCCGCCCTGGTCCATAACGACCCCGCAGACGAGTTGTTCTTCCCTTTCGTGGACCATCATCAAACCTCCGATCATGATGTCGCCATCGAATTGACTGATTCGTTTGTTTGGCCACGTGAAATTGAGGTAGGCGTTGGCCGCGACATGGGCGCTCTCGGACCAGCCTCTGGAAGGTGGTAATTTTTCTATGACCGTTTTGTTGATTTGGTCTTTGCCCAGGCCGCCAAGCTTGGGCATCAATGCATCTATGCCCGCGGGCTTGGGTGCGGAGAGCGGGTAAGCCAAGATACTTGTATCAAGTGGCCTATCGATCTCCATTTTCCGTGCTTTAAACCCATTTTCCAGGACTTGGTAAGGTGGTAGGGCCGGAGCTCCTTCTCCCGGCTTGGGCGTGGCAAACGTCGCTCTTTGTGTTCGGTGCCTATCATATTTGTTTCGGTAGGCCGATATTCTATGTTTGTTCCGGACCTTACGTGTGAGTAGTTGCTGATGGATAGTATCGTCATTGTAATGATCATGTTCTGCTTGAGTCGGTTCTCCGGAAACAGGAAATTGATGATTAGAATAAAGGGTCGAGGAATTTGGATATATTACACTGTTCCCTGCACGTTTTAGGTCCAGGCTGTCACCTCGTTTGACTCTCGCAAATGCGGAAGTCTTTGGTGAGCTGATGCTTATCAAATATTTGTTATTTTTAATTAATGAAAGTTTGTCCATTTTAAACATATCTGAATAACGAGTAACATCCGTGAAGAACTTTGCTATAACGCTAAAAATGGAATCTAAATCTTGGCTCGAATTAATCCGAGTACTGTGCCTTACCTGTTTTCTTTTCGACGATTTAAACTTTTGTGTGCTAGAATAGTAATGATTCCCCCTTGAATCGTTGAAACCACGGTCAAATCCATTCATTCGATCAAAACCGCCTAATTGGTTTTTAGGTCGCGTAGTGCGTCCAGATAAAAAAGCCTTCATTGTATATCGTGGGTTTGGTGTACCATACACCTTACGAAGGACCGGCAAAAGATTTTTAGAGACTTCTAAAGGACTAAATTCTAGCACTCGTTTTTCATAAGGCTGTTTAGCTTTACCTACATCGAATAACATTGTCACTGTTAAGAAGTGGCAGCAAGTGAGCAAAAGGGGCCTTATATTTCGCAAGACCATTGGGAATTCGAAAAATGCTGACTCTATATTTTTCGAGACTATTAAATGAATGAGTTGTGTTAGGGCTCTTTAACAACGTTTAAACACTAATTCTTCAATATCTTGCTATATAAGTAGATTTGTCACGTTTGAGTGTTAGACCGAATATCTTAATCTGATTGGATCAATCGATGATATTATATCCATTGCGATTAAGGGCCGTAGATATAAAATTTCGTTGTTAGAATAACATTATTATCAAAATATTATAACACGCCATGTTTTTCTGCCTTTTCAAATAATAAAATAGTTGAAGGGCACTAGGCCCCATACTAAGTATCTCTTTCGTAGTCTAAGTAGGACTTTCAAAAAACGTTTTATGTGCTGGAAGTATAATTTCTCGGATTTGTTAAAAATTGGCAGTGAAAGATGAAAAGATTTTTCGAGAATTATGCTCGTTAAAACCACATTTTTTTGTGCTGTTTAATTTTTATTTTGTCTCCTTCATATGGTTTTTATGTCTTTTATTACAAAGCACCACTGGTGGCCTTTTTTCTCACTAAAGGGAATAATATTATCCGAATTTGGTTTTTATAAATAATGTCCACAGTCCTTTTCTTTAGGTAAGTTTATAACTTTTTGTAGTAGATGCATATAGAAGAGACTCTCGACAATGTTTGTGATGTCAATGTGCTTTTTCTTCATATTGGCGAGATATAATAAAATAATATTTTGTATATTTTCTTCCTCATCACAACAAATATTATTATTAGGATTTTTTTTTGTTCAGTTATGGGGAAAAGCTTAATCTCTTGCTCTACCCCGTTCCAAGTCCCACTAATGCAACAGAGCAGTGGTTTCCCCGACTTTTGAATCCCGCGCTCTTGTTATTCTTTCTTCTCCGTATTAACGTTCCCTCCTACCAACCAAGCAACCGGACACAAGTAGACGCGCGGTAGGCGGATTTAAAAAATTAAGCCCCTTTTTCCTACGATATGATATCGTTACGTGGGATTTGTCGTCCTCTTGTTTTTGTACTATAGTATAATACTTTTTTCGGGTTAGCGATTATTTGGTCGATTAGGCTAAACATACTATATCAGCGAGTTGTTGAGGGATGCGATATTAAGGAGTCTCAAGGATGGGGACACTGTATTTTGAAAATGAATGTTTATAGTGCTTTTTCATTGGATATGGAGAAATCAAACATTCGTATAGGAAAAATGCAACGAGTGTAATAATATGCATTTTTAAAGGGGCGGGAAGTAAAGGATTTAGTATCGAACAATATCTTAAACAACGACAATATAAATTTTTATATTCAAAAAATTTTGTCATAAGCCGGTTAGTGAATTTAATCAAAAACACAAGTACGGGAAGTGACGAAGGTTTCCCAAGAAATAAACTGCGATTTAGATGATCCTAGAATCATTTAAACGTATTTCCGTTAAAATTTTTATAGTTTGTATTTGTTGGACTCAAGTGAATATGCTTGCTTACGCTGCAAATCTCATAAAATGAACTAAACGGTGCTATAAAAAATTAAAAATTTTGGCCCAAAAACTCTTATTAATATATTTGTATAATATTGGTGTAACAATAATGCCTAGGCAAAAAAATTCAAAATTTGTCTCCACTTGTAGGTCGGAAACTAGAATTTTCCATTTAATAAACATACAAATAGCTTCTATTTTTTAATCTTCGATCCATATATTCTATCTTTTATCTCCTCCTAATTCCCAATATACTCCTAAATATTTCATCAATGTAAGGGAAACACAACTACAACTCTAACATGGTGTTAATTTTAACAACTTATTATAAAATCCTAACTAACAAACTGAACATGACAATAGTTTTGTAAAACTGTGAGGTTTAGGTTAATACAAAACATCCTGTTTCAATACAGATCACACTATTAAAATATAAATTTTTCACTGGGAAAACTGTCGATTAGCGTCGTTAAAAAAACCAATACGAAGGATTAGGCGCCTTTTACATTGTGGAATCAAACTAAGTTAGGGTAAGACTCCTTACATGGCCTAGATATACTTTTTGGTAGAACCATTTTTTTTTTTTCAAATCTCTCAACTTTAAATTTGTGATCTATATTGGTTTTTGTTGAAGTTAATTTACTTTTAATTGAGCTCGTGGTGGAAGGTAATTTTTGAGTATTTGACGTACGAAAGGACGAATTATATAAGGATTAAATGGCAGCGATTCACTGTCAAACGTTAATTAAAAATCTCTGACTTAGCTGGAAAAAAAAATAATTGTTCTGTATATTAGTTATTGTTGTTTTAATTAAACACCAAAACCATTTTTAGGCAACACATTTCAATCACGGACACTCTCAAACTCGTAAAGATTTTGTCATTTCGGCGCCGATTGCTATTTTTTTCCCCCGCGAATAATTGTTATTTTCACGAATAATTTCAATATAAAAATATTTTATAAATCTACCATTAATAAAGCTAAGGCAAATGTTTACCCGTTATAAAAGTGATTGATTTTATTAACAAATAGATGCTTTAAAAATGCCATAATGCAATAGGACTAGTTTAATTTCTCCATTTATAACGATTTTTTTAAATCATTTTGTTGGGGGTTAGATGACTAAATATGAAATACAAAATACAATTGGAAACTTAATTGTTCAAGTTATAAGTCAATAGATACATTTTGCACTATATATTGCATATTGCAATAAAGCTCCCTTACAAGGTCGGTCGTACATTGATTGGTGCCCCAATCAAAATGTTATCAGACTCACAAATTACAAATCTAATATTTTATTTAGCCCTTTTCACATAGGGTGAGATAATTAAGGACGTACAGTTTGGTGGGATTCGAACGAACTCCAAACTCTATAAAACAAGATTAAAGCTTTGGGCTTCGTATTTCGTTTCTTTGGAAAAAAAGGTGCTCTATTTTAATTGGATTTTATTCATCTTTATACTGTACATTTTAATTGACACGAAGCGAAAATAAATTTATAAAAAGACAATTGCATTTTTGTATTACACAATGAATAAATATTTTCATACACATTTAAAACACAAACAGGCTAGACTACTGGAATAATTAGCACTCTTTTCCCATTTTTACGACATCCCAATAACGCATCAAAAACCTTTTACATAATTATGTAAAAAGTTTTCGCCAATAGTTTATATAAATTGTCAAGCCAACTAATTCAAAAATATACTTAAACAATATTTTTTAAACTTTTTATTGTATATTTGGTAAAATAAAATTTTTCTAGGACGCACTTTTTTATTGAAGTATTTGATAATATTACACAGGTTAACAAATATCAATGTCAAAACAAAATATATAAAAAAATAAAAGCATACACCCCCCTGATGGCCTTATTTCGTATATTTCCCGTTTTAGTTTCTTCCGTCTGGCTCCCTAGATCCGTCCATATTAAATAAATGGTCTTTTTCAACCAAATTGACAGATTTTGTGACCTCGACAATACCCCAAAAAGAAAAATTTTAAAAACTTTTTTTATATAAAAATCTCTTTTAACTTATATTTATCAACTCAAGTAATGAGTAATAAAATTATTTAGTATATTAAGCTCTTACACCAGCATATAGAAAATACATAATATTTTGCGTCTAAACTTAAATACGACACGATATATATTATCGGTTTTTAATAAGAATATTATTCGAAGTTTGTAACAGTTTAGCTGTTTTGAATTTGCAAATACAAAATTCAATTTATTTGTATAATTTTTTCTAAAATTCTCAACGTTTATAGCTGACCTGCTAAGTTTGATTAGAAAAATCGGTAAACAGATTTAAAAATCCCTAAGATGGCAGGTTTGATCTCTCTAGTTAGCTCATAACTCTCCAAATGTTTACCTGTGTTATTAATAACACTGGACAACAAAAAACAACAACATAAACGATTTTTACAGGGTCTTGTAGAGATTTCTCTTGCGATAACGATCCCGGGTTTAGTTTTTCTCCCAATGCCTTCATATATAATGCGTCCAAAGTTTAGATAAAGAATCACAATTTTTATAAACTATTTTAAGCTATTAATTTCCTCAAAAAACATTGGCATATTTAGATTCCTTATAAAAAACGTATCTAAAACAATTATTACTTAAAATTATTAGCAATTTAAGTTTAAGTTATTAGGGTCAAAAACGGATTTCATGACGAAAACCATTAATTTTACAAATATATAAAAATAATAAAAATATAAAAAATTCAAACGCCTTACGTTAATGAATTTTTCCTTAATCTAAATATATTTTTGAACTTTTGATTCTACCCATAGGTTTTATAATATAGAAGCCCAGAATGCCCCAAAAATAGTAAAATCTCATGTTTGACATCAAATAAAAACCTTAGGCATTGGCTAAAAATGATTTCATATTCGTAATCAGCACCAAAAACTTGACCAAAAACGATAATTGCCATAAATAATGCTTAAGGTTGTCCAAATTTTGTTGTCCAGTGTAATCTAATTTGAAGTAATAAATATTTTATTTGAAAATTCATTAAATTCTGTAACAAAATATTTTTCAAAACATTTCTTAGTTTCTAAAGTCTCGAGGTCGCAAGAAGCCTTAATCTACCAAATTTCTGGCCCAATATAACTTAATTGCATTTTTGAATGTATATTGGGAATGAGATGACATTTAAGTTTACCAAACATTAGTTAAAAAAAATTTTAATAAATTTTCAATTTTTGTCTTATCATATAAAAAAAACCCATTGTTGTATCGGGTAAATTTGAATTAAATGAACCAAGCAAATATTGAAACGGGAAGAGTATGTTAACTCATTTTGATTTTTAAAACCAGGCATCCTTTTTAAACCATTTTTTTCTCACTTGGTTTACGTCTAATACTTAACTACCCCCACACTCATATTGTCATGGAGCCCTACAAACGGTATAATACATATTTCGTCCCTATCCTATTGTATTTCGACACATCCGCAAATCTAAAACGAGTAAAAACATTTAGATAAGGATTCCAATCTCACATATTTTATATATAGATAAGGAAAAATACCTAGCATGCAAAAAAAAGATTAATCTTTATTGGTTATTTTATCTAATTTATTTTTGGATATAAATAATATTAAAATATCTTTTCCAACATATCGATATTTCGTTTTAAAATGACATTATTAAAATATATATTTTGATACAGAGTGATAAGTTCAACGTAAAAAACAATTGCGTATGAGGTTTCCCCCATACCTCTCCCCATTTAAAGGCGTTATTCTCTATTAGGGCTTTTACTCTTATATCAACCCGAGCAAAGCAATTAAAATTGCCGACTTGATAAATAGTAAGTTTAAACGCCGGCGACCTATTTATCCTAGTCTTTAACTTTAGGCATATCATTTAGGGCCTACTGCCTAAGCAGGCCACTTTAGCTTCCAAATGGTTGCACATGTTTACTATTTTTCGAAGAAAAAAGCCTCCTATGCACGGATTAGACAACCTCCTACGTGTAAAAAGATGCGTTTGTCAAGAATAAATATATTCCACCCGACAACAATATGGACGGCCCTAAATATAAAATACGAACAAGAGTTAATTACGAATGTAAAACCAGAAATTTAGCATATGCCTTAAATTCAGGGGCGTATGCAGAAACTTTTCTAAAGGGGGGGGGGGCAAGAAATTTTTTGGAGGAATGGAACTACAAATTTAATTTTAACGTTAACATTTTATTTGCAAAATTATTTTTTAGGTTGTATATTTTCTAAAAAATGGCAATTTTATTGATTTTTATTTCCTTTTATATGTTTAATATATAAATTCAACCGCTGATTGCATCATAAAATTAAAAAAAAATTCTAAAGGGGGGGCAAATGCCCCCTTTTGATCCCCCGTCAATACGCCCCTGCTTAAATTTATAGTTGATTTACCCATTTTTGGAACTTTACGTGTTGGAAAACCTAATTTCAATCAATTAAACATTCTTTAATAATGTAATACTTTATAATATTTTTATAGGGCGTTTAGGTTCGTTTTTTCAAAAAATTTAAGGCAATTTATAATTTTTAAAATTTTAATTTTCGCATCAATTTTTTTTTTGCAATATCATCTTAAACTCGGAACAGTTGCTTTAAACATATTTAGAATCTTGTTAAAGCTGAAAATCATTAGAATGATTCTATTTAGAATTCTAACCCTCAAAATATTTCTTGAAACCAATCTTTATTTTTAATTTTTTTTATATTTACTAAAAATTAAATGAACGCGCCCCAAATTTAATTTTTTTTAGTTTTGTTCCTTTTAAATAAACGGGTCGTCAAAAAATATATTTTTTTGCTCTTAATAAATTGAAAGTTAGTTACTGATAATCATAAACTAACTTTTTTAAACCATTTTTTTTGAGCTTTAAAACAAATTTAACAAAAATTGAAGGCATTGAGAGTTAACTAAACTTGGGATTGTTATTGCAAAAAACTTCTATACAAAAAACCTGCAAATATTGTTTGTTGTTCTTTAAATATAATGTTATTCAATAACTCAGTATTGGTACATAACTATATAATAAAATGCCCCGTATTTTATATTTAATACATTTCTGTTAAAATATTTGCGACCTCAGGAATCCTTAAAAAAAACTTAATGTATCAACTTTAGCTTAAATTTTTCTTCGGAAATAATGTAATACTAAATTTATAAGTATATTAAGCTCCGACCTATCTAGGTTATTAAAAATATTTTGAACCACAACCTTTAAATGGTATGATTTTTAACGTAATTAATTTTAAATTTGATTTTAGCAGTTTTAATTTTTGTATAAATAACTTTTACCTTTTTTTATGTTTCTAAATCTACCTTGTTTTTTTTCAAATTTTCTAGCTTACAAAGTTTGACCTGGAAAAACGGTATATGGATTTGAAGATCTTTAAAATTTTAGGTTTGATCTATAAATTACAAATATTTGTCGGGCTTTGTTATATTTAGCTTAGGTTATTCAAAATATCACATTCATTTTCGGCTAAGTAGGTAATGTGTGAAATAATTCGACAAAATAGAACAAAGGATGGAATAATTTATTTTATATTATATCTCGTGTTTTATTGACTAAAAGATGCGTAAAAAACGAAATTGAGTTTCAATAATAATTAATTATTTAATTTTTTTTAAATTCCGAATATTAATAAAAGTAGCTGCAAAAATTTGAAATAAATAAATTGTTACCATTAAATTTCTATTTTTTAGGGCACGTGCAAAGTGAGTTTTTATTTTCGTGAAATTTTTAAAATTTTGAAAAATATTTTGTAATAAAACGCAAAATTTAAAAATGTTTCCAAATTTAATATATGCACAAACAATGCTTTTTCTGAAAATAAAAATTTTTGAAAAAATTTTGAAAAAAAAATAAATTTTTAAAATTTCAGAACTTTCAAGAATTCACGAAAACAAAAACTCACTTTGCACGTGCCCTTAAATGGTGCTCTTATTATTATTTTTACAAATGAGGACATGATTTTATTAGCTAAGTGGTAAGGTTTCAAAATTATTGAGTCCAGTTAGTTGTGATATTCGGATATTCACAACAAAATTTAATAAAAAATTAGGGATTTATTAGATGAATCACAAAATGCTCAAGGTTATTTTACATATGACCCACAAGAGTATTTTTTAATTATTTTAGCAATAATCAATTGTGGGTTTATATTTTGACATGTGTATGTGTCATACAAAATTTCCAATCTTAGATGACTTTTGCCGTGAGAGGAGAAAATTGTATGGTAATTGAAGTGTTTAATATTCCCTACCTCTTATGTTAATTTGTACCTTGATATTTCGTAATGGATCACAAATTTTTTTTCGCAGTTTTCTTGGCACTTAAAAAAACATTGCAAGCATAAATTTATATCACAAATGCTTCTTAAAAAAGAAAACTTAATGAGAAAGTTAAAATTAAAGAATAGAAATAGTTGTGACATGGAAATATAAAATGAAATGAGGGAAAATAAACAAATAAAAAAATTGTGAAAAAGAAAATTAAAAAAGTGCAAATCTGTTCTTACACGTATAATTAGGTTTAAATAGTTCATGTTAAAGTTTTTTCATAATTTTAAAATTAAAAAAATTTCGGGCCAAAATCGGGAATGAATAATTATTATTATAGGGAAAAAAATAAAATCATAAGCTAGAATATTCATTTAATTAAGGAATTTCGCTGTTTAGGTTAATAGGGTCAGAATTTATTTAAAAAGAGAACACAGGTAACTTCTCAGATTATGGGCCTAACTCGTTATAAAAGCGTTAGGGGGATGGAATTAAGCAGCAAACTAAAGTTAGTTACATTAAGGCTAGCTTTTATTCGGGTGTGCACCTTGACAAAATGTATTTAGAGTAATTAACTAAAATTAAATGTTGGGAATGTACTTCAGCGGAAATTCACGAACTAGCCTGTGATGAGCTTTTGCATTTACAATGCATTTTATGCAAGTTTATGTTTCAACAAGGTCACATTCGTTAAGAAATTAACCAATGGCTACTCTACTATGTTCATCGGTTAAAAGATAGCCAAGATTATGGCTTAAGAGGACTTGAAAAAACTCTTGACAACCTGGACCTAGAGTCTTGTGAATAGTTTCAAAAAAACTGATATCAACAAATAATGGATATGAGATGTAAAATAATTAAATTCTAATTCTAAAATATTAAATTAGGATGGACCTGTTACCACCGACCACCCATATTTTATGTAAATGTAATCAATCTCTTTAAGACTATCTGCAATATATGAGGCAAAATTAAAAGGAAAAACGTTATCAACCCCTTTATATTCTTTACCAATAGCATTTTTGCATCTAAATTAATATTAGGATTGTGGAATACGACATAAACTTTAAAGTACTATTCTATCTACATAGTCTTTATACACGCATAATTCTGACAAGTTATTCCTATGCTATACAACATTTCGGAGAGTCCAGGGATGATGAACTGACGAATAAATGCAAAAATGCATATTTTTGTCCTCCCCATACTTCTCAGCTTACCCCCCCCCCCTCCCCCAACCATAATCCCTTTTTTGAGACAACAAAATATCACATTTTTTTCCAACTCTCGCTGCTGCCCAGGATCGAAAAATTGTAGATGTAATTGCATAAAAAAAAGATTTTTGGTGGCTTCTTTGGCCTATATAACATATCTTATTAACCCTAACACAAAATCCGCGGTTAATTTGTATGTAAATTTCTTAATTGGAAATTATAAATCACGGCATAAGAATTTCCCAACATCTGATCATTAATATTCATTAAGGCATATTTTAGGCATAATTTTGCTCTGAACAAAAATAATCTCAGAAGTAAACAAGTCTTTAGTTTTATTTGGTATATTTAAAAAAGAAACTTTGTTGACCGAAGAGTGAAAGATCGATTACATTTTTCAAATATTCCGAAATTCTAAAAATTGGGTCATATAATATTTTATTTGCCACAATTAAAGTATATATTAATAGGTTGCGTAATAGGAATGTTTATACAAAATATATCCGGAAAGAACGCAATTTAATATTTTGAGCCCCAATTCTCGCATTCTAAGTATTATTACCGCAGAATTTAATTAAATAAAAATATCAATAGCAGGTATATCTTAATTAATAACAATATTCATATGCCAAAATTACACTTCCGACAAAAATAAATGGGCAAAGCTTTTTGGGGCAAACTAACTATTAATCAATTACCATTTTTTCCCTAGCAAATCCATATTAAAACTAA
>CM060242.1:27892600-28085207 GCA_030555515.1 Acutogordius australiensis
CAGGGATTGGTACCGCGGAAATTTTTAGTATCGGTACCGGTTCCGGTACCAGCCTATCTCAAGTACCGGTACTGGGTACTGGTTCCGGTACCAGAGGGTACAATAATTACTGCACTTATAATAACACATATATGTCAGGTTATATTTATTTTTATATATAATAAATGCAATATATACATATATACACGTATAATAGACAAAACTTTATTTCAAATCTTTATTTAAACGAAGTAAAATAATTGAATTTAGTAAATTGGAGTCTATTCGATTGCGTAAATCTGAAAGAATATATTTCAAGGTTGAAAAGGCTCGTTCAACGCTTACCTAAAAATATTATAACTAAATTAATTTTACTTGAGTAGCAGGCACAGCTAAAACAAGTCTAGATAAAATATTTAACTCAGGATAGGAGAAAGAATTATCTTCCCAAAATATTAAAATTGGCAAATCCTTTTGAACTCTTTCGTGTTTTTCAAATAGGTCTAGCTTACCGAAAATTTCAATATCGCTAGCTTCTATTTTGGATTTGTCTCTGCAGGAACTATTTTTAAGAAGAACTTCAAAATCGTCATCGGACGTTTGGGTGATTGTGTTTTCCTCATCAATAATAATGCAATTATCAGACTTATTTTTTAAACGATATAATCTAATCCATAAATCATTCAAATGTTGTCTAGCTATACTCTTCTGTTCATCAGTAAGCAAACAATTAAATCTGGGGTCTAAAAACACGGCTGCATATAATACGGGCGATCTTAAATATTGAGATTCCCTTTTTTTCATAAAAATAATTAACCCAGAACCTTTAATTTTTTTAAGGTCACACAATAATTTTTGCCATATGTCATAAAAATCAGGCATGGTTAATTGAATATATATTTACTTATTATCTTCTTCAACCTTTGCTTCACTGAAGTCTTTAAACTCTTGAAAGTGACGGGACCGTGTTTAATAATATTAGAAATATGACTACCCTTTAATTCTTTATTGCAAAGATAACAGAGGGTAGTCATTTTTTTAAAATTAAAATATTTTTTTAAAGCGCTTTTAGTTGAACACACTAAAAATAACTATATATTATTACTTGAATATAGAAGAAGCACGTGGATAAATTTGAAAAAGTCGGCAAATATGAAATAATGAACTGAAGTAAAAATGAGTTAAATACACCTCTTGATATGTTTTTTTTAAGGCAGCTATTTAAATTTTAAAATCATTATAAAAAATTTAGTTGATTCCGTTTTGAAATATATAATTAAATAATATTAAACAAATAATTTTTTACAAATCAAAATTTATGTTAAGTTTTTGAATTTTTCTTAACACTATAAAATTTCCGGAATATTAAAAATAGTTTTTTATAACAAATGAAACATCTAAAATATCAAAAATAATAAAATAAAATTATTTTAGTTTATATGTTACAAAATATTAAAACTTTTTATAAGTTTGACTTAAATATTCTTTTGCATATTTTGATATAAAATTTTTATATTATACATATTGTGCATCTTCATGCTAAATTTCAAGATAATATCTATATTACTGAGCTAAAAATTATATCGCCATTTAGGTGATTTAGGGAACAAAGCAACTATCAGACCACTTAGTGTGGATTTCTAGCCATTATATTTTAATTAAAGTATTTTTAAGCTAATAATGTATTTTGGTACCGCGGAACCGCTTTTTTCAATTTTAGGAACCGGTACCGGTTCCGGTACCGAGCAACCCTCCAAGTACCGCGGTTTTCGGTTCCGGTACCGGTACCGGTACCAATCCCTGCTGCCAAGTTTAACGCTATCCTCCAATGTATATTCATCAAACACCGCTGATATTATCGACATATCGATCGGCAATGATCAGAGGTGTAAGCCAAAATGTTTTTTACGAAGTTTTTGAATTTACCTGGTTGGTTCCCGGGTTTGGCGGCACCAAATGTATTAGTCAGTGCTGGGAAAACAATGAGTTAAAAAACTTTGGCTCATTTTTCCCCCCAAAACATAAAGAAAGAAAGGGAGCTACAAATAAAGGGCCAAAATAAGAATTCAAAAAAGCCCCTACTAAGAAAAGGGGCACAAAAAAACCCACAAAAAGTGGCTCTTAAAAAGAGCCCCAAAAAGCCCATTTTTTGTTTTCTCTATAATAATTTCGAAAAATTTTGATTTTTTCTCTATAATAATGATGGGTGGGTTATTTTTTCTTAAAGCTCTTAGGAGTTTTTTTTAAGAAAAGGGGCTTTTAAACATGCCCCTTTTCTTTAAGCATGAAAAGGGGCTTTTCTCTTGCCCTGCCCACGAGTTTTATGGGCATTTTGGGAAAAAAACTCAAAAACTTGTTAAAAAAAAGCCCATTTAGTTTTTTTCCCAGCCCTGGTATTAGTGAAATAATGGATAGTTTGTTAGATTTATTTATAGTAAGACATTTTTAGGGCATTTATATCCTAGTGGTTAGGCCACCAGGATAGCTCTTAGGAATTTAAAATTAAGTGTTCGGTATTTTTGAAGTATAAAACTTTTATTGAATAATAATATTATATAGTCTATAAATCTGACAACATATATAAATTATGTATAATGCAACGTCATAGTTAGATGCTAAATTCTAAATATAATTTTATTACTCAATTAACTAATTTATAATTTTTAACTATGACTCCGCCAAAACGGATTAACCATAGGCAAAGACACGCAAACCCTTTAACATGCATTTTATTGATAAAATATTGCTAAATCTAACCTTAGCTTTTTGTATTGGATTTTGACGCTTGTACAAAAAAAACCAAAATTTGCCAAAAAAACAGCGAATTTTAAGGTGGCAAAAAACTAACGCAGATTTAATTTGTCTGTGCAAGCTTATTTTTTATCATATTTGCAGATAACTAATGATATTTAGAACCTAAAAAATCAATCATAATGTGTTTATGTATTAAGAAAATAGTATATAAAATCTCAAAAGAACGTGATAGAAAAATTACAAATACAGCGGAGTATGAAATCATTCCATTGTTTAATTAAAATTGTAATTTATTATATTATTAAATAAAAATTTTGTTTAAAAATTCGTTAAAAACACATTTAGTTATAAAAACTTTGGGTTATTCCCCAAATCCATATGCCTATAGAATTAAATAATTGGATAATTCCTGTTTCTTTAATAGGTCTAATGCGTATTTATGAAAGATTAAGATGTAAAAACTAGAATCACTGGTTTTTTAATTCTTTTAAGGTCGGTTATATATTGTATGCCTTGTTCTAAATACCATTTTAAAAACATAATGGCATTGGTGAAAATTAGTAAAAAACACTGAATGTCTGTATATTCTTTATGAATAAGTTGGTCTAATATTTAGTTTCCAAACATTACACTGGACAACATAATTTGAACGACCCTAAGCATCATATATGGCAACTCTGGTTTTTGGGCAAGTTTTTTGCGCTGATCACGAATATGAAATTATAGCCAATGCCTTAGATTTTAGTTATTCAGTGTCAAAGTTAAGATTTTTTAATTTTTGGGGTATTTTGGGCTTCAATATCATAAAACCTATGGCTAGTAACAAAATTTTAAAAACATATTTAGATAACAGCATTCATTATTAACGTAAGGGGTTAAATTTTTTTACAATATTTAATTTTTTTTTTATTTTTTTATTTTCATAAAATTAGTGGTTTTTGTCATAAAATTCGTTTTTTGATCCTAAATAACTTGAAAGTAAATTGCTAATAATTTTAGGTAATAACCCTTTTTAGATATGTTTTTAATAAGGAATCTGAATATGCCGTTAGATTTTTTTGAAAATTAATAGTTAAAAAAATTTTGTGAATTTTTTCTGAACTTTGGACGCGGTTTAAAAAAAATTGGAGGCATTGGAAAAAAAACTAAACCCAGGATCGTTATCGCAAAAAAATTCTCTACAAACCCTCAAAAAATGTTGTTTTTTATGTTGCCCAGTGTTATTGAAGCAAATTTTGCCTATAATCTTTTGAATTGTTAAACCTTAATGACTAGTTTTATTGATTTATAATACCAAAAAACCATAACAATGTGTATCCTGAAATTTTTAACTTTTTATGTTTATTTTAAGTTTGTTGATATGCATAAAAAACATTAATTGAACTTCAATATTTAAAATAGGCCAGAAACACCCTAAACTTGTTTATTAGATTTTATGTTTGTGTGTTTTATTTTTAAATTTAAAGAATAAATCAGAAACTTTAACAAATTTTTTAAATACTTATTAAATTCCAAATATTTTTTTATACAATTAATCTAACAAATTGTTTGAATTTTGACAAGGAAAGAATTATGTATAATTTCTAATATTTTTCATCAAACCAAAAATTGGGCTGAAAAAAGTTAACAAATATAAGCATAACAATTTTAAGTTTGTATTTTTTACACCTTATAATTTTAAAAAATTTGGAAAATTTTTGTTTTTATTTTATAAAAAGTCTTAGGTACGTTAAAATGCTGGCCATAAAGCGATATTTTATGTATACAATGCATTTTAAGTTTTAAAATTCGCTCGGTAGTTTGCCTGAAAGTCTGCTTTGAAGGTAGGAAAAATACCATTCTCTCATGTTCACTTTTTCTTTTTTAAATATATAATAATATAGATACAATTAATTATAACTGTTATGGTCTAACATAATTGCGGCTATGTTTGACTTTTTGCATACAATCAAATTTGGCACTTTTGAATATTTTAATATAGTGCAGGCAGCATATTTGTGTCACATAATTGTAAAAAAACTTTTTTTTTTTGAATTTTTAAAAAAGTCATGTCGGGGCTACTTTAGAGTTCATATATTGATAGAGAATATTAAGGAGTATATCAATTTTTTAAGAAATTAAAAAAATCGTTTTTAAATATTTAACTGAATATTTTTTAGTAAATTGTAAAATTTCATAATATATTTTTTTAATATTAAACGCATGCAAGATAGCCCTTTTTGTCCTCATCAAAATAAAAAATAAATTAAGTCCCTAGCTATAATACTTTTTGACTTATAACCTCCCAAAGTTGGATTAAATGAATATTGCCTTAATTTCTTTTCTTCTTTTGCCCCTAGCTCCGCCAAAAATCACTTCCGTTCAAAAGAAAAATTGTAAATTATGAGATACCCTTTGATACTACCTCCACGCAAAATATCAAATAAATGGCGGGTGACCGTCCCAGACTTTTTGGATTGAGTTGGAATTGACCATAATTACGTATATGTAGATTATATATTATATATTTATATTTAATAAATTACTTTTGATTTTAAGGATCATTTTTATTTACTAGAATTTTGTTTGATTGAGAACTATTCACATATGTAAGAGAAGAAAAATCAGAATGCATTACATGTAAGTACAAAATGCGTGAAGCGCATCTCTCCAATCCCAATTCCAATTAATTAATGAAGATTACAAAAATAAAAAGAAAGATATTCTTTGAAAACCAACTATTTTTTTAGTGAAGAATTACAACCAACTTGATCAGTTTTTAGATAAACCAACATCATCAAAATGTGTAATTCTTCATCTCATTGATAATATTATTAAATTCAATAATGGCAAAATGGCAGACCCTTTTTTTCATCGACGATTTTGGATTAAAAAAATTCTATTACTAGCAAGTCTGAAAATTCAACAACCAATCACCGCGTTTACAATCCGTTATATTAGATTGAGCCATCGTGGCGACACTAATATCTCTTATATTTAAAATCACGCTAAGACAGGGGAAACCGGTCACATAGACTCGCGAAATTTTTAAATTAATCTGTGTATATAATTTAAATTTTTTAGACTTGTGGTTTTATGAATGTTTGTATAATTTTAGTCCAGGCGACGTTAATATGGGACCGAAGATGAATGACTTTGGTGTATATGTTAAATTCTAAGAGTCGAAGTTTGAGCATATGAAAAGCACTAACTGACTCATTAAGGCCCACATAAGATTTTGTTGAAATTTCTACCAACGTTTATCAAACCCGAAGTCAACGGCTTGGCCAAGATTTAACCCGACAGGTACCAACGTAACCTCCAGGTTAGGCCTACTTTGAAGGCCTATATCTCAAATAGTATTCAACCAAAACTAAATTTTTAAACTTTATTTTAAAGCCCTCATTCAGCTAAACATCTGATTCAGCTCTTTCCTTTTCCTCTTTATCCATTCTTTATTTATCACATTCTAAAAATCCGAAAAATTTCACCTTAAATATCATTTTTTATATTCAAAATTTATGGATATTTACAAGTATATTTAATTTTATTAATTAGCATATTTAAAAACTACACATTTTAAAGATTAAATTTGTTAAATTATTTTTTTCAAAAATAATTATTTGTATTTTTTATTTACATTTATAAGTACAACCTACAGGTTACATTGGTCTGGAAGGACCTATTCATTGTAATTTGTATTTAAAATATTGACTTATTTTAAAATTTTTTGCCTAGATTCGGAACTTTTAACCGGTTATCTTTAATAATTTATGATTTTTAGGTCTATTAATGATATTATTAAAGAACTTGATGCCCAACCTAATCGAGATATTGATAAAATTATTATTCTTCCACCATCCAATGAAGTCGATACGGATATGGAAAGTGGAGATGAAGAAACAATCGTCGATCTTCAACACCTTCCACGTTCTATGTTGAATTCTTCAGTCGAAATCGAAAAAACAGGATCATGCGATGATTTTCATATTGAGATAAATAATCAGAGATGGTATGATGACGATAAAATATTTAAATCACATGGCTGTGGTGATTTAAACGAAAGGATTGTTGACAACCCAATTGTCCTAGAACAACCCGAGGATTACTTTGAACAATTTTTCACAAACGATGTTTTTTCTTTAATCGTAAATATGAGTAATTTATACGCCAAGCAACATAATCACGACCTGAATTTCACAATCCGAATGCAAAATATATATTGCGACCCTTGTTTTGACGGGATATTTAAACCCAATAAATATAAAAATGTTTTGGGAACTACAAGCCGATGCTTTTAACAGAATGGTTTCAAATGGCATACGACGAAATAGATTTCAAGAAATTAACCGATTTCTACATTTAGCCGATAATTATAATTTAAATAATATGGACAAGTTTTGCAAAATCAGACCTTATTTCGAAGTGATCAATGATAGAATGATTCAAAATTTTAAATACAATAACTCGTCCCACATTTCTATGGACGAATTAATGGTTCCGTATTATGGACATCACACAGCCAAACAATTTATAAAGGGCAAACCTATTAGATTTGGTTATAAAATGTGGTGTGCGGCCACTGCAAGTGGATACCTGATAACCTTCAAACCACATCAAGGTTCAACAAAGCAAATGAACAGCCACAAGGAATTTGGCTTGGGAGGTTCTGTTATTATAGACTTAGTTGAAAAATTACCTGAAGAATATAAACCATATAATACCTATTTTGACAATTACTTTACTAGTTCTAAATTGTTGCAATTTTTATCCGATATGAATGTTGGAGGTACAGGTACAATACGTACTAACCGATTGAAAGCTCCATTAACAGATTTAAAACTAATGAAAAAGAAACCTAGAGGATTCATTTTGAAAAAAAATACCTCAAATATGATGGCGGTCCGTTGGAACGATAACAGCATTGTTACAATATTGTCCAACTTTCATGGTGTAAACCCAATTACCAACATATATCGAATTGCCCAGGTCGATAAATCAAGGAAAAAATTCGAGTTCCTTGCCCTAACCTCATTCAAATGTACAGCAAATATATGGGCGGCATTGATAGATTTGATCAAAATGTAAATGCGACAAGGATATCATTACGCGGAAGAAAATGGTATTTTCCGTTATTCGCTTTTGGCATTGATGCGCAGCATGCCAAAATTCTTGGCAAATATATACTAAAAACAAAGAAAAAATAACTTTTTGCAACTTTAAAAAAAATATAGTCCAAAATTATTTTAGAAAACACGGAATACCTCCAAAAAGAGGTATAAACCCCAGAATTGGGCGAAAATTTAATAGCCCGGTTGTTCACACTAGTGAAGAATGCACCCAAAGAAGATGTGTCGTATGCGGCAAAGCGACTAGAATACTGTGTGCCTACTGCCAAGTGGCCCTACATATTTATTGTTGGTCCAATTTTCATAATATATGATTAATATTTTTTACGAATTTTATATACAATAAAATTTAAAAGCATATATGATTTCTATTCACCCAATGTAACCTCTAGGTGACCCCCCATTATTTCCGGAAGTTGTAAATTTTTTTGAGTTTTTTCAACGGATTAGGTTTATTTGGACTATAAGAAGGCCCAGAATTTTTTTTTGTAAAATTTCGCTCGGCCGAAACATTAGTGGTACCTGTCGGGTTAAAACAAAACTAAAATATACCTTTCTATAATCAACAAACAATCCAGTGCAAAAAATAGGGGTCAACGTTCTTGTTTTTTCTGTAGGGCTCTTTTACCTGACAGGTAAAAAAATTTTACCTGCTTAAAGAAAATTTTTCAAACATAAATGCGCAGTACCCTTTTAGCATACCGTATATAGACTTTTTTCTCCATTTATTTTAACCCAGTCAAAAATTTTGCTTAATTTATGTCTAATTTTATCTGAGCAGTGTTTAATAATTTGTAAGAATCAGGGATTGGAACCGCCGCAAAAATTCAAAGTGGTTCCGGTTCCGGTTCCTTTCGAGTGGAACGCGGTTCCGGTTCCGGTTCCAAAAATAATATCGATTCCGGTTCCGGTTCCAAAATTTTCGCAAAAATAATTTTTTGCCCCCTTAAGATTCTTTTTCCCTTTAAATAAATTGCTACAAACGCTCTATATGTGTATATATTTATTGAAAATTTAACAAATTTTATTGTATATAAATTTATAAATTGTTCAATTTTAATAGCAATATTGATTGTAACAGATCCGTGTTTATTCTGGATCTTAGTTCGGACAACATTTTCAAGGTTGAAAATGATCTTTCGACACTAACCTAAACATTATAATTAAATGAATAACTTGTGTTGCTGGTACACTCATTATGACCTTAGCAACTAGGTGCAATTGTGGGAATTGCCCAGAAGACTTATCCCAAAATTTCAGGATATTGTCAATATTGGAGTCAAATGGTAACTCCTCAAATTTTTTTATTTCTGAATCAATAGATTCGTTGAGAACTGGATTATTTTGACCTATTGATTGCTTTTTTAAAAATGAGACGAATTCGTCATCTTCAGTAATTTCTTCCAGTTCAATTTCACCAACCTGACATCTTTCTTTCATTGATAGAAGTTTATTATGAAGTATCTTTATATGAAGTTTTGCTTGTTCTGTCTCCTCAATAGTCAGTAGACCTTTATATCGAGGGTCTAGAAATATAGCTCCATATAAAACAGGTGATAACAAGTACGTTTGTTCCCGTTTTGCCATGTAACTAATTATTGTTTTGCTAGAGTCCAACTTATTTAAATCAAAAGTTAGCCTTTTCCAAACACCATAAAAGTCGGATAAAGTCAATTGACTGTTTTGAAGTTTTAAAGAGGCTAAGTTACAAACTTCAAGTGTTTTTATTAGGTCTAACAATATCCCAATCCTGCTGAGAGACCTTGTTAAAAGCTTGTAAATCAGGACATTTTGTTTTTATGTTAACTAAAATATATATAAAATTCTATACTTAGCCTGTGTATCATCATGTAAGTTGATGACCATCTAGTAGGCACATCAATATAGCCAGAGGAATATTTAAATTCTTTAGAATTTTAACATAATAGGAATTTAATTCCTTTACTATTTCTCTAACATTATTAATGTCTTTATCTTTAAGATAATCTTTGATGGCCAACTGCAGTGTGTGTGCTGCACATCTTACATGATAAATCTAAAATTAAGTTAAAATCTAAACCTTTCCAAAAGAAACAACATCTCTATAAATTAGGGCATCTGATAAATCTTCATCAAATGTATAGTTTTCTGCTTGATCCTCATCAGAATCATCTAATAATGTTAAATCTGCAAAAAGAAGTTCTACAGTTTTTTTCATGTTTGTTGCATTGTCAGATGTAATTGTATATACATCTATTGAAGGTTATAACTATCCAAAGTATTTTGAATAATGTTTTTTATACTCAATCCTGTTGACTCATCATGTTCAAACATGCCTAAGTGGATAATTTGGATGCTTTCTCCATTGTAGACTTGGGTATTTATACCTAAATTATAGTAAATAAATATTACCTAAGATTGTTCTTCCTAACCTTTTTACAGAGTCAATTTTTAAGACCAATGGGAGGTTCTGAAGTTTAAACGTGATTTCTTTTTTCAAATTTGAGGCTTTTAAAATTATTGAATCTCTGAGATTGCTTTTATTAATTGAATATTTAAGCCCTTTTAAAATTGGATTAATTATTTGTTGAAATCCTGAATCCTCAATAATTGAAAGAGGTCTTCCATTTGAGGTAGTAAGGGTCACTAATCCATCTTCCAATTCTTTTATTGAGATATCTATCTTTATAGATTTTTTTTCAAAATAATTCATTATTTCAATAGATTTAATAGAATCCCTAAAATAAAAATTTCTAAACCGAAATATGTACTTATCCTGGGCTTCCTTCATTCTTTTTTTTAACTCTTCTAACTTTTCAGGGTGGACAAATCTTAAATGTTTTACTAAATTTGTGTTATGATTTCCTTTAATGATAACATCGCAGTATCTACAATGGGAATCTTTATTTTGGGCATGAAAATAGTGCTGTAGGGCATTTTTAAGCTTCATGTTAACGAGGAAATGAAAACTAAAAAATAGTTAAAGTTCAATTGGAACCGCAGTCAAAAATTAAAACGGTTCCGGTTCCGGTTCCTAATTTTTTTCCGCGGTTCCGGTTCTTTCGGTTCCGGAACCGGTTCCGGTTCCAATCCCTGGTAAGAATTACAGTTCAAAATTATTGCCAAAATTAGCCATTTTTAAACTAAAATCTTTACCCTTTTTACCCCCCCCCCCCCCCCCCTTATTTGAAAAAATTCAAATGAAAAAAAAAAGATTTCCTTTTTCTTGCTCGAAAAAAATTCCTAATTTTGAAAATGAATAATTCTCAAAAAAATGCATTTTGTTTCTTTCCTCCTCAAATGATCTCAATTGGCTTCTCCGAACATTCGGAGAAACCAAGTAAATTGAATCTAAAAGTAAAATTCTGACATTTTTGAGTTGTTAATGTTAATAGGTACAAAAAAGCCAAGATACTAATGTGGGGCTTTTTAAACAGATTATAATTTTAAAAATAGTTATACACACTCTTGTTCCTATATTCCTAGTGTAAAAAAATTCAGAAATACTGCAAAAATTTGCATTTTTTTTTTAAATAAATCTGGCAAATCAAATTGAAATTATTATGAATAATAGGACCCAAAAGGCCGGCCTGTCCGAATAGGTCCAACCGAATCTGCTGGTCGGTCTGGCCAGAAATATCATTTTTCATTTACGACCAGCCCGGTTCATTATATTTTTCAAATTTAAACCAGCCTTGAATTAATATAGCGATTGAGACGGTAAAAATAATTATCTAAATTGATTAGTTTAAAATTGAACCTATAATTCCACTGGTTGTCAACGGATAATTATAATGACACCCAACAAAGTATTAAAATTTTGATTGAATTAATCAAAAATTAGTGGTATATGGTCATAAACCTAACCCTTAATCTAACGTTATCGTTATGCTACACTCAACCCTACGCTAACCGCATTCTTACACCTCCAAAATCTTAAAAAAACCTTATCTTAACCTAACCGTAATTTAACTTCAACCAATTGTTAAACTATTCTAACCTAACTAAACCACCTAAATATTACATTGTTGGGATATTTCACAGGTCAAAAATTTTTTGAAAGTTATGAGTTAACAACAGAGATCAAACCTGCCATCTTAGGGAATATTAAATCCGTTTACCGTTTTTCTAATCAAACTTAGTTAGTCAGGTATAAACATTGAAAATTTAAGAAGAAAAGGTCAAAAAAAAACAAAAAAGATTAAAAAAAAACAAAAATAAATTGAAATTTTATTTTCGTATATTCACAATAGTTAAACTGTTAAATTCAAACTTCAAATATCATTAAAAACCAATGATATATCGTGTCGTATTTAAGTTTGGACGCGAAATATTTTGTATTATCTAAATGCCGATGTAGCTTGATACATTAATAAAATTTATTTCTCAATATTTGTGATTATATTTACAAGTTACAAGAGATTTTAATATGCAAAAAAATTTTTTAAATTTATTCTTTTTAAGGTATATTTAGATCTGTCAATTTGGTCAAAAAAGGCCATTTTCCGTTATAGACGGATCTAAGGAGCCAAAGACGGGAGAAACTAAGAAAAACAAAAAATATATATAAGATTAGGCCATAATGGGGATGCATTCTTATATGTTTTTATAACACGTTTCTGACATTGATATTTGTTGACCTGTGTATTTACAACTTTGAAAAAAACGAGTTAGGACTACAAATCCATTGTTTTCCATGGGCTAATATAAAGCAAACTCTTGGAAAACCACACTTATTGCCGATTTCCGGAGTTTTTATGCCCTAATTGCAAAAACAATTATATTATATGTTGCTGTATATTAGGTAGTCAGTCGCGTTATGTAACGAAGAAGCTGCACTCTCGAATATACAAGAAGACCCTATGAATGATTTAAAAATATTAATACATTTTGATAAGGCATTTGACATAATTAAAAACTCCAAATAGCGGCAATATATAAATCTGTGCGTGGACTAGTCTTTTTATTATATCATAATAAAATTAATATTTTACCAAACGATAAAAATACATTTTATGTTTAGCCTTTTTATTGTTTTTATGTTAAATTTTTTTGCCGTGTATGGTTATTTAATGCTGATGTCGAATGCCAAAGGATCCACCTAAATAAAATTAATTAAAATTTTAATAAGTTGTATGGACATAAGGGCTCTTTCAAAGTTGAGTTAATTTTATTTTGCCTAGAATTAATATTTTAAGTGCTAAGGGTTTGGGGTCAAAGTTAAGTTATATTTTGAATCTTAGCAATTATTAAAATAATTTAAAACTATAGCATTTTTACAAAAAGTTGCCAAAATTATTATCAAATTCTATTTCTAAAAAAAAATCTTTGAAAATATTAAGATATTTTTGCATTTTTATTAACTTTAAACGCGCCCTAAGTTAGAACGTAATATATTAAATTATTATTTTTCATTAAATAAATTAATTTTTTAGTTATTAAGCGACATCGTATGCATCATGTCATTCAACGGCTTTTGGATGTTTATAGCAGGCCACTAAACACTAGATAGTCTTCCTCTGATCGATTTTTAAATATCAAGAATAGAAAAGAGCAATATGATATTTTAATCCAATTAAACTTAGTCAGTCAGCTATAAACATTGAAAATTTAGAAAAAATGCCAAAAAAGAAAAAAAAATCAAAAAAATAAATTAAAATTTTTTATTTGCATATTTACCACAGCTAAATTGTTAAATTCAAACTTCAAATAAAACTTTTTTTAAAACCAAGAATTTATTGTGTCGTATTTAAACTTTGGACGCGAGATATTTTGTATTATCTAAATGCTGATGTAAGAGCTTGATGTAGTAAAAAATTTTACCCTTTATTTGAGATGTTAAATATAAGTTACAAAGGATTTTTAGAAAAAAATTATTTTTTTATTATTTCTTTTTAAGGTATTTTCGATCTGTCAATTTGGTCAAAAAAGGCCATTTTTTCGATATAGACGGATGTAAGGAGCCGAAGCCGGAAGAAACTAAGAAAAACAAAATATATATATGAGATAAGGCCAGCATGGGGATATATTCTTTTATGTTTTCATAAAATTCACGGTTGTACAACAATTGATATTTGTTGACCTGTGTTATTAAATAATTTTTTTAAAACTGAATACAATCGATTTAAGTTAGCGAATGGGCCACCCTAAGCTTGTTTGCCAAATTTTTTAAAAATTTAAAATTATAATGGGCAACATATATTAATATTTTATTTTTAATGAAAGGCTATTAGTTTATCTTTTACACACCTTGTTTTTACATAACTAAGGTAAAAATTTTGATATTTATGAGATCTCTCAAACTGCAAAAAGCTTAATAAGCTAAAACAAAATACAAATTTAGTTTTACTAGAATATTAAATTTTATTATAATGAAAATAAATCAAATTTGATAGTTTTAGCCAAATAATTTAGTAGATAAGTTCTAAATTATTTGTTACCGCACTCACCACGGGGAGGTAACTATCAAGAGTGCGTTCGGGCCTTGTTGTTAGCTCCCCCCCACCCACTCCCCACCCCAGAACCCTCTTCTTACGAAACAAAAATAAGTAACAAGGCCCAGGTCTCAAAAACTCTTGTGACACAGTGAGTTTGTGACAGCAAGCGTTTTTCACCTCGAAATTTAAAAAGATAAATAAATGGTACGAAAGCTATTTGAAACCGTTGAGAACTCCACATGATCTGATGAACATCTAAATATTATAAGAAATAACAAAATATATTTGCACATCTAGATCAATCGATTAGTTATAATCTTGCTTGAACTAATATAGGAGCAATAATTTTAAGGGCCAACTCAAGGCATTTTAAATAAAAATAACAATATAAAAATGATTTATACATTATGTTATTAATTAAACCATAACATTTTTTTCAAATCATTAAATATTAAATTAACGTAAAAGCTTTGAATGGTAATATAACATTAAGCAATAAAATATTTAAAACATTAAACAATGAATAATAGTAATAACAAAATCAAAACAACTAAAAAACAAATGAGACTGAGAAAGAGGAACCATTTTAGAGGTGCTCCCACACCGATCATGCAAGAACGAACCTCCAGCTTTTAAGTGGAAGATTGCAGGCGACTAAATGATCAATTTAACAAAATATATATTTAAACGAAACAAAAATATTAAACAAAATTTACTTATTTGAACAAGTTAATTTTTTAATTAAAATTTGCAAACAAAAAAAAATTTTGGTCAAGAATAATTTTTTGAAATCCATACCTTTGGCAATTTGTTGGCCTAGCGAATTAAAATCATATAAATATGGAGCAAAACAAATACATTTAAGACAAATCATTAAATTTCAAATATATTATTAAAAGCAAATTTAAGCTTTAATTTAACGAGAAAATATTAAAGAGAAAAACATTTAAGGTACAAAGCATTAAAAGCCAAAGAAAAAATAGAAAATTAACAATATGATAAATTTTTGGGACCATAAAAAAAGAAATATGTTAGCCCTACACCGAAAATTTATGACCTAATTTTTAAATTGTCATAAAAATTATTGATTACAAATTATTAAAATATATATTAATAATGTTAAAATAAAAATAATTATCTTGCAAACAAAAAATGAGCTAAATTGATTCATCATTACCAGGTGTTGAAGAAAACTATCTGCCGTGTCAATTTATCCACAATTACAAGCATCCATATTTTTTTATTCTTATAGACATGTGATAAATTAAGTCATTGTCAATCGGTAGAACTTTTAAGATCGGTCTAATAATTTTAGCGGTGAATTAAAAGACCAACTTCCAGGAGTTAAAATAGAAACAAAACTATAAAAATTATTATAAAGCATTAAATGGAGATAAAAACTAAGCATAAAATATCATAATATTAACGGAAATGCATTATTAGGAAATCATTAAATTAACATTACAGCAAAACATTTGAGGCACAAAATCATTTATATACAAAATCAAAAATATAATAAGGAGAAATAATAATAAATATAACCCTTCACCGCATTCAAAATCACCCTTGAGCTCTAATAAAAAAAGTAAAATCTACAAAAAACAACAAAGACAATATATTAAATCAAAAATGACACAACAATCAGACAAACTTACATTTAAAATAAGATTTATAAAATTATGAATTAAAAGACTTGACAAAAAGATATAAATATAATTTAGCCATTTTTGTTTTTCCTTTTCCGCGGGGCGTGCCGAAAAATTTTGGATTGAACATTTACAGAGTCGAGTTGAGTCATCCAATGCATTAAAAAATATAAATAAATATTGATAAGTTGATTATGGATATAATTATATAAAATATAATTGTAATTTATGACTTTTTTTAAATATAAATGATAATATAAATATATATGTAACAACAATTTTTTTTTATATATGCATGAATATATAATATATGTGTAATAAAATAATATTTTTTTGAATTGTTAAAATTTTTTGTTTTTTGGGGTTTTTTGTATATGCATGAATATATAATATATGTGTAATAAAATAATATTTTTTTATATTGTTAAAATTTTTTAAATTTTTTTGGATTTTTTGATATGCATGAATAAAATAAATATAGTGTTAATGATAAAAAACTGGCCTCATATGGTTTGATAATAGACCAACTCTTCCTTTTCGTGTCGGGACTGTTCCATTAAGAACCGTTGTTTCCTCCTTAAATACTCGATATTCCTTCATGCCGTATTCCAATTTTTTTGGAATGGCTATAAATAAAAGCAAGTAGCTTCAAATATCTATATGAAAAGGAACACTTTGCTAAAAACTCGGCTAACCTGCTCTGGTCCATTTTTGTCTCATTTCCACAATAGTCCATTCCTTGTGGAATTTACGAACTTCATCAACACCGAATTTTAACGTTTTGGGGGTAACTATATAAGCATAAACATTTATATTAAATCTTTAAATAACACGCAAAGGAGACCTTGCGCACTTATTACACAGGTCAACATTTTTGAAACCTCAAAGCTGATTTCAACCTGCCATCTTATGAATTTTATCAAATCCGTAATTTTTCTAATCAAACTTTTTTAAGCAAGCTATAAAAATTAAAAATGTTTGAAAAAAATGTGAGAATAACAAAAAAAAATTAAAAACAAAAAAATATTTACAAAAATTTTTCTATTTAAAACAGTTAAACTGTTAAATTCAAACTTCCAATAATATTTTGTATTCAGAACCGAAAATATATCAGGTTGGGGTACCAGACATTCTGTTTAGCCTAAATGCTGTAAAAGCTTGATATACTTAAAAATAAAATTTTTTAATATTAGAGATATAATTTAAAATTGATTTTAATATGTAAAGAAATTTAAGTTTTTTATAGGATCTTGGGCAAAATTTGGTATAATTTGGCCATTTTATATACACCTTAGAAAAAAGCCGCGAAAAAAACTTTGAAAAAGGGAAAATATAAATGAGATAAAACTATCATGAGAATTATTTTCCCCCAGTGTCATAATTATCTTATCATTGATTTTTGTCGACCTGTTTTATACTATGAACTTGTATTTTTAGATTTTTACTGTAAGGATAGTAGTGGATTATGCTTCCGGGGACGGCACAACCGGCGTAGGCAGCCCCGTTTTGAGCCTTATTTATATCTTTTTGGGTTGGTATTAGATGGCTATCTAAGGGTTCATTTGGCTTAGATTCGGTTAAAAGTGGAAAATGAGTTTCCAAAAGAGGTAAGTCATAATTCTTGATCGGCTTAGATTCGGTTATGATTGGAAAATCTGTTTCCAAAAGAGGTAGGTTATTATTAGAGCCTCTTGTATTTGCATGAACCAAAGACTTTTTTGGGCACATTTGATCACCATTACCTTCAACTGGTTTCACATCGGACTCGGTAAAATCCCAATATTCTAATAAATAGGGAATTTACTATTTAGTTACTTAAAATGTTATAGCATTGGCAAACACAATCAATTGTCAAAATGAGGGTGGGGTTGGATGAAAGCACATTTTTTTGCTGTATAAATTATATAGGCAAAAAAAAATGCTAGATTCAAGCAAAATTAGGGCTGGTTCCATATTTAAGGAAAAATCTACTTTTTTAGTTTAAATATAACCATATAAAACTGTCTGAATTATTAAAAGGGCAGACCATCCGCCACCTCCCTCTCTTTTATACAAGGCGCTGGCCGGTGTCACGATACATCTCTAAGGCACGTTTACTATATTTACAAAACATTATTTAATGGCTAAGTCTATATTTTAATATGAGTCATGATTAGATATAAATAAATGTTAATGCCGTTTTTTAAAAACGATCATTTTTTAAATCTTTAGAATGAACCAAATTATAGAATATTCTATTGGATTTATGGAATATGTTACTGGACAAACCTAGCTAAAATTATTTGAAGCAAGCAATAATTTATCATTGAATCCCTAAATAAACATATTTGCCTGTCCAAGCAAAAATTAAAAGATATACGAATTTTAAACAACAGTGCTTCCAGTCGAAATATACATATTTATGTCAAAGGGCTAAAATGGTAAGAGCATAGCAATTTCCTTACGGTCAGTCACTACTATGCAACCAGGTTATCGGAAAATATTTATCTAGCGACAATGTCAAAATGATATTCTAATATAATAAAATTTTAAATACCGTCTTCATTCATCAAATTTATTCGACTTTTCATAGTGCAATTCTGACATCGGGTTATGGATTTATTAGTAAGCTCATTTAGCACTACATCGGTGGGCATATCTAAAAGCTGGCCATCTAGCATGCGAGACAAGAGTTGTAAATGTTTTTAAGGCAAATAAGTTAAGTTGTCGTAATCAGGACTTTTAAAAAATATGGGGTGCATTTCGCGAATAAAATTATTATGTAACATGTTTTTTATAACATGGGGACGATAGTAAGGGCTGCCCCCATCCATCCCTTAAGTTACGGCCCTCCAATTAAGAGTGGATTGATTCTCATCTTAAAAAAAGAAGGGAGCCGACAATTGATTTTTAGGAAAGTAAATCTAATAATTACCCCCACAAACAAAATCACCACTTGCTTCACCGCCAGTTTGAACTTTATTATTTTCTTCCGTAGTAATTTTCCCATTTGACTTTGAATTCTTTTTAGTCTTGGGTGGTCCTATAAATATGGTTGAATTCAATCATATTCGAGTTTTTATCGGTTTTATGTAACTTTAAAACAATTTACTTATGCAGCAACATAAAAGAGTCATAATGTCAGTAAATTTCATCATACTTTAAATTTCTTTTAAATAAAATGCAACAATCAAAATTAATTTGTTTGTGTTCTAAAAAATGACGTAATTTGTTTTTGTTTTTGTTTTTCAATAAACAAATTCATTCATTCATTCATAATCAAAAATTGCAACCAATACTATTTAATTAAACTTAAGGATTTAAGAAATCAGCTAAAACGGAACATTAGTTTTTCTGATAAGGTCAAACGGGTCTTTTATTGGATTCTCTGATATTTTTGTTCGGGTGTGCCGATTTTCCCAATTTTAGCCGGGCAGCGGGGTCAAAAAATTTTTAAATGGAAATATCTAGAAATTTTTAAAATATCGCTAAACCGGCACGCAAATTAACAAAAAGGGCTAATGTAGGGGCGCTTGCGCAACATGCAAGATCAATATCGGATAGTTGAGAGAGTTGCCTTTACATGGATATTGGACTGCATAAATGAAAGCTAATCTTTGAAATTCATTTTTTGGCCTTAACACAATGCCTAGCGACTGTTCCAGACTTTATAACTTGGTAGGGCATCAATTGGCTCATGAATAACTAACTAAAACCATTTTTATAAAATTAGAGTGTGAAACTGGTGCCCATCAAACATGAGCTAATTACAACCTGAATTTTATATAAAAGATAATTTCCAAAGATCGAAGTACTTTGTCGCAAATACTATTTAATTTTAAGATCAGAAAAATTATTCAATTTTTAATAATTAAATAAAATAAAATTAAAATTTTGTAAACTAGTCAAATACATCGTAATTCATAGGTAAAACAAATATCCTTTTCGATCCTGCTTGAATGAAAATTTATCTCACATATTCCCCACAGCTTGTCCGACCCGTTGAGCTTAAAGGAAAATGTGGTTAAAAAAAGTTTTTTTTGACCCTTAATAGAAATGGTTAGATAAGCTATAATAACTTAGTAATAACTGGGAATTTATTTTTGAGATAAGTGTCAGCAAGTGATCTGTCGAAATAAACCCCAAAAGACGGAAGATACAAAATATAAGCAGAATTTTAAGCTTTTTAAATATTTTTTTGGCTATAACTAAAACCCTTTATTTTTCCTTTATTTCTAAAAAGGAAAAAATGAGTTTTGCCCCAAAATAAGTTTTTCCTAGCTATCATGCTATCGAGTTTTAGATTATATAATTTTAAATTATTTGTTTAGGGAGGATATTAACTTTCTTAACGTTCACGTTACCAGATCTTTTCCACAAGAAATTTTTGTGGGATGCCAAAGGAAAGATCAGTCAAGTGAAGTAAGGATTAGGTGGGCAGAATTAGTTTGGGGATCTTATTTGGGGTAAGATTGAGTTAGGGTTAGGAAAAATATATAGAGTATATTGAATCTTCGCATCATGGCTGATCAGCCAATATACACAACCCAAGTAGGAGGCGCCACGGCCGACCATATAGAGGGCGCCTGTGTCATTTTTATAATTAATGAGTTATAGCCTAATGCTAGAATTAAATAAAATCAAGTTTAAACGCGCCCCAAACATTTTTAAGGACACGAAAATGAAATTTTTTTTCCCGCAAAGTTAAAAATTTTTTCGTGTTATTCAAAAATCGTACATTTTTTAATATTTTTATTAATATCCAAATAATATTGAAATTTCATAAAATTTTATTCAATTAACAGCCTGAAATATAACACAGGTCAACAAATTTTTGAGAGTCATGAGCTAACTACAGAGATCAAACCTGCCATCTTAGGGATTTTCAAATTCGTTTAACGTTTTTTTCTAATCAAACTTAGTAAATCAGCTATAAACAGTGAAATTTTTAGAAAAAATATCAAAAAAAAAAACAAAAAAGATTCAAAATCAAAAATAAATCGATTTTTTTTGCATATTTACAATAGCTAAACTGTTAAATTCAAACTTATAATATTTTTAATAAAAACCGATAATCTATTGTGTCGTATTTAAGTTTGGATATATTCTGTGTTATCTAAATGCTAATGTAACAGCTTAACCAAAAATTATATCTCATTATTTGAGATAATACAAGAAATTTTTACATAAAAAAAATTCTTAAACTATTTTTAGGGTGTTCTCGATGTCGCAAAATCTCAATTTGGTCAAAAAGGCCATATTTCCGATAGGAACAAATCTAAGGAGCTGAAGGCGGAAATTATGATAAACGGAAAATATGTATGAGATAAGGGCATCATGGGGATGTATTTATGTTTTCATAAACTTATTTATTCTGACATTGATATTTGTTGACCTGTGTATTTTGACCTTAACTAAGCGGCTACTTTTAACAATAAAAATGCCCCAGCCTTTTAAAAAGACAGTAAATGTTTATATTAAACGTTCCCATATAAAAGCATGTGATAGTACTCAAAATAAGCTATAAATCAGACTTAAATTAAAATTAGCCAGTATATGTATGAGCTAATTAACTCAGAATGTTTAATTATACTCGATAGGACCCCTATAAGTTTTTTCATTAATATTATAAAAATTTTTAATTGTGAATGCATTTATAGCAAATTTTATTAAAATGCTTAAAAAGGCCTAGTAAAAAAAATATTTAGTTGGGAAAAAAACTGAAAAAATGAAAAATTATGGTGGCTAGTAATATATTTTTAGTAAAATTTTTATTTAGATTTTTATTGGCATATCCTTAAACGAGCAAACCACATTCATATTTTATTTTTTGATATTAGCCAATATCAAAAAATAAGTGGCCCTATGTACTTAGGTATACTCAAAACATAACATTGAAAATGTTTCCTCATACCAATAAATCTTAAATGGGCTAAAGTGGGCTTAAAAATAAACCAGGTGTTCGAAAGGCTGCGGCTAGTCAAATAAGTTTCAAAGAAAAAAATTGAACGCATTTGATTAACATTAAGGTGGCTTGTATTTTTTTTAAATTTTAAAAATTTTTTGTAAGGCTTATCCTAAAACGACCAAAAACATATTCTCATTTTGTGTAAAAGTGGTGGCGAGTGATAAAAATATAAATTTTAGTTCGTTGGTTAATAATTAATTTACAGTCCAACTCAAATTGTTATTTTCAAAAAAAGAAGGATAAACATTACCGGGTTGAGATAAATGGGAAAAATTGTATTGGGTATCCTTTAAGAGCGCTGCCCATATTCAAGATTTTCTCCAGTTAATTAAAAGTTTTTATCCACCTTGTAAATGGGCCTTTACTAAAAAACTACGTCGACCCCCTTTTTTATCCTTAATTTTAGATAAAAAAATATAAGAAGGTATAAATACAGGTTAAATTTACAAGAAAAATATGGTAAACAAAAGTTTTTCTAACCCATATGATTGTAACGGGTTTTTAACGGGGATTATATTTAAGTTATCAATCTATAACAATAAACCCCAAAAAGGCGGATTTTAAAAGTATAGTTTTATAAAACCACGTAAATAGCGGTGATTTGACAAGCCTGTCAAGCGGGTACTTGCCGCAGAAGTAAAAACACAGATCCAAAAGAATATGTATACAGTTTTATCGTAAAAAGAAGCCTTCCAAAAGAGCTCTATTTTTTACAAGAGGGGTTTACCCTGATAGAGGGTTGGCTTGCAATTGAGAAAAGTATATGGGCAAATGGGAAAAAATAACACAATTTCAATGTTAAATAAAAGGTTTATATGGCTATTGGTTAAGAGGAGGGGGGAAAATAATAGGCAAAAGTGACGTCCCAGTCCAAACTCAAAATGAAATAGACATAAAATAAGAAAAAAATTTGAGTGGCTTAAAATAAATTAAAAAATATATTCGGTATGCTGAAAGGGTATAGCGCATTTTTGTTTAAAAAATTTTCTCTCAGCAGGTAAATTTTTTTTACCTGTCAGGTAAAAGGTTGCCTACAGAAAAAACGAGAACGTTGACCCCTATTTTCTACACCGGATTTTTTGTTGGACTATAGAAAGGTATAAAATCAGTTTTGTTTTGAAGTAAATATGGTTAAAAAAAAAATTTTTTTTTGACTCTAAATTAAAATGGTTAGTAAGGCTCTAATACCTTAGTAATGACAGATATTTTTGGAACAAGTAATAGCAAGTGATCTGTGGACATAAACCCTGGAAGGACGAAAGGGAAAATGTAATTATCTAAAAGCCCCTAAAATAACAGTAATTTGGCAGGCCACTTGTTAAATATAAAGGTATCATAAAAAATCAAGCATTAAATTTAAGAGGAAGGTAATTTTAATCTATCAAATAAACATCAAACCCTTGAAACAATTACAAACCTAAAAATTTTAAGGATCTTAAAAAATGGCGTCAAAATTTTCCATATTTAAGCATGTTAGAAATGTGACCTGATGTTAAATTTTAGAGAGATAAATATGTATTTAAGGACGCGCTGAATGAGCTATTACAAAGTTTAAAAGACCATATTTCAAAAGTTAAAAATTTAACTTCAAAGTGAAATTGTCCTTTAATGGAATATATAAATCTTCAAAAATAAAATGTTAATTAATTCTCTAATCTCACGAGCAAGTTACATTTTTTAAAACCTTCAAAAAAAGTAATTTTTTTGGGCCGATTTAAGACACCTGTTACATTTTTTTAAACTTGAAAAGGGATCTATCAGAAAGAGCACAAATACTGCCCTAAAATCTAAGGCCACTAATCAGAGTTTGTAGACCGATAAGCAGTTTGCAGGCGACAGAAATTATATCCCCATTTTTTCTCATTTTTTGACTACCGTCTTTAACAACATTTTCAATGTTAAATTTTTTTTTGATTTTTAAACTTGTACTAGACGGCTTATCCTAAAACAGGGCCTCCACGCCTTAATCTAGGCAATTCCCGAGGCCAACTGACCCTTTATATATTTTTAGGGCACCCAAAAAAATAATTTTATTAGTAACGCTATGCACTAAACAATTTATGTAGCACAAAAATTAGTGTTTAATAAAAAAGTATTCAGCCGCAGTGAAATCCTCAATTCTATTAAATGGTAGGAAAGAAAAAGGTGAATATGAGTAAATTCACTTTTTTCCGGGGGTGAATAATATTCAAATAAAAATTTTTTATTTACAAAAAAATGAATATTCCTTATTTTAATAATAAAGAACTCAATTTTTGTATTTTTTGGTAAAACGGAGTTTTGATAGTATTGATGAACCTCATTTTCTTTTTCTTTTTTCAATATGGAATTTTTTCAAATAAGTCGGAGTGAGATACTCCGGGCAATTTTTAGAAAACTTAGTTATGACCAAACTCATGTTTATTATTTTTAAATTTTATTATAATATTTTTAAGTTTTTTTAATAGCCAAGCTCAAATTTGTTAACTTTTTTTTTAATTCACTCTCAAAAGCAATTTAACCAAAATTGGCAGCAGTTCCCTGTGATAATCTTAAAGTTCAAACTGATAAAAAAAATTTGCAAAATTTTGCCTTAAGTAATTTTGGCTGCCAAAATTAGTAAACTTCAATGTATAAGCATTTGCATATAAACCTACTTTCTCAAAAACCTATGCAAATTTTCCCGTTTTTTATTTAATTTGACTAGCTTGCCCAAGTTCGGTAAAATAAAACTGTCTAAGCTTATAAAGCTAAAATCTTTATTTGATTATATATATTATAAATTTTTATTAATAAGACTTATTTGTAACTTAAAATTCGGTTTATAAAACAGTCAAAGTTGCGAAATTTAATTTTTATTTTGTAGGAACGTTACTCGGCTAAATTTTGTAACAAATTAGAATATTTTATTTATTATTAACTATTTATCTGGCCCAAATGGGTTTTGCTGAGTTGCACAAATTACTCTTAACAAACATTTCTATTTTTATTATTAAGTCAAAGTGAATTCTTGCCAAAATGCCTAAATTTTGTTTTCAAAAAAGCCTGTTTGGCAAATTGAATGATATTAAATCTTAAATCAAAAAAAATGCAAAATTTTGCCTTAAGTAATTTTGGCTGCCAATATTAGGAAACATCAATGTATAGGCATTTGCAAATTAACATCTATCCTATACGCAACCTACGCAAATATTTCCGTATTTAATTTGACTAGGTTTTCCAAGTCCGGTAAAATAAAAACTTGCTTAATCATATAAAGCTAAATTATTTTAATAAATATATTGAAATTTTTAATTAATAATTGTAAATAATAAATGTCTAATATTAGTTGTAAAAATTAATTAATTAAAGCGCCCGTATGCACAGAAGCTGCTAGTTTTAAAAGGATTATAGATATGTTACTTGGCATTTCATTTCTGACCGCTTATATTTTATTTGTATAATATTCCGGCTGGCTAGTGCTTTTTGTTATGCTCTTCACATGGGAATTTAGCACTGTGTGTGTACACACAAGGCGACAATTTCTCGGCCCTACGAAAATTATATGCACGACGCTCATTGTTTATTATTTTTTCTCTGCCTTTACACAAAATTGTCATAAATATTTTTTTTTCAAATTTTTTAGATGACATAATCAGTTAATATAAATAAAAATTACCGTCAAAAAACTAAAATAGAAATTTGGCTCTATTATTATAACTGAATTTAAAATTTTTTATTTTATTTTTATTAATTTTTCCAAACACTTTATTTTTTTATTTCTCCAAAACTTTCTTAATGTATAATTAAGTGGTGGCTAAACAAGAAATCTGAAAAATCTATTTTTTCTACATCTGTTTGGTTTTCTATTTTCTTACGATGATTGTAATTAACTAAGAAGGAAATCAATGGATAATATATTTGTAAATCAAGCCATCTTTAAAGCACTATAATAAAAAACTGCAAATTTATTTAAAATTGAAAGACGTAATCACAAATTTTTATTAATTTTGATCAAACTAGAAAATTAAATAGAGCCATCATGGCGACATTAATATTTATTATATTTAAAATCACGCTAAGACCCGATAGGGAAGACCGGTCACATCGACTTGCGATTTTTAATTAAATTAATCTGAGTATATAATTTAAATTTTGTAGACTTGTGGTTTTATAAACTTTGTTGGTATAGAAATTTTGGTGTAGGCGACGTTAATATGGGACCGAAGATAAACGACTTTGGTGTATATGTTAAATTCTAAGGGTCGAAGTTTGAGCATATGAAAAGCACTAAACTCATTAAGGCCCACATAAGATTTTGATGAGAAGCATTTCCACCAATCTCGTTTATCAAATCCGAAGTCAACCTCGGCCAGGATTAAACTTCAATGGGTCGGACAAGCTGCGGGGAATATGTGAGATAGATTTTCAGTCAATCAGGATCGAGAAAGAAATTTGTTGGTTTTACCTGCGAATTACGATGTATTGGACTTTACAAAACACCAACCTAGTGTTTAAATTTACAACTTAAAGACATATTTTTTTAATTTTATCTAATTTACTTATCAAAAAATGGATAATTTTTGGCAAAGATAAAAGATTTTGAAATTAGATAATTATTTGCGACAAAATACTTCGACTATTGGAAATCATCTTTTTATATGAAACTCAGGTTGTACTCAACTTATGTTCGACGGGCACCGAAAAGTTTTACACTGTCAAAACTAACTTTAGAATAATGGAAATAGTAAGTTATTAATGAGCCAAGATGCCCTAAAACTTGCCAAGTTTTAAAGTCGTAAACAGTAGCCAGGCATAGAAAAGGCCAGACCAAAAAAATTAAATTGGCCCTAAAACTCAAATTTCATTTATGCAGTCCAATATTTATACTCTATCAGCTATCCGATATTGATCTTGCATGTTGCACAAGCGCCCCCCATTAGCCCTTTCTGTTAATTTGCGTGCCGGTTAAGCGATAATTTAAAAAATTTTAAGGAGAATTTTATTTACAAATTATTTGACCCCGCTGCCCGGTTAGAATTCGGGAATCCGGCACTGAACAAAAATATCAAAGAATAAAAGACTCGTTTGACCTTATCAGAAAAACTAATGTTCCGTTTTAGCTGATTTCCTATTATCATTAAGTTTAATTTAATAGTATTAGTTGCAATTTTTGATTATTAATGAATGAATGAATTTGTTTATTGAAAAACAAAAACAAATTACGTCATTTTTTAGAACACAAACAAATTAAAATTGATTGTTGCCTTTTATATAAAAAAATTTAAAGTATGATGAAATTTTCTGACATTATGACTCTTTTATGTTGCTGCATAAGTAAATTGCTTTAATTAACTTAAATAAAACGGCTAAAAACTCGAATATAATTGAATTCAACCATATTTATAGGACCACCCAAGACTAAAAAGAATTCAAAGTCGAAAATTACTACTGAAGAAAACGATAAAGTTCATATTGGCGGTGAAGCAAGTGGTGATTTTGTTTGTGGGGGTAATTATTAGATTTACTTCCTAAAAATCAATGGTCGGCTCCCTTCTTTTTTTTAGATGAGAATCAATCCACTCTTTAATAGGAGGGCCGTAACTTTTAGGGGATGGAAGGGGGAAGCCCTTACTATCGTCCCCATGTTATCAAAAACATGTTACACAATAATTTTATTCGCGAAAAGCACCCCATATTTTTTTAAAGTCGACGACTCAACTTTTTGCATTAAATACATTTACAACTCTTGTCTCGCATGCTAGATGGCCAGCTTTTCGATATGCCCATCGATGTAGTGCTAAATGAGCTTACTAATAAATCCATTACCCAAACTATGAAAAGTCGAATAAATTTGATGAATGAAGAAGGTATTTAAAATTTTATTATATTATCATTTAAACATAGTCGCTAGATAAAAATTTTCCGATAACCTGGTTGCATAGTAGTAACTGACCGTAGGAAATTGCTAAATTGCTCTTGCCATTTTAGCCCTTTGACATAAATATGGTAAACCTATTGGTCCTACCCTCTCTAAAGTACAAGTTGAATATAGGACACTTATATTTCGACTGGAAGCACTGTTGTTTAAAATTCGTATATCTTTTAATTTTAGCTTGAACAGGCAAATATGTTTTTATTTAGGGATAATGATAAATTATTGCTTGCTTCAAATAATTTTAGCTAGGTTTGTCCAGTAGCATATTCCATAAATTCAATAGAACATTCTATAATTTGGTTCATTCTAAAGATTTAAAAAATGATCTTTTTTAAAAAACGGCATTAACATTTATTTATATCTAATCATGACTCATATAAAAATATAGAGTTAGCTCTTAAGTGATGTTTTGTAAATATAGTAAACGTGCCTTAGAGAAGTATAGTGACACCAGCCAGTTGTATAAAAAGGAGGAAGGTGGCGGATGGTCTACCCCTTTAATAATTCAGACAGTTTTATATGGTTATATTTAAACTAAAAAGTAGATTTTTCCTTAAATTTGCAACCAGCCCTAATTTTGCTTGAATCTAGCAATTTTTTCTTGCCTATATAATTTTTACAGCAAAAAAATGTGCTTTCATCCAACCCCACCCTCATTTTGACAATTGATTGTGTTTGTCAATGCTATAACATTTTAAGTAACTAAATAGTAAATTCCCTATTTATTAGAATATTGGGATTTTACCGAGTCCGATGTGAAACCAGTTGAAGGTAATGGTGATCAAATGTGCCCAAAAAAGTCTTTGGTTCATGCAGATACAAGAGGCTCTAATAATAACCTACCTCTTTTGGAAACAGATTTTCCAATCATAACCGAATCTAAGCCAATCAAGAATTATGACTTACCTCTTTTGGAAACTCATTTTCCACTTTTAACCGAATATAAGCCAAATGAACCCTTAGATAGCCGTCTAATACCAACCCAAGTAGATATAAATAAGGCTTAAAACGGGGCTGCCTACTCCGGTTGTACCGTACCCCGAAGCATAATCCACTATTTTCCTTACAGTAAAAATCTAAAAATACAAGTTAAAAACAGGTCGACAAAAATCAATGTTAAAAAAATTATGACACTGGGGGAAAATCTTATAATAGCCTTATCTCATTTATAATTTCCCTTTCGAAGTTTTTTTTGCCTCGGCTATTTTCTAAGGTGTCCGATAAAATGGCCAAATTTTACCAAATTTTGCCACTTCAAGATTACCTATAGAAAAAAACTTAAAAAAATTTTTTTTTGCATATTAAAATCAATTGTAACTTATAATTATCTCAATTATTAAAAAATTTTATTTTTAAGTATATCATAAGTATATCAAGCTTTGACATCAGTATTTACGCTATACAGAATATCTGGTACCCCAAATTGAATAGGACACAATATGTTATCGGGTTTGAATATAAAATAATATTAGAAGTTTGAATATAACAGTTTAACTGTTTTAAGTAGAAAAAAAATTTTTTGAATATTTTTTTGTTTTTAATTCTTTTTTGTTATTTTCACATTTTTTCAAAAATTTTCAATTTTTATAGCTGGCTTAAAAAAGTTTGATTAGAAAAATTACGGATTTGATAAAATTCATAATCTGAAATTAGCTCTGAGGTTTCAAAAATGTTGACCTGTGTAATAAGTGCGCAAGGTCTTCTTTGCGTGTTAAATATATAAATATAAATGTTTATCCTTATTTAGTTACTCCCAAAACGTTAAAATTCGGTGTTGAAGAAGTTCGTAAATTCAAAAAGGAATGGACTATAGTGGAAATCAGACAAAAATGGACAAGAGCAGGTTAGCCGAGTTTTTAGCAAAGTGTTCCTTTTAATATAGATATTTGACGCTTCTTGCTTTTATTTATAGCCATTCCAAAAAAATTGGAATACGGCATGAAGGAATATCGAGTATTTAAGGAGGAAACAACGGTTCTTGAAATGGAACAGTCACGACACGAAAAGGAAGAGTTGGTCTATTATCAATCCATATGAGGCAATTTTTTTATCATTAACACTATATTGATTTTATTCATGCATATCAAAAAATCCAAAAAAATCAAAAAAATTTAACAATTCAAAAAACATTATTTTGTTACACATATATTATATATTCATGCATATACAGAAAATCCAAAAATAAAATTAAAAAATTTTAACAATTCAAAAAAATATTATTTTGTTATATATATATTATATATTCATGCATATACAAAAAACCAAAAAATTTTAACAATTTAAAAAAATTTTTTATTCTGATACATATATACAATTTATATTCATGCATATATAAAAAACAAAAAAATTTAAATATAAATTTATATTATACTCAAAAAAAGTCAAAAATTACAATATTTTAATATAATATATTTATTTCCATAATCCACTTATCAATCTTTATTTATATTTTTGAATGCATCGGATGACTCAACTCGACTCTGTATATGCTCAATTAGTTCCATAATTTTTTAGCACGCTTCGCGGAAAAGGACAAACACAAATGGCTAAATTATATTTATATCTTGTTGTATGTCAAGTTTTTTAATTCAAAATCTATAAATATTATTTTTAAATGTAAGTGTGTCTGATTGTTGTGTCATTTTTTGAATATATTCGTGTCTATGTTTTATTTGTTGATCTTTACTCTTGTCAATGAAGCTCAAGGGTCATTTTGAATTATCGGTGAGGGGTTATATTTATTATTATTTCTCCTTATTTTATTTTCGTTTTGTATATAAATGATTTTGTGTTTAAAATGTTTTGCTGTAGTGTTAATTTAATGATATCCTAATAATGCATTTCCGCTGATATTTTATGCTTTGTATTTATTTCCATTTAATGCTTTATAATAACCATACATAGTTTTGTTTCTATTTACTGTAAGTTGGTCCTCTCAGTTCACCGCTAAAATTATTAGAACGATCTTAAAAGTTTTACCAATTGACAAGACTTTATTTATCATCTATAAGAATAAAAGAATATGAATGCTACATTTTGTAATTGTGGATAAAATGACACGGCAGATAGTTCACTTTATTCAACACCTCGAAAATAGTAAATATGAATCATTTAATTTAGCTCGTGTTATATTTGCAAGTAATTATTTTTCTTTTAATATTATTAATATAATATTTTTTATTTTGATTGTTTGTTCAATCAGTTTCTTATGACTCTCATTTAAAAAATTTGTCAAAAATTTTTGGTGTGGGGGCCGCAACGTATTCCTTTTTTATAATCTTAAAATTTATTTCTCTTAATGTTGTTAATTTTCCATTGTTTAATGTTTTAAATATTTTATTGTTTAATGTTTTATTACAGTTCAAAGCTTTTACGTTAATTTAATATTTAATGATTTGAAAATAATGTTATTTTATCTTTTTATATGGTTTATTAATAAAATAATGTGTAAATTTTTATATTGTTTTTATTTAAATGCCTGGAGTTGGCCCTTAAAATTATTTCTCATATATTACCGTTGCAAGATTATAACTAATCGATTGATTTAGATATGCAAATATTATATGTTATTTTTTTATAATATTTAGATGGGATTCATCAGATCATGTGGCGATCTTAACGGTTTCAAATAGATTTCCTACCATTATTTTATCATATCAAATTTCGAGGTGGAAAACGCTTGTTGTCACAAACTTATTGTGTCACAAATGTTTTTGAGACCTGGGCCTTGTTACTCATTTATGTCTCGTAAAAAAAGGGTTCTGGGGTGGGGAGTGGGCGAGGGGAGTTGACAACAAGGCCCGAACGCACTCTAAATAGTTACCTCCCCGTGGTGAGTGCGGTAACAAATAATTTAGAACTTATATACTAAATTATTTGGCTAAAACTATCAAATTTGATTTATATTCACATTACTAAAAATATAATGTTATCAAGTAAAATTGAATTAGTATTTTGTTTTAGCGTATTTAACTTTTTCCATTATGTGAGCTCTCAAACACCAAAATTTTTACCCTAGTTATGTATAAATAATAACAAGGCGAATCAAGTTTAATCTATTAGCTTTCAATATTTATATTTTTGTTTTAGTCCAATTATTATTGTCGCAATTATGTTTATCGTATTATTATTATTTGATTCGTCATACTAGCTGTTTCTCTTTATATTAATTAATTGTTAATATAATATATAAAATCGGCTGAGTATAATGACACTAATTTTATATTTTTGTCTCCTTTTAATGCATTTAGATTTTGTTTATATATAATATGGTGTTTTCATTAATTGTGGCCTGTTCTATTTTAAAAATGGGGAGAATAGAAAAACTTATAGTTTTTATAACACAGGTCAACAAATTTTTGAGAGTTATGAGCTAACTGCATAGATCAAACCTGCCACGATTACCAATTTTTCTAATCAAACATAGTAAGTCAGCTATAAACATTGATAATTTAAAAAAAAATGTAAAAAAAAACAAAAGATTCAAATACAAAAACAAATTAAATTTTTTTTAGGTATACTTAAATTCAAACTTCAAATAAAAATTTTATTAAAAACCGATATTATATCGCGTCGAATACAAACTCATTTTTTCATTGATAATTGACTATATAATAAATGAAATATTAATATAAGTTGCCCGTTTACAATATGACTCGCAAAAAAATTTTTTATTGGCAAACAGGTTTAGGCTGGTCCGCTCGCTAACATAAATCTATTGTATTCAGTTTTTTTTTATTTCTTCAATAATAGGCCACACATTGAAATTTTTTAGAAATCGTGTGACAAGGTAATAAGTTGGCATTAAGAATAAAAGATTGTATATGCTTAACAATTAATGTTTTATATCAATAATAACATATTGCCCATTTCAATCACTTTAAATATATTAGTTACTAAACAAGATCTATTAAATTTTCTCAAAAAATCGACCAGAAAAAGATTATTTATAAGTTTTTTAGTGGCCTGCTGTAAATATTCAAAAGTCATTAAATGACATGGTGTATACGATCTCGCTGGCGCGTTAAAAGTTAATATAAATGCATGAAAATAACTTAAAATTTTCAACTTTTTTTAAAATAAATTATAAATTTGGCAACTTTTTGTAGAAATGCTATAATATTAAACGAATTTTTATTTTAAATTTTAAGATCCATAAGATAACCTAACTCTAAACGCACCACGCACGCCCTTAGCATTAACAATATTTTTAGAATTTAAAAAATTATAAAATTTTTAACTTTAACGCTTTAATGTTCATTAGAACTAATCAAATGTTTAATTATATTTAAGTAGGTGGCCCTTTAAAGCAGATTATTGGCAATATTAGCTGACAATAAGTTAAGCAAATTAAAATTATAACAAAATAAAGGATAATTTTATTGTGATATAATAAACGACTAGTTCACACACAATTTCTTACTAATTGTCGTTATATGAGGTTTTTAATTATGTCAAATGCCTTTTAAAAATGTCTTGATTATTATTTAATTTAGGGTCTTCTTCAATATTTGAGTAACTAGCTTCGTTGCATAACGCGACTACCTAATAATATATAATATAACATATATAATCAGGGTTTATTAAAATTAGGGCATTTCAAAACTCCGGAAATCGTCAAGAAGTGGAATTTTCCCTGGAGTTTGCTAATTAATTTTAGCCCATTGGATATATTGAATTTGTGTATTTCTGTAGTCCAACCTCTTTTTTTTAATGAAAGTTGAGGATAAATGAAAAAGCAACTGATTATGCAATTTCATGTATTTAATGTTTTTATTTTTTTATTCATTTTTTGCGAATTGAAGTTATGTTAAGCCCTGGTAGCAATAACACATTAATAAAATGTAAGTTTAAAAAATTCTAATATACTTCGGCGCCGGAATAACCGTCTGTTTTATGAGAGAGCGTTTCTAAAGAGATATCATCATAATCGATAGGCATATTTTTGAGTTTCAATTTGAATATCGCCAAGCGAGAATTAAAATCAGGGAATGGTACTTTGATTATCTTACCCAAACGGCCTGGCCGAACAAGAGCCTGTTAAGCATTTAAAATAAATCAAATAAAAATACATTTAATAAGAATTAAATTATTGGCTGTCAATCTTCCACCAGGCCCAAATATATAACTGAAAAAATTTATCAGTCATACGGCATGTAAATTTTTTTAAAGTTTTTTAAGCTTAGCAATTATATACAAAGTAAATATTTAAGAGACTATTCCAATTTCTAAATTAAAAATTTATTGAACCAATTTGGTTTGAATGTCAAGAGCCAGGTTATGTAAATTTTTAATCAAATCTGTTAATATTACATATCTAGGTTTACTTCGGAGTAATTATCGACAAGCATAATCGGGGTTAAATTTTCGAATGAATGTAAAACTTTTAAATTTTAATTAATTATAAAGGTTTACAAAAATCAATGAATGTAGTCAAACTATTAAATTCAAACTTAAATTATTATTTATTTCCAAAACCGATAACTTGTCGTGTCCTTTTTAGGCTGGGGTGCCAAATATTCTTTAAGAACTAAATGTTGATGTAAAAGCTTGGTATACTTAAAAATTTTATTTCTCATTATTTAAAAAATTTAAGTTACAAGTGATTTAGATATACAAATAATATTTTTTCAATTTTTTTATTTAGGTAATCTACGTTTGTGTTATAAATTAAACCTTAAGCGTACCCTCTATTAGTGCAGGTCTATTCGGTGTAATATGAACTCGTGTAAAATGACCTTTTACACGAGTTCATTTTACACCGAATAGTGTTTTACACGAGTTCAATTTACACCGAATAGTAAAAACACTTTTGAATATGAGAAAATTTTTTAGATTATAGTTTTCTAATGTAACTTTTTATGAAGATTTCGAAAATATTATTGAAAATTTTCTAACTTGTTAAGTTTTTTAATAAATGCGATTTAAAAATTTACAAACGAAAGTTAATGAATAATTACAAAGTTTTTCGTTGTATTAAGGCAATCTAAAATTTTAAAATAATTTTAATTATTTTAATTGATAAATTTAATTCAAAGGGCATTTATATCTTTCAGATTACATTTATTTTAAAATATTACTATTAAGCTTATTAAATATTTGTTAAAAAGATATAAATCGGGCATCAAAAAATTAAACCGAGCGTTGCCAATATTTAGTGTAACAGGCTAATAAGCGAAAGTCCAGGGTATGAGTTCTCGCAAAGACATTTTTTTAAGATATCTACATAAGTCAGCATACCATTTGTGTACTGATTTACAGCTGATTACTCCATTGTATATTTTTTGTCCTATTTTGTTGTACTTGTCCTATCACATACAATCGGCAGAGAAATCGACTAAAGATAAGTACACAAATGTTATGCTAACTTATATAGATTTCTTAAAAAAATAAATAAAATGTCTTCGCAGGCAGTGCTGGGAAAACAATGAGCCAAAAAACTTTCTCATTTTTTCCCCCAAAACATAAAGAAAGAAAGGGAGCTACAAATAAAGGGCCAAAATAAGAATTCAAAAAAAGCCCTTACTAAGAAAAGGGGCAAAAAAAAACCAAAAAGTGGTAAAAAAAAGCCCCAAAAAGCCCATTTTTTGTTTGATAATTTCGAAAAATTTTGATTTTTTCTATATATAAAAGAGGGGTGGGTTATTTTTTCTTAAAGCTCTTAGGAGCTTTTTTTTAAGAAAAGGGGCTTTTTTTAAACATGCCCCTTTTCTTTAAGCGAGAAAAGGGGCTTTTCTTTTGCCATGCCCACGAGTTTGTGGGCATTTGGGAAAACTTAAAAACTTGTTAAAAAAAGCCCAATTATATTTTATTCACACTGTTCGCAGGGACTCGAACCCAGGACCACTGGCTTTTAGCCTGCTATTTTGCACATTAGGCAATGCTCGCTTTAATTTTTGACGCACGATTTATATATTAACCCTACAGGTACCACATGTTTCGGCAGAGCCGAATTTTACAAAAAAAAATCTGGGTGTCTTTAGGGGTCAAATAAACCTATTCCGTTGAGAAAACTTAAAAAAATTTAAAACTTCCGGAAATAATGGCGTGCCACCTACAGGTTACATTGGGTGGTAAGAGATCATATATGTTTTGAAAATTTTATTGCATATAAAATAATTCAAAATATAAATCATATATTATGAAAATTTGACCAATAATGAACATGAAGTGCCACTTGGCAGTAACTACAGATAATTCTGGTCGCTTTACCGCACACGACATATCGTCTTTGGATGCATTTTTCCCTAGCGTGTACAGTTGTATTCAAATTTCGACCAATTCTGGGGTTTAATCCTCTTTTTGCAGGCATTCCGTATTTTGTAAAATAATTTTGCACAATTTTTCTTTTAAAAATGCAGAAAGTCAATTTTTCTTTGTTTTTACAATATGTATGCCAAGCATTTTGGCATGCATCAATACCAAAAGCAAATATTGGAAAATACCATTTTCTGCCTCAATGATATCCTAGTGCCATCTATATTTTGGTCAAATCGGTCGATGCCGCCCATATATTTATTGTACATTTGAATTAAGTAAGGACAAGGTACACGAATTTTTTTTCTCGTCATATCAACTTGGTTAACTCGGTCAATATTGTTAATCGGGTGTAGACCATGGCAGTTTAATAGCATTGTAACGATGTTATTATCGTTCCAACAAACTGCTAGTTTTTCAACTAAATCAATTATAACAGAACCTCCGAGACCAAATTCTTTTTGTTTGTTCATTTTTATTGATAAACCTTGGTACGGTTTAAAGGTTGCTATATACTTACTTGCAGTGGCCGCACACCATATATTGTATCCGAATCTGATGGGTTTCCCCTTGATAAATTGTTCTGTATGGTGTCCGTAATACGGAACCATCGATTCATATATAGATATGTGGGAGGAATTGTTGTATTTGAAATTGGCAATCATTCTATCATTAATCAAATTAAGGTAAGTTCTGACTTTGGAAAATTTATCCTGGTTATTTAAATAATAATTATCGGCCAAATGAAGAAATCAGGTAATTTCTTGAAATCTGTTTTGCTGCCATTTGAAACCATTCTGCTAAAATTATCGGATTGTAGCTCCTAGAATATTTTAATGTTCACTGGGCTTAAATATCCCTTTAAAAAAAGGATCCCAATATAAATTTTGCAGTCAGGGATTGTTAAATTAAGGTCGTGATTATGTTGTTTGGCATACAAATTACTCATATTAACGATTAAAGAAAAGACATCGTTTGTAATAAATTGTTCAATCTTCGGTTTGTTCTAAGACATTTGCATTAGCTATACTTTTTTCGGCTAAATCACCACAGCCACGTGGTTTAAATATTGTCATCATACCACCGCTGAGAATTCTCAAGAGAATCTTCACTAGCGTTTGATCTCACTTCGACAGAAGAGTTCAGCATAGATCGAAGTAGGTGTTGAAGATCGACAATAGTTTCATCGCCACTTTCCATATCGGTTTCTTCTTTTTTGTGGGGGAATGAATATAATTTCATCAATTTCTTCATTAGGTCGGGCATCAAGGTCTTCAATAATATCATTAATAGACCTAAAAATCATATATTATAACAGTTAATACTATTAAAAGTTCACAATTTAGAGGAATGAAATTAGGGACAAAATCATTAAATTTAATTGAGGTGGATTTAGACATTTTTAACCTACTCAAGTTACATTAAGCAGGTCCCTCCAGCCCAATGTAACCTTTAGAGCCATCTTTAAATGCGAATAAAAAAAAATAATGGATTAAAAAAAAATTTATTTTTATAAATACAATCTTCATAATGTATAGATTTTAAATATACCAAATAATAAAATCAAATTTACGTAAAAGTATCCATTAATTTCGAATGAAAATGATGATGCTTAAGGTGAAATTTTTTGGGTTTTTGGAATGGGATAAGTAGGAATGAGAGGAAATAAAATGAACAAGATCAGATGTTAAGATGCGTGAGGGCTTTTAAATGAAATTTAAAAATTTAATTTTGAGTGGCTAGTTTTTAATATACAGGCCTTCAAAGTAGGCGTAACCTGTAGGTTACATTGGGAACTCTCGGGTTAATAACAAAATTTTAACTGACATTATAAATTTATAGTAATATTTCAAAATAAATGTAATATGGAAGACATAAATGCCTTTTTAATTGAATTTCTTAAATAAAATAATTAAATTTATATTAAAATTTTAGATTGGCTTAATACAACAAAAAACTTTGTAATTATTCTTTAACTTTCGTTCAGTGATTAATAAAAACTTTTAAATCGCATTTATTAAAAAACTTAACATGTTAGAAAATTTTCAATAATATATACGAATTTTTCATAAAAAGTTACATTAGAAAATTTAATCTAAAAAATTTTCCTATTTTTGAAAAGCATTTTTACTATTCGGTGTAAAATGAACTCGTGTAAAACACTATTCGGTGTAAAATGAACTCGTGTAAAAGGTCATTTTACACGAGTTCATTATTGAATAGACCTGCAGTCTTTATTAAGTTGTTAATAAAAGAAAAAGTAAGTTTTAAAGACGACGAAAAAAACCGTTAAAATGCGTTTAACTATATGTTGTTATATCAAAAACAGCATATTAGGTAATTAATAATAATTACTTGTCAATCGATCTTTCTACCGCAATGGCATCGATCTCGTCAAAAAATTTAATGGATGGTGCAACTGTTTTTGCTTTGAAACATCTTACGGATCATGCGCTCTGTTTCTCCGATGTGTTAGCTAAAAAGCTCGGGGCCCTTTGGAAAATATTTTACATTAAATAATATATAGTGTGCGGTGTAATCGGTGAATAATTTTAAAATTGTTTATGTTAGAGCTAAAAAAAAATTTAAGCCAGATCTTTTTTATCAAAGCAAGGAATAAGGAGTTTCAGCTTTAAGAAGAAAATATTGATACACTTAAATTTTAATTCCCCTCATTTAGTAATCCCCTTTATTTAATTTTAGCTAAAAATAAATTTGGCTTAAAAATAAGCCTTTCCCCAGCTTTGGTTAACATGTTAAATGTATAATATTAAAAAATCAATTATATTTTGACGGAAAAGAAATTAAGACCGCTTTGCGTGGCTAACGCCTTAGCTATCATAGTTTTGCAACATCCTGATCCGTGCAAAATTATTCTTATTATTTTCAAAGAAAAAGCAAACGGTTTGTACTTAACGATTGTCCATTTGCTATTATACGGTTTGCTGGTCTCCGTTACCTCTCCTTATATGCGGCCTACGTCAGTCAGGTACTGCAGCTGGTTACCATCAGTTTTTGATTTATTAATTATTTTTTTTTACGCTCCTGTACGATGTGCCTAGCCTCAGTCGGAATTTGCCGTACTGGTAAATCTAGGTCTTACACTTTCGCGAGTTGTAGAGCAATCTTATAAAAAGGGAAAGAACCGGTAACTATTGTTTGACCACCTTCTTTTCCATTAGTATGCGAACTTCGTTATTGAGGTGTGATCTCCTTTATTTTAAGAATTTGTGTTTGGTTGTTATATGTGTATGAGAACTTTTGTTGGTTTGGTGTATGATTAGAGAAATTGTTAATAGCTAGGTTATGTGAGTGTCAATGTTAACAGCTAATATTCATACCATTAAAAATTCCAATTTAGTTAGGGCCAGTTACTAAGAAATCAAATTTAGTTTATGCCAATTTAGAATATTGGAAGTCAATGATCTCCAATTCGTGATAACGAAAGGGGTGGGGAGGGGGAAAGCAAATAAATGACTAGAGTCGGCATCCTTATGTTGCCTTCAGAGAATTACGTTTAAGCAAGGAATATGTTTAGAATAGGATGTACCTCACTGTCAAGTTTAACGCAATCCTCCAATGTAAATTCATCAAACACCGCTGATATTATCGACATACAATCGGCAATGATCTAAGGTGTAAGCCAAAATGTTTTTTACGAAGTTTTTGAATTTACCTGGTTGATTCCCGGGTTTGGCGGCACCAAATGTATTAGTGAAATAATGGATAGATTGTTAGATTTATTTCAATATTAGGGCATTTATATCCTAGTGGTTAGGCCACCATTATAGCTCTTAGGAATTTAAGATAAAGTGTTCGGTATTTTTGAAGTATAAACTTTTTATTAAATAATAATATTATATTGATATCTATAAATCTGACAACATATATATATTATATATAATGCAACGTCATCGTTAGATGCTAAATTCTATATATAATTTTATTACTCAATTAACTAATTCTAAATATAATTTTTAACTAATTCCGCAAAAACGGATTAACCATAGGCTAAGACACCAGCAAACCCTTTAACATGCAATTTATTGATAAAATATTGCTAAATCTAACCTTAGCTTTTTGTATTGGATTTTGACGCTTGTACAACAAAAAAAAACAAAATTTGCCAAAAAACAGCGAATTTTAAAGTGGCAAAAAACTAACGCAGATTTAATTTGTCTGTGCAAGCTTATTTTATATCATATTTGCAGATAACTAATAATATTTAGGACCTAAAAAATCAATCGTAATGTGTTTATATATTAAGAAAATAGTATATACTATATGTATGGAAATCTCAAAAGAACGTGATAGAAAAATTACAAAAACAGAGGAGTATGAAATCATTCTATTGTTTTATTAAAATTGTAATTTATTATATTATTAAAAAAAATTTTGTTTAAAAATTCGTTAAAAACACATTTAGTTATAAAAAACTTTGGGTTATTCCCCAAATCCATATGCCTATAGAATTAAATAATTGGATAATTCCTGTTTCTTTAATAGGTCTAATGCGTAGTTTTGAAAGATTAAGATGTAAAAACTAGAATTACTGGTTTTTTAACTCTTTTAAGGTCGGTTATATATTGTATGCCTTGTTCTAAATACCATTTTAAAAACATAATGGCATTGGTGAAAATTAGTAAAAAACACTGAATGTCTATATATTCTTTATGAATAAGTTGGTCTAATATTTAGTTTCCAAACATTACACTGGACAACAAAATTTGAAAGACCCTAAGCATCATTTATGGCAACTATGGTTTTTGGTCAAGTTTTTTTGCGCTGATCACGAATATGAAATCAGAATTTTAGCCAATGCCTTAGATATTTAGTTATTCAGTGTCAAAGTTGAGATTTTTCAATTTTTGGGGTATTTTGGGCTTCTATATCATAAAATTTATGGCTAGTAACAAAAGTTTAAAAACATATTTAGAAAACAGAAATATTCATTATTAACGTAAGAGGTTTAAATTTTTTTTACAATATTTATTTTTTTTTTATTTTTACATTTTCATAAAATTAGTGGTTTTTGTCATAAAATTTGTTTTATCCTAAATAACTTGAAAGTAAGTTGCTAATAATTTTAGGTAATAACCCTTTTTAGATATGTTTTTTATAAGGAATCTGAATATGCCGTTAGATTTTTTTGAAAATTAATAGTTAAAGAAATTTTGTGAATTTTTTTCTGAACTTTGGACGCGGTTTAAAAAAAATTGTAGGCATTGGAAAAAAAACTAAACCCAGGATCGTTATCGCTAAAAAATTCTCTACAAAACCCTCAAAAAATCGTTGATGTTTTATTTTATGTTGTCCAGTGTTATTGAAGCGAATTTTGCCTATAATCTTTTGAAGTTGTTAATCCTTAATGACTAGTTTTATTGATTTATAATACCAAAAAACCATATCACTGTGTATCCTGAAATTTTTGACTTTTTACGTTTATTTAAGTTTGTTGATATGCATAAAAAAACTATAATAGAACTTCAATATTTAAAATAGGCCAGAAACACCCTAAACTTGTTAATCAGATTTTATGTTTGTGTGTTTTATTTTTAAATTTAAAGAATAAATCAGAAACTTTAACAAATTTTTTTAATATTTATTAAATTCCAAAATTTTTTTATACAATTAATCTAACAAATTGTTTGAATTTTGACAAGGATAAAGAATTTTGTATAATTTCTAATATTTTTCATCAAACCAAAAATTGGGCTGAAAAAAGTTAACAAATGTAAGCATAACAATTTTAAGTTTGTATTTTTTACACCTTATAATTTTAAAAAATTTGGAAAATTTTTGTTTTTATTTTATAAAAAGTCTTAGGTACGTTAAAATGCTGGCCCTAAAGCGATATTTTATGTATACAATGCATTTTAAGTTTTAAAATTCGCTCGGTAGTTTTCCTGAAAGTCTGCTTTGAAGGTAAGAAAAATATCATTCTCTCATGTTCACTTTTTCTTTTCTAAATATATAATAATATTAATACAATTAATTATAATAGTTATAGTCTAACATAATTGCGGCTATGTCTGACTTTTTGCATACAATCAAATTTGGCACTTTTGAATATTATAATATAGTACAGGCAGCATATTTGTGTCACATAATTGAAAAAAAAATTTATTTTTTTTGAATTTTTAAAAAAGTCATGTCGGGGCTACTTTTGAGTTCATATATTTATAGAGAATATTAAGGAGTTCAATTTGTTAAGAAACTTAAAAAATCGTTTTTAAATATTTAACTGAATATTTTTTAGTAAATTGTAAAATCTTATAATATATTTTTTTAATATTGAACGCATGCAAGATAGCCCTTTTTGTCTTCATCAAAATAAAAAATAAATTAAATCCCTAGCTATAATACTTTTTGACTTATAACCTCCCAAAGTTGAATTAAATGAATATTGCCTTAATTTCTTTTCTTCTTTTGCCCCTATCTCCGCCAAAAATCACTTCCGGTCAAAAAAAAATTGTAAATTATGAGATACCTTTTGATACTACCTCCACGCAATTAAATAAATGGTGGTTGACCGTCCCAGACTTGTTGGATTGAGTTGGAATTGACCATATATACGTATATGTACATTATATATTATATATTTATGTTTAATAAATTACTTTTGATTTTAAGGATCATTTTTATTTAATAGAATTTTGATTGAAAACTATTCACATATGTAAGCGAAGAAAAATCAGAATGCATTACATGTAAGTACAAAATGCGTGAAACGCATCTCTCCAATCCCAATTAATTAATGAATATTACAAAAATAAAAAGAAAGATATTCTTTGAAAACCAACCATTTTTTTAGTGAAGAATTACAACCAACTTGATCAGTTTTTAGATAAACCAACATCATCAAAATGTGTAATTCTTCATCTCATTGATAATATTATTAAATTCATAAATTGAAATAATGGCAAAATGGCAGACCCTTTTTTTCATCGACGATTTTGGATTAAAAAAATTTCTTCTATTACTAGCAGGTCTGAAAATCCAACAACCAACCACCGCGTTTGAAATCAATCCGTTATATTAAATAGGGCTATCGCGAATCGGGCCCATTTTTTAGCTGTTGATGAAGACTAAGACAACGATTCAATCACACCCACAATAAATACTTGCACATTTTGTATTAGCGTTTTTTTTATTTATAAAATAATAAAAATATTTAAAGCTTGCAAATAAAATTTATTTGTAACTTTAGGTCGGGCAGAAATAAACTATCTAGGGGGTCCAGGCAGGATAACATTATTACGCATTCATATTATTAGTAAATGCAGCGTCTCCTACTCCCCAAATTTCATGGAAAAGCTACCCCCCTCGGCTAAAATCTCGGGGGGTAACTTTATCCCCCCCCCCCACCCAATTTTTTGTCTGATTATAAGCAGTCACTTCAAATCAATTCAATTTTATTTATTACACAGGTCAACAATTTTTTGAGAGTTATGAGTTAACTACAGAGATCAAACCTGTCATCTTAGGGAATATCAAATCCGTTTACCGTTTTTCCTAATCAAACTTAGTTAGTCAGTTATAAACATTGAAAATTTTAGAAAAAAAAGGTCAAAAAACCAAAAAAGATTTAAAAAAAATAATAAATTGAAATTTTATTTTTGCATATTCGCAATAGGTAAACTGTTAAATTCATTTAAAATTTTCATTAAAAACCGATAATATTTCGTGTCGTGTTTAAGTTTGGACGCGAAATATTTTGTAATATCTAAATGCGGATGTAAGAGCTTGATATATTAATAAAATTTATTTTTTATTATTTGTGAATTAAAATATAAGTTACAAGGGATTTTTATTTGCAAACAAGATTTTTAAATTTTTTCTTTTCAGGGTGTATTTAGATCTGTGAATATGGTCAAAAGAGGCCATTTTTCGTTATAGACGGATCTAAGGAGCCAAAGACGGAAAAAAATAAGAAAAACGAAATACATATTAAATAAGGTCATCATGGGGATGCATTCTTATATGTTTTCATAAAATTCACGCTTCTGACATTGATATTTGTTGACCTGTGTTATAATGAATCATTATAATGATATAAATGTTTAAAATTATTGATAATTAAGTCATTATCTAATTGCAATAAAATGTCCTCTTCAGATTTTAAAAAGGAGATTATGTAAAAACATATCTCCCATTTTGTTACTAAGAGAAGTTTTGATTAATTTTATCTTGCTCATTGATCTCTCAGCGCTACAGCTGGAGATCGTTATTGTGAGCAAGATTTTATATATTTTTTTAAAGTTTTCACAACTGTTGTATGTTTTATTTAAAGCCCTATAAGGTAGTAAAAAATTGTCATCTGAAATAAACAAGGTTTCATCATCATCCTCATCATCTTATTCAACGTCGTCCTCCGGATAGTTACAGAAACTCTCTGGAGTATTATTTGATTCTAGAATTTAAAAAAAAATATTAACCATTCAAATATTGGGTAGAAATGATTCCATCTATTAAAGCTTGGCGGAAAAACGGAGTAAACATTGTCATTTCTTCAGAAATCAAATAAGGGTCAAGGTAGTAAAAAGCACATATCTCGTTTATATTTTCCACATTTACTTCATTGTATTTTTTTAATGAAGCTGTGGTAAAATACGAGATTCCTTATTGTAAAGTATCGTCATTAAATCTTTCGTGATATTGCAGAATAGATCCAAAGCTTTAAAATATATTTTAATACGGTAGCTATGAATTATATACTATTTTTACCTTTTGATTACGTCCACCTCGCCGCGTTTTTGTTTTAAACTAAAATCAACATTGTTTTCTTTACAAAATTTAGAGGTATCCTCAATGATTATTTCAAATTTTTCTTGATCTGCATTTTAATATAATAAAATAAACTTCGTATGGTCTGGTACTTATGTTTGTTTTTGAGACTACCGTGTATAGATTTATAATTGCTTCCCATTTAAGGGAAGGGTGAACCTTTAGACAGTGACTCTTATTCACTTCAGATTTTTCTGCCTGCGCAATGGGATTTCACGCATGAAACTTTGTATTGGACATTATTGGAAGGCATACACAAATAGTGATAATTTCACAGTCGAAAACTTTGGTTAACAAGGGGTACCAAAAAAGGGTAAACAAAATTTGAAAACTTGGTAATTTTAAAATTAAAATTAATTGTAACATTTTACATATATTTAATATTTTATTTTTATTATACAAGTAAAAATATAGCTTAAGAGTATATTGTTACACTTTCTTTTATTTATTTAACATTTTTCGATCTAGCAACATAATTTATTATAATTTTAATATTTTAGAATACTATAAAAAAAATTTTAATAATTATTAAAAAAAATTTCATAGGTGAAACTTAAATATATATAAAATAAAAAAGTTATAATTAAAAAAAAATAGTATTATTTAAAATCACTTCTTAACCTACATTTACATATAAAACTTTTTATTTTTAAATAATTTTTTAATATAATAAATTTAGAAGGTACTTTTTGACCACTTTAATAGCAAATAAAATGAAAACTAGATCAGGTAGGAAAAAACGGAAAGCACCATGATGTTTAAATAAAATGAAAACTAGATCAGATAGGAAAAAACGGAAAGCACCATGATGTTTAGCAGAAAATGCGCTAGAAAAATGTTCAAAGTTTTTGGTCTAAAATATGAAGTCATTTTTTGTCGACCAGTGTTATATATGTTTTGTGTGTAGACGTGTAAAAAATTGAGAAAACTATTATATTCTTGTTAAATAAATTACCCACTTTGACTGCTCTAGTTACCCTCCTTTTTAAAATACCCCCCATATCCATACCTACCCCCTCGGCCGATTTTTTGGAACCGCTTGATTCCTACCCCCCCCCCCCCCCCCCCCCCCGGAGTAGGAGACACTGAGTAAATGAGTTTAAACTTACCATTGAATTTCATAATTAAATTGAAGTATAACTCAATATAAAAATTAGCCAGATCCCCAAGCAGCAAAAAATCTGTCTGCATTTTTTTTTACAAAACTTACTGTTAATCAAAAAAAAATTAATTATCTTGCTCATTCATAACTAAAATTTATAAGAAAGTTGACTATTTATTGGCATTTTTAATTTACTAGATGCGTAGAATAAAAATTAGTAAACAAGAGAAACATTGTTAAAAACTACATGCACCTATTATGGCAGTGATTAGCAAAGTATTTCACAACAATTATACAGTTGCATTGCAGTAATTGGTGTTAACAACGTGGTATGGTGGTAGACAAAAAAAATTTAAGAAATATTTTTATATATTACTTAATGTCTTAGTTTCAAATTTATTATAAGTTTTTTTAGTTTGGTAAATTAAATTCCTATAATAAGTTTATCCCCTAAACATATTAAATGACTATGTAGGCCTAATAAAAAAATATGATTTCTCTAAAACTTAACAATTATAAAGTGTAAACAATTGCCCCTTAAAATTATTATTTATTTGGTAATGAACAATTGTCCCTCAATGTTTTGGCACCTGACCCAGGGCATATAATTTTTTAAACTCCTACATGCTTACTCATTAATAAGTTAAACAAGCTAAAAGACCCAGCACAAAAAATTTGATAGTGTTAATTATTATAATAATTCAATAATGTTTTTGTAATTAAAGAATCATATTTTATATCTACAAATATATGTTAATTAAACCTAATATTGTATTAATAAATTTAAAGTAGTAAAATGTATGCTAAAATTTCAATTTGCATTTATGCAATACAGGAATAGATATTAAAACAGCTTTCAAAGTTACTAACTTTAACCATCTTTTATATGGAAAAAAAATATCACATGGAAATTAGTTCAAAAATATTATTTACAATGCTTTTTAGGTGTTCAACGAATAAAATAATTTGTTGAATTATTTATAATGATAATTTTAGGCTATACATATCATAGTGGCTAGGCCACAAGGATGTAACTTAGGATTTTATAAATTAAAACTACATTTTTTTAAAGTGAATTCTTTATTAAATTAGGTAAAGTTAATTAAAGTATTATTATCTAAATAAATCCTTAGCAGAAATATGTATAATATATATATATGATATGTCACGCCATAGTTATATGGCCAAATATAATTTAATTGTTTAGTCAGATCTAAATATAATTTAATCTATGAATCAGCTCGAATGGCTCCATAAATTATTACGATAGGCACAACAGATAGGCTACGACAGTTATATTTAGTTAGCTAGAAAATTAACTTTTTGTACCAAACTTAAAATGAATTTAAAAAGTTGAGCCATATATTACATAAATAGTATAATTTTATGTAGGTCTTTTGTTTACGACCATATCACGTTGAAAACACCGGAGCAACGTTGAGCCTGGTTAGTACTTGGATGGGTGACCGCCTGGGAATACCAGGTGTCGTAAACTTTTTGTTTGATTTTATTTTCATTTTAGATGATTTAACTTAAAGTTATTCGTTAAATTCTTTTTTTTATGCTCTATTAATAATTACATTTACGCTTAATTATAATAATTTTATATATAATGTATAACTAAAAAACATAAATTGTGCTCAACAAAAGTGTTGCAAAGGCAGTTTAACCATAGCAAATCTAATATAGATTTAAAATCGGGAATTACCCTGTTTTTGTAAAATATTCTGTCATGTCAATTGACCCACGCTAAGCCTAACTTTTTTTTTGTTTAATCATTTATTTGTTATATCAAATACATAACTAAAAATAAAAAATTTTAGTGATGATACATTTATTAAGTTTCACAACTTCGATTTCGTTTTCCCCAGACACGATCCTTAGTTGTCGCACACCGTCAATTGATATGGTACAGGTATAATTGATGTGTAAAGTGACATCAGGTGTGCGAATCTTTTTGCTATTTTTCGAGCCATATTTGAATTCCAATTTTATTTCATCATGCCTAAATAATTGAATCAAAATAACTTGTTCATTGACTGATGATGATTCAATCTCGATTCCGATTAAGGTTAAGCAAATATCTTCGTATCCTTCCCGTTTACTAGCATCGTTCAGGGCGATTTCATAGGCATCATAGTTTTTGAAAACACAATAGTGAAAACCCGAGGCAGCCCTCAACATAGCCCGCGTAAGTTCAGTTCCTTCAAGTAATTTGGGTTTTATAACAATTTCTTCCATGTTGACCGCATTGAGCTTATAAATATACGTCATTGGCTCAAAATTAAAATTTTCAAGTTTCACCAAGATCTGGTGGCCCTTTAAATCAGGAAATTGTGTACGGACCCATAGAATTAGGAGTTGGATCGTGTAAGACGCGGGATACTTAGTTGCGACATTGTCAACGAACAACTTAAACGCAGTTTTTTCCAAACAGTGTATATTAAAATTCCGAGGGTCATTTTCGAGCACCTTAATAATAAAAAACTTTTATTAAAAACCGATAATATATCGTGTCGAATTTAAGTTTGGACGCGAAATATTTTGTATCACCTAAATGCTGATGTAAGAGCTTGATATACTAAAAAAATTATTTCTCAATATTTGATATGATAGATAAAGGATTTTTATTTGAAAAAAAAAAGATTCTTAAATTTTTTCTTATAAAGGTATTCTCGATCTGTCGATTTGGTCAAAAAAGGCCATTTTTTGTTATGGACGGATGTCCAAGGCCGAGATAAGGCCATCAAAAAAATAAATTCTTTTTGTTTCCATAAAATTCACGGTTGTGCCATTGATAATTGTTGACCTGAGCAGCGCTAATATGCTAAAAGGCCAACCGCCCATCCACATAGTTAAAAAACAGTGAATGTTAACAAAAAAAAATTATATAAATGTATAACGTCATTTAGCAACATTCCATGCCTATATCAAGCTTAGTTCAATAATATGCAAAAAAACTTTAAATTTCAGTTTAAGAATTAGATTTAAGTTTTCATAGACTCCGTGAGTTAATTTTGCCGTTCTGCCATTGCAAACTCCGATCTTATATTTAGTGTGACCCCTCCCCACCCCCTTCTTCCTGACAAATAGAACCCCATCTTTACGTCAGTTTTCTAGAAATATTAACATAATATAACCAAGCTGACCTATGTGTGGAGGTCAGAAAAAAAGCAATCTCGCCGGTGTCTTCACTTATTTCTTGAACTGAGTAGATTAAACTATTTTCTTGATTATATGATTAACGCATTCTATTAGGCTAAATATTATCCTGATTCAATCCTTTTATGTAAAATTTTAATAAACCCAAACATTTATAAGAAATAAATTTTCAAGAGGTATTACTAAGCACCGCAAAAATAATAGAAATTTATACCTCTACCGAGGCTATTTAGATAAGTGATGATGACACAAAAAAATTGTTGACATGATTTATGATATTCTTAAGTTTTTTCTCTATAGGATATTATTATTAAGGTGGAAAAAACTGTCACTTTGGCCATTTTTTCGATTAATAAAAAAAATAGCTAAAGTCTGTAGAAACTTCGGAAAACGGAAAATAATAGAGGTAAGACCATTATGGGGATTATTTAGCCCTAGTGTCATAATTTTTATTTTCGCTTATTGATGTCGACGTGCCTAATAGTAGGCAATATAAGAATTAAAACTTCGGCCCGCCCGTAATTTTTTTTTTCAAATTCAGACGGCCCCCGCCTTTGACACCAGACCGAGGCTTTTGGGTCTCGATTTTGAATAAAAGGCATAACCAGAAGGAGAGATTTTTTTTACAAATTTAATCTTGTATGCACCTAAATTATTAAGGCAACTATTGTTTTTAATGGCCTGCCTTTAATCTATGTTTAAAATTTTTAAATTTTCTCATCCTTGTTAAATATAAGAATTAAACTATAACATTTGTAAAAAATTTATTGAGAAATGATCTACACTTATATAATTTTTTTTTAATTAAAAAGAATTTATTTAGAAGAAATACAGCAATATACTTTAATAATAATTAACAATTTAAATATATTTAATAAATTATTAAGAGGAAATATATTGTGTTTAATGTATGAAAGAAGTAATTAAAATTAATTTTTAGAATCCTTTGGCCATGTATTTTTAAAAAGAAATAATTATTTTTCAAAATTTCTATTGAATTTTTTGGCTTTATGCTAAAACTCGGGTGTAAAATTATTTTTAATTAAATTACCAATTTATTTAAAAATTTTTCAATTTAAAAAATGTACATATTGCATGCTTTAACCTAGTCAATATAAAAATAAAAAAATCACTTCAATTCTTTTCATTTGATCAATTTCGGCGTGAATTAATGAAGCTTCGTACAGCTTGATAGCCACATTACTACCTTCGCAGGTATTAATTAGTTGAATAAGGTGACGCTTTAAGTCGTCTAACATATACTTCTTTGCCGCGTCTAATAACTCAAGGTTAGAGGCGAAGGCTTTGACACTTGACAAACCGCCATAAATGTACCTTCAAAAATAAAAATTTTGTTTACTTATTACTGTATTAAATTTAAATGAATAATAATCATCTAAGCCCGCGGGTTTTTTCATACATTAAAATAAATTCAGTCATTTAATGTCAGTATTGGATACGGAGGGGGAAGGGGGGCAAACCTGGTGGGCACCCCCATTTGCTAAAGCATTATTCTTGTGAATCGTTTAAAAATGCAATAAAAATTTGACCGACAACGTACCCGACCCTCATAATATTTCTCATGTCTACTGCCCCCCCCCCCTTTGAAAATCATGGGCTCTGGCTTTATTGAATTAGCTGTAGAGGGTGAATAGGATATGCACTAACAATGAGTCGAGACCCAAAAGCCCGACAAAATAACCGACCGGACCGGGTCTAAATTTGATAAAACAGGCTGGACCGATCTTTTGCAACTCATTTCGTCGTTTTTTTTCAAACTAACTTTAACAAGAACAAAAAATGCTAAATTTATTCTCACATACCTAAATTTTACTTAATTTCAAATATCACCTGCATAATTTTAAAGGGCTGGACATGAAAAGCAATAGATATAACTATGCCATTGAAAAAGTAAAGCCCGCCTGGCCCGAGTGATCGTGCCTAGGGTTTTAGCCAGCCCAAATTTTGCCTATATTATTTTTGCTTTACGTAAATATTTAGGGCTGAAATTAATAATACACGATTAAGGATATATATTTGACGCACTGTATTTGGTTGATTCATTTCATAGAAAACTTTGCAGCAAGCTTGGGAAACAGCCCGCGGTTTTAATGTTAAACTTAGCTATGGGGTTAAATTTAGTTTTTTTGAATATTTAATTTGGGCATTATGTAGTATTTATATGGTTAAGTACTTTAGTAGTTTTTCAAAGGCCACGGGCCCTATATCACATATTTCAATTTCGTTGGTGTCAACTTTGTCGCAAACTTTCGTAAAATTACCGTAAAATTGGGCGCGGAAAACTTCGCTCCTCATCGCCAGGATAAACTTGTGTCCGAAAAAAGTGGATTCTTTAACCTGTATATATTAATGACAAACACATCTAGCTGAATATTTAATCCTATAATTTTTCTTTAGGGCACGTGCAAAGTGAGTTTTTATTTTCGTGAAATTTTTAAAATTTTGAAAATATTTTTTTTGTAATAAAACGCAAAATTTTAAAAAGTTGCCAAATTTAATATATGCGCATAAAATGCTTTTTGAAATAAAAAATTTTTGAAAAAATTTAAAAAAAAAATAAATTTTTAAAATTTTCAGAATTTTCAAAATTTTACGAAAATAAAAACTCACTTTGCACGTGCCCTTAAAAAATTCTTTAATCTGTTCTACATAGTTTTTTTTATAATTATTTTCAATAAAGTAAAATTCTTATAGTTAGTTCTATAAAAGGACAAAAAAATGTAAAATATTTTTTTTTAGAATGTTAACAGAAAATTGGGTAAATATAATGTCTAGGCTATTTAAATTTTTTCCCCTTTTTTTATTTAAAAAAATGTAAACACTGAAAATATTTTTTACTAAGTTTTATTACAGATGCAAGTTTACCAAAACTAACTGAGTTATTAAAAACATAAACAATTTGTATTGAGGTTTCCCTCATACCTTTCCCCATTTAGGGGGCACCATATCCGTTAGGGATTCGACTCTTTTAACCCGAGGAAAGCAAATATTGCCCAAGGGTTTAATAGTATTGCTCGCACGCCGGCGACCTAGGTTTTTAGCCTAGGCTCTTACTTTAAGCATTAAGGCCTACTGCCTAAACAGGCCACTCATCAGTAAAGTGATGTATACTATTTTTCCAAAGAAAATGCTTCCTGTGCACGGATTCGAACTCGCAACTCCTGCGTGTAAGACAGGCAGGTTTGCCACTGAGCTTTTGAGCCGACTTAACTGAGTTATTAAGACTTGTCCTTTCAGCTAATATTAAGCCCCGTAAAAATTTTAGCAAAAAGTAATTTTTTAACTGTAATTTTGTATTTATAGTTAATTAATTTGGGTAAGAACTTTAGTTGATTTATATAAACTTTTTATTTAACTAAACTTGCATACACTATTCCTAATTGATGCAAAGGATTTCTTAATCAAATCAGTGCTCATCAATTGTTATATAGCCGAAAAAAAGCATAAACCTGTTAGTTCTCCATTATTAAAAAGATTAATTGAATCTCTCAAACACATATTCAATAGTTTTAAAACTTAACAAATTTAACAGTTATAACTATAATTGTGTTTTTATTAAGACACATTTATTAGTTTTGGCCCGACCCGACCCAGCTCGAATTTTAAAATACGGCCCGAAAAATATTTATTACAAGCTAAAAAAGTTTTTGTGTTTAGAAGTAAAACCCTTCGTGGTGTGATGATAAATTAATTATTTTTATCAAAAAAATAGGGGAATACGAGTCTCATAAAATTGGCCCGGCCCGACTTCCAAATTTTGGCCCGGCCCGCCTTCTAAATTTTGGCCCGGCCCTGGCCGTCGGGTCCCGACTCTGATTTCTAATAGGGTTACCAACAGGTTTGGGTTAAAAAGGAGGACGGCTGTGTCAAAAAGGAGAACAAATTAAAAAAACAACGCGCAAGCTTAAAAATGACTTTAAGATCAATATTACATCATTTTATTTATTATTTATGAATTAACATGATCAATTAAAATTATTATAAGAAGTTTTCGCATCTTTTAACAATTTTGTATCATTAAAAGCATAATTATAAAAATCTCCGCCGCATTGTAAATCTGTATTAATATATATGATTATTTCGTTTTTTATAAGTTCTCTTTTTGCTCGATTTCTCTCAGCGCGCCACTTTGTATTCATTACTGAGAACACGCGCTCTATAAACGCAGTTGTTGTCGGTAGACTGAATAAAAAACATATTATTTTTTCAATGTTAGGAAGACTTTGTTTGCTTAATAAATTTCCCCAAGTTTTGCATAGGGTTTCCTCAAAAAAATTTGCATCATCGGCTGATTTGAGGAAATCATCTTTAATGAGAATGATTTCTGTGTAGAGAGCATCAATATTTAGCTCTAATATAGATATCAAAGATAGTTTATTTACTATCATCATAATTTCATCAAAAGAGGGAAATTTATTCTTTAAATTTATTTTAGAGATGAGGGCTATCCAATTATCCTCATGAAAATCAAATCTTTTTTCTAAATACATCAACGCCTTATTATAGAAAGCTGTGAAATCTCTTTTGAGTTTTGTTTGAGTTATAACGTCAAGATCTGCCAGTTTTTTATTGACGCTGTATCCAAAAAATTAATCGTTTATTCTATTTTAAAAATTACTATGGAGCTGAATCATAATATCCCATAGATGGACCTAGGTTGTAGAATTGCTTTCTAACGAACATATGGTTGTTTGAAATATTTGTAGCGAATGTTGGGCAAAAAGTAGATATATTTCGATATTTTCATCAAAATTTCCATTTATAAATAATAAACGATCAATAATCTTGAGACAATCTTTTAGAGATGTAAAATATTCTTTTAATCCAGACCACTCTTTTAAAAGCCGTTCAATGCATGGTAGTAAACTAAGCCATCTTGTGACAACATGTTTAAGAATATCCTTAAATTGTATTTGGACTTCATCGCAAAAATTTTTGAGAGACTCTCTTCTTTTTGCCGAAATTGAAAAATGGCCATATATTTTTAGAATGATATTTTCAATATCAATATTTAGTTCTTCTAGGGATGCTTTAGCACAATTATGCACCATATGTGCATGGCAGCTTGACTTAAGTAAATCACAATTCCTTTCTTTCAATTTTGTATATAATGAGTTTTTAATTCCAAAATTATTATATGCATTATCAGCACTTAACGCAGTTACATGCTTTAAGGATAAATTAAAACTATTTAGGTTTTTTAGAAGCATGTTAGACATAGTTTCTGATGTCTCTGATGGATTTTCTTCTAAGGCTATTATTTTATTTTGTATACCCTTAAGTGTAAAATATTGGATGCATATTGGAAATATTTTAACATTATTATGATTTGATGCATCTATTTGAATTAAATAATATGTGTTGTTCGTGCGTATTTCATCTAATACTTTATATAACTCATGCTTTCCCAAACAATGTACGAGATATTCTGCCTTTGTCCTTCCCATTTGAATACTTTTTATAAGAGTTGAATCTTTGTGAAGATTTTTAATTAACTTTATGATGCAATCAGGGGAGTTGTATGAATGATGGTGCTTAATAGTGTGGTAAACATAGGTCAACTCAGTGGCGAGAGTTTTATTATCGTAATTTAAATAGTGAAGTTCTATTATTTGATTTTCATTTCTACATTTAATATTTTTCTTGTGTAATTCAGTTTTTTCATGTTGTCTTATAGCAGCTAAACCTTTATAAACTATTGATATTTCAGATTGGCATAATTTGCATAATGCAATATTACTGCTCTTTTCTATTAAAAAATCGTATTCTGTCTCCCATTTGGCTTGATATGTACATAATCTTTCTATAAAATTTAAGGTAATGTAAAATATTTTAATTAAAAAAATATCAAATTACTTGACATACTAATCACTGTGATAATTAATTAAAATCAATTTCTTTCACTTAAATTTAGATAGGTTGTTCTGCGGGTATGGCAAAATTGATTTGAAATTTTTTGGCGGAAAATCAAAAAACCCAAATGTTTTAATGAATGTGAAAAAAATTTATTAAATCATATTTTATTATAAATATTTAATTAATTATATTGCCAATTTTATCTACAAAATATAATAATAGCAGCTAAATATTTTTCTGAAGATAAATGCGAAAATTTAATGATTTTGAAAAATCTTTATTAGTTATGTAAAAAAAACGCCATCTATTATTTAAATTTTGGTGTTAATTTTTTTTAAGGGATTTAAAAGTGAAATTTGATTTTTTTTTGAGTTGTTTATGGGTAAATAAGGTATGGGAAATGATTTTTAGTATTTTAAATAAAAAAAAAATTTCTTTTTTCATTTTTATTCAAAAAGGAGGACATTTTCAGCTTAAAGGAGGACGGACAGCTAAAAAGGTTACCGTCCTCCCGAAAGGAGGACGTGTGGCAACCAGTGGCGACTCGTGGATTTTTAGCCAGGGTGTTCAATCAAAAATCAAAATTTTATTGTTCATTATTTATTTATAAAAGCCAAAAATTAAACATAATTTTTATATTGAAGTGAAAAAAAATACTAACATTATTGTTCAACGAGCGTGTAGTCTCTACAATTTAATTATAAGCTTTAAAATTTTGTGTAACACATTTGGCCTTTCTCTCATATATCATTCGAATATACCCAATCTTTTATAAATATGAGACTTAATGCTAACTTAAACTTTTTACCCTTCTATGTTATTAAGTGTTCAATGCAAAAATTGAACACATTGACGCTTAATTTTATTTGAACACAATCTTTTTACTATTGTATTTTTCGTGTTAATAAAGTGTTCAATGCTAGGCATTGAACACAATATGTATGTGTTTAGAATTGAACACCATCTTTTAGCTGTTATATGTCTTCGTGTTATTAAATATGTAATTGGTGTTCCATTTAATAATTGAACACCATCTTTTTAATATTGTATATTGTATTCTGCGTGTTATTATAGGCTCAATCCTCAATGTTAAGAGGCTAAACTATAACTCACACATAGTGTTCAAATTGTGGATTGAACACGCTCCTGTGCTGGATGGAGTGAACCATTACGTGTTCAGTTCTTGGATTGAACATCGTGCAATGCAATATAAAAAATTATTAGCTTTCTTGTCCGGTTTGTTTATTTTTTTAAATATAGTCGATATATGATCAATTTTAGAATTGAACACGCTCGAAGATTAATATTACGTGTTCAATTTTTACGCTGAACATCTTACGACAAAATAATCTATGTTACCTGAAATTTAAGTTGTTGACCTCGTAAATAGACTTAATAGCTTAATAATATTAAGCTTTTAAATTGCATTTGACTAAGCACGGTTCAATATTTGAATTGCACATTTTCTGATAGACACTCGATGTTAGTTTTTTGAATCTAGCTGTTGATCCTCTTAATTTAAACCAGCTTATGTATGATTCAATTTTGTAAATAGAAAATGGTACGATGGGACTTTCAATTTTTTATTTTGTTTACAAATCACTGCCGTCCCGCTAGACCATCCAAAACTAATTTTAAAAACATTTCTATATAAATTTTTGCCAGGGTGTTCAGTGAACACCTTGCACCTAATGACGAGTCGCCACTGGTGGCAACCCTAATCTCTAATCTATATATCCTACCCAAAGTGCAACGTTTTTTAACCAATGAAGCGGCGGGATTTGATATGTATGAGATAGGTTCGTATTTTTCATTTTTATAGAAATAATTGTAGCATGCAAACGTTTACTATATTTATTTTTTGTAAATTTTGTGTCAAAAAATGCAAACATATTTGCCAATCCGAGCCTTTTTGTATCAAACCCAAAAAAATTATCCTTCTATTTTTTAACCCTATCATTGGCGATGTCTATAGATGGTTTTTATTTCGTTTTTACAATAGTATTTCCCAAACGACAAAACAGATTTTTAAAGAGTTCTATCAGTAGCGCCCAGGCAATAATGCAAAATGCCTTTGTATAACCATGATTCGTGTGTTTTTATAATCATTTTTCAAAAAGTTTAAACTTGACCTTATAAAAAGCCCCTAAAAAATTATTTTTTTTGCGTGACCGAGGTTCATAAAATCTGTCGTTTTTAATTTTTTCTTGTCTCACTTTTTTGTATAAATAAATAGTTTAAAAATTTTACAACTCAAAACCTGTTGTAAATGACAATTCTTTTATTATTACCCCCCCCCCCCCCCTTTTGGCAATTTTAAAGAACTCTTTATACTTCTCCCCCGCATTTTTATTAATCAGTTTTTAACTATATTTTTATATATACTGAGCAATTTCTTTAAGTATATAAATAAGGACTTTATTTAAATTATAGCTAAATCCATATAGACACAGCTATAATCATTTCAAAATCACTAAACTTTTAAAGCTAAAATAATCAACATTGTACCAATATTTTTTTAGTAGAATTTTAAAAATTTCTTCCAAAAACGAATATCTCTGAAAGCGCACATATTAAAGGAAAAAACCACCCCTATTTAATGGGATATGTTATGCAAACATATATTGAATTTAAATTAATGATTTGTGAATGAATTAGAATTCTGGTTAAGATTAAATTAACAAATGCATTCAATAAAATCAGACAAATTTTTAAGCAGAGGTGGGGGGACATTTTAGTCTACTTGATTCATCGTAGCTCCTCTAAGTAAATTAAATGAAAAAAAAATTAATTTTTACAAAAAACTCTAGTTCAAAAATCTTATTTTTTTTATTTGAAATATTAAGTTAATCCTAATAGATAATAAAACCTTAAAGGTTACGTCCGATAACAAGGGGTTATTGTACAAATGGAATAAAGGTTGGACTTGGCAATCCGTCAATAGAATACAATCCTTTGAATTTTCAATCATCTTCGTCGTTTTCTGCTCATCTAGCTTAGCAGACGAATTTAAAGGAACTATTGGAGATGGAGCAATATTTGCAGCCGGGGCCGGGTGGGAATGCGATCGTCCCAAATCTAGTAAAAAGCCTAAATCCAGAGAAAAAATTTACCGCTTGAAAAAATTTAACATAATCTGTTCTACTTGTGATATTTGCCTTTAGTATTAATTTATACCAATATTATTTATAATTGATTTAGGTTAAACTGTGAAAATAATAATGTTAGGAGTTGAAACCTAGATTTAAAGGATTTATAGATTTACCTTTCTATCCTCTTAACCTAATCGCTATGATTACAGTCTCTTTTTATTATATTAATATTATGTTATATGTTATTGAAATATATAATAAAATAGCTGTATAGAAAAGCTAAGAGCTGAATAAATTTACTTTTAAATATTAGTGAGAGCTAAATAGCATGCAAGAATTTTGAAGTTATAAGAGGCATTTAACATTTTATGTAAGATGTTTAGGTTGGATAAAAGCTACAGGTAAAGCATTTAAGATTACCAAAAGAAAAAAAACAAAATTTATGGGCATTGCTCGTCTATGTGATTAATAGCCTCTTTTTTCGGGCATTCCACCAATGTAACAGAAGTTGTACAAGTAACTAAATCTATTAATTTTGTTAGGCTCTTCCCCATTAATGGTGACATATGATCAGGAACATGGATTAAATACCCTAACATTTCAAAACTTAGGTTATTTGTTTTCATAAAAAAAAAATTAATTTTTATTATAAATATATTATTCTTTGCATTTATAAAAATGGCTAATATATGTAACTTAATTTAAATTATTAATTTTTATTGTCAAATCAATTTAATAAATGCACCTTTATTAATTATTTTAAGTAATAACACCTGCCAGTGAAGTGAATAACAATGCACTTTCCAATATGATCAGTCATGAATCTACAACCACTCAACCATGCCAAATACCTATAAATGAAGTGAATACCGGAGCACTTTCCAATCTGATGATCATTCACAAACCTAAAACCACTCAACCATGCCAAATAACCCCCATTAAAGAAACCACCACAATGCCTAATAATAATAAATTTCCAATTGACCATAATTTCCAACCATGCCAAATAACCCCCATTATTAAAGAATCAATCCTTTCAGATGGCCATTTGGAGCCTAGTGAAAGTATCAATACATTATGCAATGTTTCTACACCAATATCTCAACCAAGTCAACTCACAAGTTTAAGCTTTTTCAAGCACGAACACAACAAAATGACATTATTAGAGAAGCAGACTCTAACATACCTGTTTTTTTAAAACCCTTTTCACCTCTTTTTACAGTAAGAAAAAATTTATTGATAATTGTTGAAGGCAGGGTTTTAAGATTAAGAAAGAAAAAAAATGGTAATTATTATTTTTCATGCAAAACATCTAATTGTACTTCAACATTTAATATAAGTGATTCAAAAACTAAAAAAAAGAATTTCATGTGGAGAGAATTGCACAAATAAAATTAATGAAGAGCTAGATGTGATGAGAATATTAAAAAAAAGGAGGAGACCACTAGCTGATTAAGTTTAGTTTCTTTATACCTTTTATGACCATGCTTTTGAAGTGTTTTATTTTGTAACATATTTTAATTCAATATTTATTTTTAAACTAGTCTAGTCAATTAAGCATTTAGTCAAGTTGATTCTTTTATCAAATTTTTAAATAATATCTTTAATAAAATTTTTACATTTTTATGCAATTACGTGTCTTTTTTTATTATATAGATAAAACAATTAAATAATGTGATACTCAGATTCAATGAATATGCTAAAAATTTAATTATTTAAAAAATATTATTTTTTTAAATTTATATTATTTTAATCTTATACATTTTTTCATTGTTCAAAGAATTTTTAAATATTTTGATTAAATTTTAATTAATAATTATAAGTTTGCCCTTAAATATCATCTTTCAAATTATAATGATTTAAAGCATTTATAAGTCTATTTTTAATATATTTATAAAACAATTAAACTACCACATAATTAGTAAATTTAGTAGCAGCAATATTTTATATGATCTTTTGTATTATTTTTATTGTTTTGTGATGGTGGATTATCATTTAATTCTCAACAATTATGATAATATTTACAAGTCTTGTTCATTTCACTATTTGGTAAATATGTAAAACAATTAAACTAGCACATCATTAATAAATTGCAGCAATATTTTATATCATCTTTTGTAATATTCTTATTATTTTGTGATAGTGAATTATTAATAAATTCTGAACAATTATGATATATTATCTTAATATCTTTTTAACTTCTAAAATTTTATTATTTAAAAATAATACTAAGAGCTTAGTCACCAAATAAATCACAACCATATTTACTTTAGGTAAAAATTTTAATAATTAACAATATTAAATTAGTTAATAATATTAAAATTGTTTAGTTTGTGATCAAATTCAAATGTTTGCATATTATTTAAAGGCTGAAGTTGGCTAACAAAATTTAAGCTATAGTTAGCTCTCACTAATATTTAAACTTAGAACAGATTATGTTAAATTTTTCCAAACGGTAAATTTTTTCTCTGGATTTGAACTTTTTACTGGATTTTCAAGTAAGTTCCACTCGGGACGAAAAGCCATTTGCGTGTAATAATTCAGTGCAAGAAGAAAAATATGCACCACCAAAAGGTTTTTTAATTTGAATTTAAATATAATCCGGAGACGATAATGATTCTTCCGCACGTTCACTTACAAACCTTATTAAGATTTTTTTCAGAGATATCACTAAATCATTCAATCGATAGTAGCCACAGGGTTATTAATAACAGGGACGTTTTAATGGTCATCTGATAAAAGCGAAATTAAGAATCAGTTAAAAAAAACCCATTATGACAGAAGTTTAGACGATTGTTCAAAATCAATTTGAATCCGGACATCTAGGGGCAACACAGACCAGTTGTTGCTTTATATCGTGCAGTTTATAATGTCGCTTGTCCATTTAAGAAGCCTCGCCGACGAAGTGAATCGTCGAAGTTTTAGCAAGTAAGACAAATTACTCTACCAACTAGGAGCGTCCATGCCTTAGCACTCCCTAAATCGAGAAAGAGGTAATAATTTGTCAATCTCTACAAAGTCCTGGGCGGATAAGTCTTTTCTTGTTGAATTAATGTGGGCTCCATTTGTAGTGCCCTTGCGTCAATAACTCCGCACTTGGGAATGCCACCGACCGTTAAATCCTTTAATGTTGTACCGACTATCCCCCAAAAGGTTATCTGCCGTTTATATATAATAACAGCGGGGAGTTGTCGGTCGACATTGTTTATGGTCAGAAAAGTCATATCTGATGGTATAAATCGACGTTGATTCTTTTTTATTCTTTTTTAAAATAATTATTTGCAGTCTTTCTTACTGCGGGCCGAGAATTTAACCTCCGGCACCGCATTAATTTTCTTGTTGCATTCTCTAATTCATTACATCTAATTCCGAAAACCTAGTTAGGGTGAGGTAGCTAGTATAAAAGTGCATCTAGTTTAGGGTTGGTAATACGTTAGACGAGTTTACGGTTTGGTTGATGAACATAATTCCCAAGCTAAAATTGACCTAAACGTTCCGTTTTAATCTGGACATCAGGTTAAGCCAAGACGAATAATCATTAAGCGGTCCCCTTTTTGTACCCAAGATTCAATTTTTAATTTAAAACAACTTTAACCCGCAAATGGTAGGATGAAATTTTTGTAGCGCGTATGATGCAGTGGGGTCCATACGAACCCCAATCTTGAACTTCTATAGCTTCAAAAGTCTAAATTATTTCAAAGAAAAAACGTATTTATATACCCTTAAACTAGTTTTATGAAGAAAATAAAATAGTTCCTAGTATTATTATCACTATTATACATTACAAACAATTTATATACATAAGGGGTTGGTTGCAATTTATTTTAAAATTTACATTGAGAATATATTATGGTTTTTAACATTAAGATTGAGAGTGTGGGATATATATACACCCCAATAGAATAACAATATTTGCTACGAGAGCAAATCAGCATCTGACGGTATACAACACTGGCTCATATGCCCTAACCGCGTGCCTCCTATCTCTCCTATATATCTTTGGATCAATCCATTATCAGCTGCCCGCTCAATCTCACTACCAACTTCCAACGAATGGGGCAATAAACAACAACAACTAATTTCAAAATATATTTTGTTATTAGATTTAGATCAAATTTAAATTACTAGTTTTGTTTATTTATTTTATTTGAGAAAAAAGTCACAAAATTTTGGCCAATAATATATATTATATTTTAAGATATTCAATATTTAAAAAGTTCTGGTGTCCGGAAAGATCCAATAGTCCCAATTGCGGATTAATATAGGCTTTTGAAGCGAGAATTTTTATGGCTGCTGGCAACTTGACTTCCATTAGATCATCTTTAAAAGAATTTATTCCAATTAAAGGTCAATTGAGACCTACATTGCTATTAAACGTAACCTTCCCCTTGCCCGAAGTCTTGGATGTGGCCGTTTTAAGCTCCCTTTCCAGAAATTAATCAAAATTTTTTATTCCCAGTTCAAGAACGTAAGGCATGTATCCTACTATCAGTTGATAAGGCAGACACTAGAGAGATACGTCGTTAATACAAGACCGTATAGGCACAAAGTTATTCAAATCAACAAAAAGTATATGATAGTAGAATTAAATAGGTATACTTTTTATTCGTTTTGACCAAACCATCCCCCCCCCCCCCTTTTTCCCTATGTAACGTGGGAACGTAACGCACGGCTATATCTTGATTATGTCAAAACATGCATTAAGTGCTTGGCAAGTCGATTAGGTCACCAAAGTTTTTAACGTAACTTTTGAAAAAGCACTCCAAAGGTTTAATAAATTGATCGCCGTATACATTTGCTAATCAACCTTATCAAGATGGATTTAAGCGACACAACATATTTAACGAATATACAACAAGCAAAAATGTCTGTTGAACTTTTACGCCTCGTCTGACTGACACACTATTAACTTAAACGCACAAACATACACCTATATTTAATAATAACATATAAGCTTCAAACAATATGATCAAGAATTACAATTGCAAGACACAAAATAAATAAAATATGTTAAACCTTAATGCAAAGACTTTTATTATTACAAGTCAAGGTTTAATCAACAAGAAGTAGAATAAAACAAATATACCTTTTTTAAATTAATAAGACATGGACATATAAAATTTTACCATTTTTAATTTAACTTAAATATATAACTACAAGACACGGTTTAATAAGAAACCAAAAATATACTTATATTAAATTAAAAACAATACAATATACTATCATAAATTAAAAGAATAAGCCAAAAATAATATCAAACAATGTGAATAAGAAAGGTTTTATATAAAGAAAAACAAAATTAGACGTAAGAAACTAATATTATAAGATACAAATAATTGCACCGTTTTAAATATTAAAGAAATTAAATATAATAGGACATATAAAAATCACACATGCTTTTGCTACTTTACATTATTTGTAACGTGATATTGTCACGTGAGCCAATCAGAGGAAAACCAATAAGATGGTTTATCGCAAAATTTTACCCTCCCCATTTGCAGCCATTTAAGCGTTTTTAAAAAATTTGTATGAAATTTGGGAAAAAACAAATTTTTTTTCACTATAATAAGCTTTATTATAGATATAAGACGGATTGGGTTGTTTTTTTCACTTAGTTATTTAGGTTTGTTTAAGTTTTCTGAATATTGTGTTTATTTGTTCATTAAAATTGTTTTTTCTTTAAATTATATTTGGGTAAAAAGATATAATTTTTAAAGAGTCTATAACATTCAGTCAAAATAAATAGTAAAAAAATGAGCTCGCATTTAAATATAAAACAAGGTTGTCCTATGAGATACATGAATAAGAAAAATCTTTACGTGGGTGGGCCTTTGCCATCCAGACTCATATTTATATTATGTGTTTGAAATGCGTTTCCTGTATCACTTTGAATTATGGGAGTCTAATCATGTTAATATGTTAGTTGAAATGTAAATTATGTTTTAATTTTTATGCCAATAACTCTCCTGGCATAAAGTAAGCCAGGTGTTTTATTAAAAATCTATTTTTCTATTGACGTCCCATTGCCGCCACCCTTTGCGTGAAAATTAACTTTTCAATTTTTCATTCGTAAATGAAAGATTTTGAGAGGAGTAGGGGCGAAGTAGATGAACATTAAAAATAATATTTTAAATTATCTGGTTTCGCCTCTTTCCATAAAATTTGGCAAATACCCGTATTTTAGGTGAGGAGGAGGAGGTCTGGATTCGATTTATATATAGGGGCTTTAATCCTCCGAAAATAGAACACGTGCGGAAACACTTTGAAGCTGCTGTGTGACCTTTGTAAACGATAAACCTGTGCCGTGTACCATTTTTTATGTTTCTCGAATTATACCTTTATACTAGTTAAAATGTGAGCATCCTCCAAATCCAAAGATTTTCAAGTCCAAATCGGTCGTCAACTGGCTATAAGTCGGGCTCAGTTAGTTGAATTTCGCATTTGATTCGCCAGAGCATGTGTGTATTTCAAAACATTTGCAGCAAAACAAATTTTTCTATTTGACGGTTGTTAAAAAAGATTTAATTAGACGGAAGGGGCGGGGGGGGGGGGGGCATTTAAGCAGGTAAATGATTCTGGTCTTCGGCTTTTGCCAAGGTTTTATAAGACCTGCATGGAGTAATATTTGGAGATGAAGGCGGCGTTATTTTGATGGTTATCTGGTGAAGATAAAATACTATTGACCCCAGGAAATATGTATCGAACAATTTCACTGTTCCCTATCCCCCCACAAAGGTGCAATAATGGTTTCTCATCGTTCCTCTTCATAGAAAAGAGTGGTTTATTATTTGATTTTTAATTTGGCGTTAAACTTAAGTAGTTATTTGAAAAAAAAATGTTACTCAAGTATTCTAGAGGTTCGTAAATTTAGTCGTTTTTGCCTATTATTGCCATTTTTTTGTATTCCCTGATAAGAAGGATGTCGTGATTTATTTTTAGATCTCTAAAAACTGTTTGATTGACATATTTTATGATTTCAGATAAAATACAAACTTTTTCGTTCGACAACATTAAATTTTAAATTTTTATTAAAAAATTAATAGCAAAGCAAATGTTTAAACTATGCATTTTTTGAATGCGCTTAAATATAGTTTTAAGCCCAATTTAATTATATTTAAATATAAATAATGTAAGTTTAAAGTCTTAGTTTTATGGCAATTTGAGAAGAAAATATTTAACGCCTAAAATTAAATAGCAAAAAAGTCAAGCAAAACCGGTTTATTGACGACTATTGTATATAAAAAAAGATTAAGTGTAAAAGTATTTTTTGAGATTTAAAAATATATTGGTAATTAACGAAGACTGGTCTCTCAAATCAAAGCCAACAGCAACCTACCTAGGTGCTTACCTAAAATCCGATGAAAACGTCGAGCAAGAAGTTAGGAACAAACTCAAAGTTGGGTGGCTAAAATGGAGATCGTTGACAGGTGTCCTGTTCGACAAAAATATACCAATAAAAGTTAAGGGCAAGGCTTACTCAAGCATAGTACAACCGGCAATAACATACGGCTTAGAAACAACAGCGTTAAGGAAAAGCGATGAAAGAATACTACAAACGATGGAAATGCGCATGCTACGGATGTTTCTCGGGGTGACTCGCAAAGACAAGATCCGCAACGATCATATACTTGAAAGTTTACACATATCACCGATACAAAATAAAGTCGAAATCAACAGACTCCGATGGTTTGGACACGTTATAAGGCAAAAAGACGGGTATCTAAGCAATCTGGTAAATGCAATTGAAGTGCAAGGCAAGAATAAAAGGGGCAGACCTAAACTCACCTGGTCTCAAAGAGTAGACGCTAGCATGAGATGTCACAACCTAAATAGAAATGAGTGTAGAGATAGAAACAAATGGAGACTTAAACTGAAAGAGCTCACTGCCTCAATGGCAAAAAGCTAACAATGAAAAAAAAAAAAAAACTTAGAGGCGTACCCCAGATATTTTAAATGGGGAAGGGGGAAGTTGGGGGGGGGGGGGGGGGCAGGTCTATTCGGTGTAAAATGAACTCGTGTAAAATGACCTTTTACACGAGTTCATTTTACACCGAATAGATACACGAATTCATTTTACACCGAATAGTAAAAACGCTTTGTAACATATTTATTATATTAAAATGATGGTTTTCGTATGTAAAATTTTATGAGGATTCCAAATATGTTATTCAATTTTGTCTAACTCTTAGTTTTCAAATAAATGCAATTTTAAAATTTTAATAACTATGAGAGATAGCATATATGAATTCTTACAAATTTATTAATTATAATAGACCAATCTAATATTATAAAACTAATATAATTATTTCATTCGCGCAATTCTCTAACTTATAATTTCTGTTAAAATATAGATAAATAAAGCCCAAATGTTAGTTCGGAATGTTATAATAAATAGATAAATTGTGACTCTTTATCGTGTTCCCGAGTGGCTAGAGTTCGTCTCTCCAGCCCAATCTCTAGCCCAATCGTGCCCCGGTTCTACTCCCTATGGTACACTTTTTTAAATTTTTTTTAATATACCCAAATGTTACCTGACTTAGATTAAAAATATTTTAGTAGTTCCTGGAGTGTTTTTATGTTATTTTAGGTAATTAAGATGAATATTATAATTTTTTTAAACCTTATTTTTTTGTCAATTACTTTTTATCTATAAAGATACCTCTATTAGGAAACTTTGTAAATATGTTCACTGGTAAATTAGCTTCTTATTTTAATTTTTAAAAGGTGACCCACATATTTCCCAATAAATAATAATACGCCATTTTTATTTTGAACAATTAATGTGTTATTATAAATTGTTTCATTCATTTAAAAATTTTTTAAACAACTTTAAAAATTTTTTAAATAACTTTAAAAATAAAGATCCTACTCCAACTGCGATGATTATGAATTCTTACATATAAAATGGTTGTTTCTTAAAAAAGGGATTTCGCCCCTTAAAGTTTAAAACATATACATTTTCATCATATTTACAATTTTTTATTTTTTCACGTCTATCAATATCGTATGTAATATTTATAGATAAAATAAATGCATCATGTATAATATCAAATAAAGGGCAATATTGGACAATTTGTGTTGTATATTTTTTCAAATTCTATAAATTAAATTACTAATTAGTGCGATGACCACGGACTCTAGTTTTTTGATTAAGCTTTTTAGTGTTGGATGGTATTTTTTAGCTTATAAGTTTTTTGTAGACGAGGTTACGTATCTTTTTACAATTTTACTTTTAGTTGTTTTTAATTTTTTATTAATAATATTTTGTTGTTCATCATGGGTGATTAATTGGCTTTGGTATATTATGAGTTAACTACAGAGATCAAACCTGCCATCTTAGGGAATATTAAATCCGTTTACCATTTTTCCTAATCAAACTTAGTTAGTCAGAAACATAGAATATTTTAGGAAAAAAGGTTAAACCAAAAAGATTCAAAAACAAAAATAAATTGAAATTGTTAAATTTAAACTTCAAATAATATTTTTATTAAAAATCGATAATATATCGTGTCGTATTTAAGTTTGGACGCGAAATATTTTGTATTATCTAAATGCCGTTGTAAGAGCTTAATATTTTAATAAAATTTATTTTTTATTATTTGTGAATAAAAATATAAGTTAAAAGGGATTTTAATATGTAAAAAAGATTTTTAAATTTTTTCTTTATAGGGTATATTTAGATATGTCAATATGGTCAAAAAAGGCCATTTTTCGTTATAGACGGATCTAAGGAGCTAAAGTTGGAAGAAACCAAGAAAAACGAAAAACATATATGAGATTAGGCCATCATGGGGATGCATTTTTTTATGTTTTCATAATAATCTCGTTTCTGACATAAATATTTGTTGACCTGTGAATTAAATTGTTGTTATTTTCAAATTGGTAAGGGAAAGATTTAATTTTCAATAATAAATTAAAATATATATTGCTCATTATAATAAATAATTCAAAAATACAATCGCATTTTATATAGTCATTTGAGAACCGAAGTTTCTAGAAGCAGGAAGCGACAAAAGGGAAAAAAAGGGAATGGTTCAAACGGCAGAAAGCAGCTGAAGTAAAGTTTATGGGTCATATAATAAATTAAAAGTGCACGCAGCTCCAGGGATAAAATAATAACAACATTTAAGTGTTTAAAATAACATTTTAGGAAGTGCTAGTATTTAAACTAAGTCAGGCAACACTTTGGTAAACACTTGGATATATTTAAAAAAAATTTAAAAAAGTGCACCATCGGGAGTAGAACCGGGCACGATTGGGCTGGAGAGACGAACTCTAGCCACTCGGCAACGCGAGTTATAAATTAAAGAGACAATTCATCTATTTATAATAACATTCCGAACTAACATTTGGGCTTTATTTATCTATATTTTAACAGAAATTATAAGTTAGATAATGTAATTTCGCGAATGAAATAGTTAAATTAGTTTTATAAAATTAGATTAATCTATTATAATTAATAAATTTGTAAAAATTTATATATGTGAATTTATATAGTTATCAAAATTTTGAAATCGCATTTATTTAAAAACTAAAAGAGTTAGACAAAATTGAATAACATATTTGGAATCCTCATAAAATTTTACATAAGAAAACTATTATTTTAATATAATAAATATGTTGCAAAGCGTTTTTACTATTTGGTGTAAAATGAACTCGTGTAAAAGTCTATTCGGTGTAAAATGAACTCGTGTAAAAGGTCATTTTACACGAGTTCATTTTACACCAAATAGACCTGCCGGAGTTGGGGCGCAGGAGACGCAGGGAATAATTTTGGGATACAATGAGGAGAGTGAAGCAAATTATGGCCTATTTTTTTCCATTTATGCTTCACAATGGTCCCTTAGCAAAGGGGGGGGAGGTGGTGCAATCTTTCTCGGTACGGCAATGATTACTGCTACTTCAAAATCTATTCGCTATTCGTAACATATTAATCTATTTCCAATTTCATTGACGACTCAAAAGTAACATTTAAATAAACCTTTTTTTTACACTTTAGTTTTTGAGAAACCTATATTCAGTTAAAAGAACTATATTAAATTTATAATTAAAAAATTAAATTATTCTCCCATAAAGGTTGTTTGTATCTTACCAATTGGGACTCTCATAAGTAGTAACGCTTAGATCCCATGCAAATGAATCATCGATTTCATCATTTTAATTAAATTTCTATAGTTCAAACGTTTATTTTTTATGTAAAAATGCAATGGTATCTATAAGTAAAAGATGCGATTACGCAATTCTCATTTTTCTCAAACTTAATGTCGTCTCCGGCTACAATTTTCAGCTGAGGTACGCTATCTATCGAAAAGGTACAGGTGTAACCGGTACACACAGACACGACGCGTGTAAATCATCTTTGTATTCGTGACGTTACACTTGAAATTCGTCTTGCTTGAATGAGAATGTTAACTTAATCTTTAGTTGACACCGAAGCTATTTCGAAGCTAGTTAAAGTGAATGGAAGACCCTTACGATCGATTCTAACTACCTTATCGAGATCACATTTAAGTGTTGGAAACCCTACTTTTGAAGAACCATTATTCCGGTGAGAAAAGGAGGCAGCCATTGTCACAGCCGGCTTAAGCTCCATTCCTCCTTCATGCAGAAGGGGCTCAACCAATTGCGTTTAGCACCTCGACATAGATCATTGGCTCAAAACCGTTCCCCTCTTTAAGGTTTTCAAAATCTGGGCTGCCTTCAGATCTGGGTATTGAGTCGGGTCCATGCCACCATAATCCGCAAAATATACGAGGCAGGGCAAAGGTCTTTGCAATTATCCATAATAATTTTGCCTTCTTTTCCAAACTCAAATCATTAAATTTTCCAATGACAATCACCTATTTATGTACATAATAATAGCAAAAAATAAATTTAAAAAAAATTGGGTGGGGGCAGGTCTTTTTTAAGGGCACGTGCAAAGTGAGTTTTTATTCTTGTGAAATTTTAAAAATTTGACAAATATTTTGTAATATAACGCAAATTTTTAAAAAGTTGCCAAATTTAGTTTATTCACATAAAATGCTTTTTCTAAAATAAATTATTTTTATACAATTTAAAAAAAAATTTTTTTTTAGTATTTTTAAAATTTTACGTATATAAAAACTCACTTTGCACGTGCCCTAAGCATTAATAAATTCGTGTAACAGCATTTAATGACATAATGTCATTTTATAAATGAATGTATAAAATGGTTTTACATTTGGTTTTTTGTTTTAATAAAATTTATGATGTGGAATTTGTATTTGGTATTTATTTATCTTTTTATTGAATTTATTCTTTTTTACGTTTGTGAAACAATAATGTATAACTAAATATATTTAACTTTTTTTCCTCACGCAGCGCAATAACCCGCAAGATGTCTATCACATATATTTATTCCGTTTTTTACTATATAAAGCTGCGGCTAATACTTCTTTCAAATATAAAAAAAATATTTCTAAATTAAAAAAAATTTTAGCGGCTATCAAAGGTTTTTTGGTCGTTTTAGGATAAAACTGATTTCGCGACTAGAAAAAAATTAAATAATAATTTTAATGTTAAAATTTTATGTAATTTCTAATTTTGATCTCAAATAATGAGATATATTTTAAGTATATCAAGCTTAAACATAAACACTTATGTTATATAAAATATTTAGCACCCTTTAAATCAGACACGGGTCGGTTTTAAATTTAAAACGTTATTTAAAGTTTGAATTAAATTATTTAGCTCTGTTTACTTTATATATCAATTTTTTCAATCTCTTTTGTTTTAGAATATATTTTGTTATTTTTCATTTTTTTAAAAGAATTTTTAACGTTCAGAGCGCAATGATGGTCGGTCTGGTTTTTAATATAATCGGTTAAAGTTTTCGAGCTGTGTTATATATTTTATGGGGAAATAAACTAAATTATTTATAAAATTTGACCTTAATCCTTTTAAATTGTTTATTTCGGGGTAACGTAATGAAGCTAGATACAAGTTAATCGACGCATCCGTAGATTGACATTTATCAATTAGTTCGATAAGATGATCCTTAAGCTCTTCCAACTTAAATATCTGTGCTCCGTATATTAAACTGAGGTCGGATTACTAGTCTTTGGTATCGATGTTAGATAAACCGCCATATATATACCTAAATAACAAGATTATTAACCCGTTAAAACAGGCCAACAAATTTTTGAGTCATGAGCTAATTACGAGACCGAACTTAATCTTATGAATTTTCGTCCATTTACCCTTTTTTTCTATTAAATTTTGTAAGTTAGCTAAAAACATTTATAATTTTTAAAAAAAAAAGTTAAGAAAAAAACAAATATAAAATAGCTGTACTATTTAAACTTCAAATAATATTTTCATAAAAGATAAGATACGAGCCCTATTTAGGTTGGGATAACAATAATGTTTAGAGGTGTATTTAAAATTTTTTTTCTCATTATTTGAGGTAGATAATATATGTTAAGCCACGTGCATGAGTTTTATTTTTAATATAACAAATTTTTAAAAAATTTATTTTGTAAACGAACCTAATTTTTTACAAAGTTGTTAAATTTAGTTATTGCACATGAAATACTTTTTATAAAATGAGAAAATATTAAAAAAAATTTTAAATTTCTAGAGTTGTTAATTTACGAAGATGAAAACTCACTTTGCGCATGGCATTACAAGTTTTTAATATAGAAATTTGGCCAGAAGGGGCCATTTTTTCTAGCCGAGAGAAACCGGAAACAAAAAATATATATGTGAAATAAGGCCATGTTATTTAATATCTGTCAAATTCTTTTTCATGACATAAATATTTGTCGATCTGCGTAATATAAGATAAATTTTTTAGCCCTTCAAATGTTTTTAATTTCTTAGTTGTTTTCGGTTAAATATCAAACAGAACCTGATTAAAAAATTACAAGGCAATAGCTTGTGATATAAAATTTTGGGGATGTTAATCGTTGTCGTTAGTATTCAATTGTGTACCAGAGATCCGCAGCCGATCCGGAAACCCGGACCCGGCCCGGCCCGGCCCGGGCCGGCGCCGGGCCGGCGCTGACTGGAAAAAATTAACATCCGGGCGGGCCGGGCCTGACATAATAAAAAATTTTTCTCGCCCGGGCCGGCGCAAAAATTCCGGGCCGGGTTGGGCCTAGGCCCGGCCCGGGTTGGTTAAATAAATTAATATATATATAAAATTATTTATTAAATTATTTTTTATTAAACTTCATTACAGCATAACTTCTCTGTAAATAAGTTTTTCTTTTAATATAGATTAAATGGCCTATTTTTTTCTCACTATAATTTTCATTCATTGATAAAATTAATTTTCCCGCAATATGGACCTAAAACAAAAAATTGAGGATAAGATTGTTGATGAAAGATCCAATACGCACGGCAAATCTATTGTCTGGACCAATTCTTACAAATGTTTTTTATTTTTATAACAATAAAAATTTTGATGTATATTCATTTTTATCATAGAGTTTGCATCATATATAAGTACAAAATTTAATTTATATAAATTGAACAAAATTTAAGATAAATATTGAAAATTATAAAAATAATTAAACCCGGGTTTTAGCTGGGCTTAAAATTTTTCTTCCGGGCCGGGCTCAAAAATTTAAAAAAAAAACCGGGTTGGGCCGGGCCGGCGTAAAGGCAAAAAAAATTGAACCCGGGCCGGCGTAAAGGTAAAAAAATTAAACCCGGGCCGGGCCGGGCTCCCAAATTTTGGTTTTTGCGGATCTCTGTTGTGTACATTAAAACCCCATGTATTTACAGGCAGCGTCTCCTACTCCCCAAATTTCATGGAAGAGCTACCCCCCTCGGCAAAATCTCAGGGGTAACTTTATCCCCCCCCCCCCCCATCCAAATTTTTGCCTGATTAGAAGCAGCCACTTCAAATCAATTCAATTTTATTTATTATAATGAATTATTATAATGATATAAATGTTTAAAATTATTGATAATTAATTTATTATCTAATTGCAATAAAATGTCCTCTTCAGATTTTAACAAAAGGAGAATTTGTAAAAACATATCTCCCATTTTGTTACGAAGAGAAGTTTTAATTAATTTTATCTTGCTCATTGATCTCTCAGCGCTACAGCTGGAGATCGTTATTGTGAGCAAGATTTTATATATTTTTTTAAGGTTTTCAAAACTGTTGTATGTTTTATTTAAAGCCCTATAAGGTAGTAAAAAATTGTCATCTGAAAAACAAGGTTTCATCAACATCCTCATCACTTTTTTCAACGTCGTCCTCCGGATGTTTACAAAAACTCTCTGGAGTATTTTTTGATTCTAGAATTTAAAAGAATATTAACCATTCAAATATTGGGTAGAAATGATTCCATCTATTAAAGCTTGGCGGAAAAACGGAATAAACATTTTCATTTCTTCAGAAATTAAATAAGGGTCAAGGTCGTAAAAAGCACATATCTCGTTTATATTTTCCACATTTACTTCACTGTATTTTTTTAATGAAGCTGTGGTAAAATACGAGACTCCTTTATAAAATTGTAAAGTATCGTCATTAAATCTTTCGTGAAATTGCATCAAGATAAGATCCAAAGCTTTAAAATATGTTTTAATACGATATCTATGAATCATATACTATTTTTACCTTTTGATTACGTCCACCTCGCCGCATTTTTGTTTTGAACTAAAGATTTTTAATTGCTTCCCATTTAAGGGAAGGGTGAACCTTTAGACAGTAACTCTTAAATTTGTCACTTCGGATTTTTCTGCGTGCGCAATGGCAGTGTCTCCTACTCCGGGGGGGGGGGGGTAGGAACCAAGCGGTTCCAAAAAATTGGCCGAGGGGGTTAGGTATAGTTATGGGGGGTATTTTAAAAAGGAGGCTAACTATAGCAGTCAAAGGGGGTAATTTATTTAACAAGAATATAATATTTTTCTCAATTTTTTACACGTCTACACACAAAACATATATAACACTGGTCGACAAAAAATGACTACATATTTTAGACCAAAAACTTTGAACATTTTTCTAGCGCAGTTTTTTCTGCTAAACATCAAGGTGCTTTCCGTTTTTTCCTATCTGATCTAGTTTTCATTTTATTTAAACATCATGGTGCTTTCCTTTTTTTCCTACCTGATCTAGTTTTCATTTTATTTGCTATAGTTGTCAAAAAGTACCTTTTTGGCATATTTTTACCTAAATTTACTATATCAAAAAATTATTTAAAAATAAAATTTTTTATATGTAAATGTAGGTTAAGAAGTGATTTTAAATAATACTATTTTTTTTTTAATATAGCTTTTTTATTTTATATGTTGTTGTTGTTTTTAACCACTGCGAATTTTTAATATGGTTGAAGGTGGCTCGGAGGTGTGAGCGAGCTTAGAGGCGGCTAGAATAGGATTTGTCCATAGGTCTAATGGATTAATCGGGGTGCCACGTGATGGGCATGAGAGCCAGTGATGTAGGCTGTCTGCGGATTTTTTGCAGTCGTAAAACATGTCGTCAGATGCATAGACGCGGTTACGAAAATCGACTAGGTAGAAAAATCCAGATCTTAGTTGTGAAAGAAGACACCTCTCTCGTCTAGAGAGAGTGGTTTCGGAGGGTGAAATGGGAGGGGGCCAGCCATTCAGAAGAATGGGGCAAGGTTTGTATGATATGGTTTCTTTAACAGCGTTGGTGTGGATTAGCTGGTGTAGTTGCTTAGTTGTAAAGTTGGGGTCAAATAGGTGTTTGACACGAGGAAGGCTGTATGAGGGGAGGGTGTTTTTCATTGAACCTTTTTATTTTATATATATTTAAGATTGGAAAAATTTAAACGCACCTATAAAAATTTTTTTAATAATTATTAAAAAATGTTTTATATTATTCTAAAATATTAAAATTATAATAAATTATGTTGCTAGATCGAAAAATGTTAAATAAATAAAAAAAAGTGTAACAATATACTCTTAAGCTATATTTTTATTTGTATAATAAAAATAAAATATTAAATATATATAAAATGTTACAATTAATTTTAATTATTTAAAATTACCAAATTTTCAAATTTTGTTTACCCTTTTTTGGTACCCCTTGTTAACCAAAGTTTTCGACTTGGAAATTATCACTCTTTGTGTATGCCTTCCAATAATGTCCAATACAAAATTTCATGCCGAGTGACATCCCATTGCGCAGGCAGAAAAATCCGAAGTGACAAATTTAAGAGTCACTGTCTAAAGGTTCACCCTTTCCTTAAATGGGAAGCAGTTAAAAATCTATACACGACGATATTTTACAATTTTATAAAAGAGTTTCGTATTTTACCACAGCTTCATTAAAAAAATACAATGAAGTAAATGTGGAAAATATAAACGAGATATTTGCTTTTTACGACCTTGACCCTTATTTGATTTCTGAAGAAATGAAAATGTTTATTCCGTTTTTCCGCTAATAGATGGAATTATTTCTACCCAATATTTGAATGGTTAATATTTTTTTTTAAATTCTAGAATCAAAAAATACTCCAGAGAGTTTCTGTAATTATTTTAAGGACGACGTTGAAAAAAGTGATGAGGATGATGATGAAACCTTGTTTAGTTCAGATGACAATTTTTTACTACCTTATAGGGCTTTAAATAAAACATACAACAGTTTTGAAAACCTTAAAAAAATATATAAAATCTTGCTCAATAACGATCTCCAGCTGTATCGCTGAGAGATCAATGAGCAAGATAAAATTAATTAAAACTTTTCTTCGTAACAAAATGGGAAATATGGTTTTACAAAATCTCCTTTTGTTAAAATCTGAAGAGGACATTTTATTGCAATTAGATAATAACTTAATTATCAATAATTTTAAACAAAATTGAATTGATTTGAAGTGGCTGCTTATAACACAGGTCAACAATTTGAGAGTTATGAGTTAACTTCAGAGATCAAACCAGCCAACTTAGGGAATATAAAATCCGTTTACCGTTTTTCCTAATTAAACTTAGTTAGTTAGTTATAAACATTGAAAATTTTAGAAAAAAAGGTCAAACCAAAAAAGATTCAATAACGAAAATAAATTGAAATTCTATTTTTGCATATTTACAATATTTAAACTGTTAGATTCAAACTTCAAATAATATTTTCATTAAAAATCGATAATATGATGTTTCGTATTTAAGTTTGGACGCGAAATATTTTGTATTATCTAAATGCCGATTTAAGAGCTTGATATATTAATAAAATTTATTATTATTTGTGAATAAAAATATAAGTTACAAGGGATTTTTATATGCAAAAAAGATTTTTAAATTTTTTCTTTTTAGGGTATATTAAGATCTGTGAATATGGTCAAAAAAGGTCATTTTTTGTTATAGAAGGATCTAAGGAGCCAAAGACGGAAGAAACTATGAAAAACAAAAAATATATTTGAGATTAGGCCATCATGAAGATGCATTCTTTTATGTTTTCATAAAATTCACGCTCCTGTTGATATTTGTTGACCTGTGTAATCAGACAAAAAATTAGGTGGGGGGGGGGGGGGGGGGGGATAAAGTTACCCCCGAGATTTTACCGAGGGGGGTAGCTCTTCCATGAAATTTGGGGAGTAGGAGACGCTGCGCAATGGGATGTCACTCGGCATGAAACTTTATATCGGACATTATTGGAAGGCATACACAAATAGTGATAATTTCCAAGTCGAAAACTTTGGTTAACAAGGGGTACCAAAGGGTAAACAAAATTTGAAAACTTGGTTTTAAATAATTAAAATTAATTGTAACATTTTACATATATTTAATATTTTATTTTTATTATACAAATAAAAATATAGCTTAAGAGTATATTGTTACACTTTCTTTTATTTATTTAACATTTTTCGATCTAGCAACATAATTAATTATAATTAATATTTTAGAATACTATAAAAAAATTTTGAATAATTATTAAAAAAAATTTTATAGGTGCGTTTAAAATTTTTTTCCAATCTTAAATATATATAAAATAAAAAAGCTATAATTAAAAAAAAATAGTATTATTTAAAATCACTTCTTAACCTACATTTACATATAAAAATTTTTATTTTTAAATAATTTGTTGATATAGTAAATATAGGTAAAAATATGCCAAAAAGGTACTTTAGTGTTATATATGTTTTGTGTGTAGACGTGTAAAAAATTGAGAAAAATATTATATTTTTGTTAAATAAATTACCCACTTTGACTGCTATAGTTACCCTCCTTTTTAAAATACCCCCCATAACTATACCTACCCCCCTCGAATACCTACCCCCCTCGGCCGATTTTTTGGAACCGCTTGGTTCCCCCCCCCCCCCCCCCCCCCCCCCCCGGAATAGGAGACACTGTTTACAGGTGCAATCTTCAATTTAATTCTTACAAGTATCTCATATTAATTAGAAGTATACTTAAGGATATGTACGTTTTAGGTCCGAAATCCCATATCTCGCTCTCGGAAAAATCCAGAAATCGGCTCTTATCCGAGTTGTCACAAAATAATACGTAAAACACCTTGCTCCGTCTACCTAGGACAAATTTGTGGCTATGAAAAACGTGAACATGCCGATCTTTATTACAAATTAAAATTGAGCGGTAGAAACAAAACTTATTTTTTTTTAAATTTACTTCCACCTTCACCATCGCGCCGCCGTCATTTTCTTATAGCTGAGGTGTACTCAGAAATTTTTCGAGAAGGGGGGGGGGGGGGGGGGTGGAGGGAGTGAGAAGTACATTAGAAAAAAATATTTGAGGAAACATTAAGGTTGAATACGACGTTGTCATATAGACATAATTTTTATTCCATTTTTAAAACGTTTTATACAAATGTTATCCACCCTTCTCGGTACGCCAATGTTTAGCTGCCTGTAATTTGGCTTACACCAAAATGTAGTATTATTTTCTGATATTCTAATTCAAACTAAATAAACCGAGGCAAACATAACTTTATATTAAACACATATATCTATATACATGGCAAAATGCAGTTTTACTAAAAACACAAGGTTTGTGCAATTTAACATTTGATCCCTCGTCAAATCTAATATTTTATTAAAATAATTAATTAGCAATATTTTGTGAAATACTGAACAAATTTTTGATAATAGTTATTTTTTGTGCTTAAATATTTGAAAATATATGAAAAAATGCGTTCTTTTACAAAATAAAAATTAAATATTTAGAACAGAAAAGTTCGTCTTAAACGTGGACTTAATAAAAAAAAATTTATGAAAATAATTCACTTACTGAATTTGTCGATCTTATAAAATTAATCTACCCAAATATTTTTCAATCCAACTTAGCACATACCGTTTAAGTTTAAATTTTCAGACTCATTCAACCACACCGAACATTTTAGGTAACAATCAATTTGAATTAAAGTAGTAAAGGTAACATTTCACATGAATTTTGAATTCGGAGTTTTCCCCCCATACCTTTTCAGATGCGCCATACCGTTTAGGGCTTTGAATCTTTTAACCCTAAGCAATTAATATCGCGGAAAATTTATTTTTTATGGCTTCCACTTTAGGCACATTATTGGGTATGGCTTTCTTAGGTCAGTAGCTTCAAGGTGGTTGTTTTAAATTAAAAATATATAAGACGGGCCGGACCGGATTGGCACAGCTTGAACTGTGATTGGGATATGGAGTAAAATGGAGAAACTAAATCTAACTTATCATGCTTTTTGATTTACCATTAAATTTTTGTTAAGGGGCTATGCCCTGACGGGTATGCCGTCTCTTTTAAGAGATGTAGGGCAATGAGGGCATTGTTTTAGCAGGTAAATGATTCTGGCCGTCGATTTTTGCCAGGGTTGTAAATTCTGCATGCTATAATATTCCGGAGAATGCGGCGTCATAATAGATATTATGGTATTGGCGGAGAGACGCGCTTAATCCTGCTGAGGTTATGAACGTCACCGCATAGCATATCAGTGTCTCCTACTTCGAGAGGGGGGGGGGGGGGGGGGGGGGTAGGAACCAAGAGGATCCAAAAAACGGCCGAGGGGGGTAGGTATTCGAGGGGGATAGGTATAGTTATTGGGGGTATTTTAAAAAGGAGGGTAACTATAGCAGTCAAAGTGCGTAATTTATTTAACAAGAATATAATATTTTTCTCAATTTTTTACACGTCTACACACAAAACATATATAACACTGGTCGACAAAAAATGACTACATATTTTAGACCAAAAACTTTGAACATTTTTCTAGCGCAGTTTTTTCTGCTAAACATCATGGTGCTTTTCGTTTTTTCCTATCTGATCTAGTTTTTATTTAAAAACATCATGGTGCTTTCCGTTTTTTCCTACCTGATCTAGTTTTTATTTTATTTGCTATTAAAGTTGTCAAAAAGTACCTTATTGGCATATTTTTACCTAAATTTACTATATCAAAATATTATTTAAAAATAAAAATTTTTATATGTAAATGTAGGTTAATTGGGGATTTTAAATAATACTATTTTTTTTTTGATTATAGCTTTTTTATTTTATATATATTTAAGATTGGAAAAAAAATTTAAACGCACCTATAAAAATTTTTTAATAATTATTAAAATTTTTTTTTATAGTATTCTAAAATATTAAAATTATAATAAATTATGTTGCTAGATCGAAAAATGTTAAATAAATAAAAGAAAGTGTAACAATATACTCTTAAGCTATATTTTTATTTGTATAATAAAAATAAAATATTGAATATATGTAAAATGTTACAATTAATTTTATTTATCCCTTTTTTGCTACCCCTTGTTAACCAAAGTTTTCGACTTGGAAATTATCACTATTCGTGTATGCCTTCCAATAATGTCCAATACAAAGTTTCATGCCGAGTGACATCCCAATCCGCAGGCAGAAAAATCCGAAGTGACAATTTTAAAAGTCACTCTCTAAAGGTTTACCCTTCTCTTAAATGGGAAGCAATTAAAAATCTATACACGACGATACTTTACAATTTTATAAAGGAGTCTCGTATTTTACCACAGCTTCATTAAAAAAATACAATGAATGTGGAAAATATAAACGAGATATGTGCTTTTTACGACCTTGACCCTTATTTGATTTCTGAAGAAATGAAAATGTTTATTCAGTTTTTCCCCCAAGCTTTAATAGATGGAATCATTTCTACCCAATATTTGAATGGTAATATTTTTTTTAAATTCTAGAATCAAAAAATACTCCAGAGAGTTTCTGTAACTATCCGGAGGACGACGTTGAAAAAAGTGATGAGGATGATGATGAAACCTTGTTCAGTTCAGATGACAATACTACCTTATAGGGCGTTAAATAAAACATACAACAGTTGTGAAAACCTTAAAAAAATATATAAAATTTTGCTCAAAAACGATCTCCAGCTGTAGCGCTGAGAGATCAATGAGCAAGATAAAATTAATTAAAACTTCTCTTCGTAACAAAATGGGAGATATATTTTTACAAAATCTCCTTTTGTTAAAATCTGAAGAGGACATTTTATTGCAATTAGATAATGACTTAATTATCCATAATTTTAAACATTTATATTATTATAATAATTTATTATAATTAAAATTGAATTGATTTGAAGTGGCTGCTTATAACACAGGTCAACAATTTTGTGAGAGTTATGAGTTAACTACAGGAATCAAACCTGCCAACTTAGGGAATATCAAATCCGTTTACGGTTTTTCCTAATCAAACTTAGTTAGTTAGTTATAAACATTGAAAATTTTAGAAAAAAAGGTCAAAAAACCAAAAAAGATTCAAAAACGAAAATAAATTGAAATTTTATTTTTGCATATTTACAATATTTAAACTGTTAGATTCAAACTTCAAATAATATTTTCATTAAAAATCGATAATATAATGTTTCGTATTTAAGTTTGGACGCGAAATATTTTGTATTATCTAAATGCCGACGTAAGAACTTGATACATTAATAAAATTTATTTTTTATTATTTGTGAATAAAAATATAAGTTACAAGGGATTTTTATATGCAAAAAAGATTTTTAAATTTTTTCTTTTTAAGGTATAAAAAGATCTGTGAATATGGTCAAAAAAGGTCATTTTTTGTTATAGACGGATCTAAGGAGCTAGAGACGGAAGAAACTATAAAAAACAAAAAATATATATGAGATTAGGCCATCATGAGGATGCATTCCTTTATTTTTTCATAAAATTCACGCTTCTATTGATAATTGTTGACCTGTGTAATCAGAAAAAAATTGGGTGGGGGGGGGATAAAGTTACCCCCGCGATTTTGCCGAGGGGGGTAGCTCTTCCATGAAATTTGGGGAGTAGGAGACGCTAGCATCAATGCTCCTCACCAAAAAATTTTTTTTGTTAGCCACTAAAATATATTTATATAATTATAAAAAATACAAAAAAAATTGTTTTCTTGCCAAAATTCAAAATTATGTTATTATCAATTACAAATTACACGATCCAACCTTGAAAACGACGTCGGACATTAAGCGGTCATTGTTAAGTTGTATAAATTGTTGAAGATCTTCGTTCGCTGGAAAGATACTTGGAGCCATTTTTATTTACTATTCTTAATTGAGTAAAAAATTTGGAGAAAATGTTTAGTTTTGCAAAAAAAAGGAGAAATAAAGTTTCAAGAAAGAGAAAATAAAATTAGAAGATTTGGCTCCGACAACTTTTCATTATTTTTTTTTATTTTCTATTCATTAGATTGCTCGTGCAATTAAAAAAAGTTAGTGCAGTGCAGATATAAAATTGAAAAGTCAAGAGTTCCGACTGTTTACTTAGCGCAAAATTAAAAAATTATTTGATCCCTTTGATTTTGGACGACAGAGGCTCTTACGCGATGGCCCAATCTTTTTATCCCTTTTTCCGCTTGTTCCGATGATGCCATTCTTTAATAAAACAAAGTTTATAAAGATGCAGGAGTCGGAATTTTAGAAAGTCCTAAATAAATCTTTTTATATCTAATATATATAAAAAACTATTACAAAAGGCCAAAGTGGGTGGTCATTAATATATATGAAAACATGATTATAAAAACACAGCCAATAAACATACATGCTGGTATGATTGATTCACGAGCCAGCCAGCCAGCCTTCTAATTTTTAACATTAAAAATTTTTTTTTGATTTTGAAAATTAATGTTAAAATTCTCGAAAAGCCTCTTTTAATTTAAATAAATCATTTTATATATTATATTATGCCAAAATGTTAATAATAACATTTTCAATCTTAGAATTTAAAAAAGGCCAAAATAGAGTTTGTTATTATAAATAACGACCCATTGTTTGGCATATGATATTGCCTTAACACTTTTTATAGCTCATAAGTCTACTCGATACAAGATTTATTTCACTATTTTTAATTACTAACAATTTAATACCATGCTAAAGTCGTAATAATTGAATAGAATAACTATTTTAAGAATATTCATTTTTCATAAGCATTCAAATCCCGTTTCAGGTCTATTTCCACCTACACGACATATTTCACAGGTCAACAAATATCAATGTCAGAAACGTGAATTTTATGAAAACATAATAGAATGCATCTTCATGATGGCCTAATCTCATATATATTTTTTGTTTTTCTTAATTTCTTCTGTCTTTGGCTCCTTAGATCCGTCTATAACGCAAAATGACTTTTGACCAAATTGACAGATCTAAATATACCCTAAAAAAAAAATTTAAAAATTTTTTTTGATCACAAATAATAAAAAATAAATTTTATTGATATATCAAGCTCTTACATCGGCATTTAGATAATAAAAAATATTTTGCGTCCAAACTTAAATACGACACGATATATTATCGGTTTTTAATGAAAATATTATTTGAAGTTTACATTTAACAGTTTAACTATTGTGAATATGCAAAAATAAAATCTCAATTTATTTTTGTTTTTGAATCTTTTTTGGTTTTTTTTGACCTTTTTTTCTAAAATTTTTAATGTTTATACCTGACTAACTAAGTTTGATTAGGAAAAACGGTAAACTAATTTGATATTCCCTAAGATGGCAGGTTTGATCTCTGTAGTTTTAACTCATAACTCTAAAAAAATTGTTGACCTGTGTTTTAACCCTATCAAAATCTCTTTTGCTCTATATTTTGCAGCTTGATCGCTCTAAAATTAACAATATAGATAAGTAAATTTTTCATCGTATAGTCAATAATTAGATAGAAAACATTAGCCTAGCCCGAAATTAAGTTTTTTACTAATTATGACCCCTCCTGTTTCTCGGTCCGTTTTAGGCGGGGTTTTGGATTCTAATTGTAGTAGCTAGATAATTTGATTATCCAGTTTCTCAAAGTTTGTTCAATTTTAATTAATTTTGGTGGTTGGATTTTCAACAATGGAAATAACGGTCTAACCCAAAAGCGCTCAGTTTTGTTTCTCATAAGCACGCCCGCGGAAGCCTCGGCGCCTATTTAAGATACATCGGCGATGTTTTAAAAATCCTCAGCGCACTTTAAAGAGGCACGACGTATGAATACTTAGTTGTGCGCTGAGTTTCACAAATAAGTAATATTCATGTCTGTGCCCAATTAAATTATTTTATGTCTTAAAAGCTCGCATAATTTTACCTAAAGTCTTAAAAACGCCTAAACATTATTCTTTAGGTCTTAAAAACACGCAAAAACTATTTTTTAAATCTCAAAAGGGCACAAAATTTTTTCTTTAGATCCTAAAAGCGCGCAAAAATTTTCACAACATTATTTTTAAAGTCTTAAAAGCACCCAAAAATTATTTAGGTTTTAAAAGCGCGCAAAATTGTTTTTATTAATAAAGGCGTCAATAAATAATTTTTAAGATCTTAAAAGCGCGCAAAAATTATTGTTTAGGTCTCAAAAAGGCGTTAACATTATTGTTTTTGGTTCACTAATGAGCGCAAAAATTACTCCTCTCAAGCGCACGAAAATTATTCTTAACGTCTTGATATTAGTAAACCAAATTCTAGGTCGTCCGACCTTGAAATAAATAAAGAGTGTAGAATTATTATACCCTCCTTTATCGTGTGAGAATAATTTCAACTTTTTATTATTATTTTTAAAATTAAAAAATAAGGCACAATTAAACCAGGCTCATTTTTTTCTAATTCATAATCGGCCCGTTTTTTGGGCGGGCTAGCAAAAGGGCGAGCAGCCTACTTTGACCTCCCTCAAGTGCAAATACTATAAAAACTGAAATGTCACTACCTTTGGCCATGTCTTATTTTGTATTAATTTTTTCGAAAAATAAAAATAAAAACTCATGAATGGTGATAAGGCATATTGCATTATCAATTCGGAGCCATTGATGGAAGGTGATAAAAATGCAATCTGATTGAAAAATCCTTAGATTTTAATTTTACGAAAAACTTAAATATTAATAGATACAAGATATAAAATAACTCAGAGGTAACCAAACATCTCCACTGGATCATAAAATCTGTTACTCCTACGCTCCGCCAAACCCAAGATTATAAAAAGCACGTAGGCTGAGAGGTCAATATATTGCAAACCTCCACATTTAGAAAAATTAGGTGAATGACTGTTATTTTTAAAAATTTGCAAACTCTTATAATTTGATATACAAGGTTACCCCCTCTCCATTTTGGGGCACTTTTTTTAAACAAAGGTTTGATCATAAACAGATTATATAACCGCATGAATAATTTATAAGACCAATTGAGTTTTCATATTATATCGAAAGATTAAAAATACAAGTGAAATATTCTAGTGTGCAAATGCTTAATTACATTTTTTATCCGGTCCTATTTACTGCTGGATTCTTCATAAATTTGATGCTTCTCGCTATGCTCACTCTTGTAAGGAAATTTCGACGAGACCCAAACTACCGGTTTCTCCGAACTATCGTGACCTGCAGTGTGGGCATGTCCATAGGTTACGTTATCCATTACTTGGAGCAAAGACGGAGAAATTTATACGCTCATAGCACTGTGGTTTGGAAAACGCAGGTATTCCTTCACGTCTATTCCATCTATATAACTGTGCGGATGTCGTTGATCGATACTAATATGATGGCTATCGTGATTTACATTTTCGAGAAATATTTGAGTGCATCACGGCCCTAAACACTCACCCGATTGCGTAGGACGGGTTGGTACAAGAAACTACCACTAGCATTTATCATTTTTTGTATCCTGCACCTTAATATGGCTATCAAGCCTCAATACCAAATCACAGCGATAAATATCACAAATGACAATGTTTACAATAATATCACAGCAAATCCTTCGAACTGTTTAGACGGAAAACAACCTTACACGATTGTAAAAAGGCCTTTGGGCCTTGGTGAAACTTGGTTTATCCCGGTTAGTTTGGTCGTTTGTTAACTTACGCGTTATGGGTCATTCGCTCACAAAAAATTAATTTTGAAGCAACGACTTGTCCGTACCATACGCAAGTAAGCAACACGGACCTAAGTAGAAGAGCACCACCGATAGGGCTCAACCGAATGAGTAATATTACTCCTTTGAAACTCGATCGAATTCTCCTACCGGTAACGCAAATAGCTACAACTCCCATAGCACACATGGATTTCGTGTTACCGTCCGCGTCGACATCGATAAGTCCGTCTCAGCAAGTTTCAACTTTTGCCCAGCGACTTCGAAGCATTAAGATGGCTCTCATCCTGGCATGCTGGTACGCCGTCATTGCAACCGTCTCCTTTATACTTACTTGGCCCTTAATTATTAGTGTCACCGTTTACCACGTCCGATTGAGCACTTGCACCGGTAACCAATGCTACATATTGGTCCCGAAGCGTAATTTAATCTTAGTCGAGGCATTTAATTACGCCTTCATACCGTCTGCCTACGTTTGCATCGACCGAAAATTATTTCGCTATATGACCCATAATTTCGCTACACTTTGGAAAAAAATAAAATCTCTCGTTTGAGATGTTAGCTGTCAAAAGTTAACCAAAGATTCATATATGCGTTTTATTGTTGACACGACCCAATCTTTTCCTGTTAGGAACCATCTTAAGAATAAAACTAACTTATTAATGGAAAGACCTTAAGCACATGTAAACTTAGTTGGGAAAGTTAAGCAGCGTTGAGGTTGGTTAGTAGTTGGATTGGTGACCGTCAATGCATCCCAAAGTTCATTTTTTTGAGAGCCTTAACCCATTAACCTAGGTCACCGGCGGGTGTTAATCTCAAATAAAGCTATAAAGTAAAAGTCTGATATAAAGTTAAAAGAGGCAAAGCCGCGAGATTAAGCCGTTCCTTAATAGGGAAAAAGGGTTGGAAACTCCTTAACCATAGTTTGTTTTTACCTCATTAAACAATGCCTAAAGAGAGGCGTCAATTTGTTTTTTTTTTGGTGGGAAAGTAATGAATACCCTAAAAATTTAGCCATTCGGCTCAGATCCATGGTTTCATCTAACAAACTTGGTTGAGGTTTTTTTGGTTTTAGCATAAAAGCTGCTTCTTATACACTCCAAGATTGCCTTGTTAATACGTGTATAATGTTGTAAATTTTTCATTCATAATTTAATCTTAGATTTTTTCTTCTTGAATAATAGACATTACACTGTCCGACAAATTTTACAGGATCGATTTAGATTAAGGGTCAGGATATAATAATAATTTAAATGTATGCACACATTTTTTTGATTTAAGGGCCCACCCTTTTTAGATGGACTAGGCAGCTAACCAAACAAAGCCCTATTGCCTTTGGGAAAAGGGAGGCGGGGGCGCCAGACAAATCAAAATAAATAGTAAAAATAAAAATCCAACCGGAGGGCCGTAAACGAGTATGGCGACCATATATGAGAAAGATTTAATTTATTTTTTTGGTGAAAGACCAAAAAGCGAATTTTCCACCCGTATAGATTTTAGTCAATAAATTTTTATCTAGGAATACCATTACTCAAACTCGTAGTCATATATTAGATAGTACTTACAATTTATAAAAGAATTACTTATAACTAGTTTTCGAGTAAAAATTTTTTTTAAATTAGTAATTATCGAGTTGGGAGGATTATTTTTATATTACTTATTTAAAGGGCTATTTTGAAAATAAATAATTACCCATTATTGACTAGGCAAAAAACCGGTCAGTATCTTTTCTTGATTATGTCCCATTTCCTAACATTTAGAGTTAAAATAGTCATACTTTACTTACCTCTATTCCTTGGATGGTTTGCCTGCCATAAATTTTTAAATAATGGAACCATGTTGCAAATATTTTCAATGGAACAATAAAGAATAAGGGTTGGGATATTCAGAGCTATGAAAAGTGTGGGCCAATGTGGAAAAAATGGGGTAATTTCTCGGACCAAAAAAAGGAGAAAAAAACTCAGTATTCTAATATCCCCCAAAAAATTAGATATAACCCTTTCCAAAGCAGAATGGTGGGGGGGGGGGGGGGGGGGGGGCATTTGAAAAAAAGAACGGGGGGACCTTGTTTTTAAAATTTTATGAGATTAGAAAATTAATTATAAAAAGATACTTGAGCAGAAAAACTTCCATTATATAATTATTTTATTGATTAGAGCTGAGACCTCTACAAAAAAATGAGTTTGGCCTATTATTAAAACCCACAAAGCCCTTTAAATAAAAAGCTCCATAGTGTTAGAAAAAATGGGGCTTTTTAAAAATGTGTCTTAATGAAATTCTTTTACCACGTTATGGCATCGTAATAATTAAATCTAAGTCAATATAAAATATTACAGTCACCTTGTAATATAATAAAATTGATTAATGACGATTTTCTGGTTGTATCATAATCCAAACTTAAATTTTTTTAATTTTCTTAATTATCAAGCATAAAGAACCGTGACATGTCCGAAGTTAGCAGGTATACATATTTTTCCTTTCTTAGGTTGCTTATTTAAACCAACGTAAAGTAAATTCCAATTTTTATTTCCCGCTTGACAGTGATATACCCAGGGCCGTACCAGCCTATCTCATGGGTCAGACATTTGCTGAGCGCTAAGACAGGGGAAACCGGTCACATAGACTCGCGAAATTTGTAAATTAATCGGTGTATATAATTTAAATTTTGTAGACTTGTGGTTTTATGAATGTTTGTATAATTTTGGTCTAGGCGACGTTAATATGAGACCGAAGATGAATGACTTTGGTGTATATGTTAAATTCTAAGAGTCGAAGTTTGAGCAAATGAAAAGCACTAACTGACTCATTAAGGCCCACATAAGATTTTGATGCATTTTTAACAATCTCGTTTATCAAATCCGAAGTCAACCAGCTCAGCCAGGATTAAAGCTCAAGGGTTGAACAAGCTGTGAGGAATATATGAGATAAATTTTCATTCAAGCAAGATCGAAAAGGAAATTTATTCGTTTTACCTATGAATTAAGATGTATTTGTCTAGTTTACAAAACTTTAATTTTATCTTATTTACTTATTAAAAAATGGATAATTTTTCTGATTTTAAAATAAAATAGTATTTGGGACAAAGTACTTCGATCTTTGGAAATTATCTTTTATATAAAATACAGGTTGTAATTAGCTCATGTTCGATGGGCACTAGTTTCACACTCTAATTTTATAAAAATGGTTTTAGTTATTCATGAGCCATTTGATGCCCTACCAAGTTATAAAGTCTGGAACAGTCGCTAGGCATGTAAAGGCCAAAAAATGAATTTTAAAGATTGGCCCTCAAACTCAAAAGCTTTCATTTATGCAGTCCAATATCCATGTAAAGGCAATTCTCTCAGCTATCCGATATTGATTTTGCATGTTGCGCAAGCGCCCCTTCATTAGCCCTTTTTGTTTGCGTGCCGGTTTAGCGATAATTTAAAAAATTTTAAGGATAATTTTATTTACAACTTATTTGACCCCGCTGCTAAAATTCGGGAATCCGGCACACCCGAACAAAAATATTAGAGAATTCAATAAAAGACCCGCTTAACCTTATCAGAAAAACTAATATCCCTTTTTAGCTGATTTCCTAAATCTTTAAGTTTAATTAGATAGTATTAGTTGCAATTTTTGATTATAAATGAATGAATGAATTTGTTTATTGAAAAACAAAAACAAATTACGTCATTTTTTAGAACACAAACAAATTAAATTTGATTGTTGCCATTTCATTAAAAAATATTTAAAGTATGATGAAATTTGCTGACATTATGACTCTTTTATGTTGCTGCTTAAGTAAATTGTTTTAATTAACTTAAATAAAACGGCTAAAAACTCGAATATGATTGAATTCAACCATATTTATAGGACCACCCAAGACTAAAACGAATTCAAAGTCGAATGGGAAAATTACCACGGAAGAAAATAATAAAGTTCAAAGTGGCGGTGAAGCAAGTGGTGATTTTGTTTGTGGGGGTAATTATTAGATTTACTTTCCTAAAAATCAATGGTCGGCTCCCTTCTTTTTTTAAGATGAGAATCAATCCACTCTTTAATAAGAGGGCCGTAACTTTTAGGGGATGGAAGGGGCAACCCTTACTATCGTCCCCATGTTATAAAAAACATGTTACATAATAATTTTATTCGCGAAAAGCACCCCATATTTTTTAAAAGTCCTGATTACGACGACTCAACTTATTTGCACTAAAAACATTTACAACTCTTGTCTCATGCTAGATGGCCAGCTTTTGGATATGCCCACCGGTGTAGTGCTAAATGAGCTCACTAATAAATCCATGACCCGATGTCAGAATTGCACTATGAAAAGTCGAATAAATTTGATGAATGAAGACGGTATTTAAAATTTTATTATATTAGAATATCATTTTGACATAGTCGTTAGATAAATATTTTCACGATAACCTGGTTGCATAGTAATGATTGACCGTAAGGAAATTGCCAAATTGCTCTTGGCATTTTAGCCCTTTGACATAAATATGGTAAATTCAATAACCTATTGGTCCTACCCTCGCTAAAGTACAAGTTGAATATAGGACACTTATATTTCGACTGGAAGCAGTGTTGTTTAAAATTCGTATATCTTTTAATTTTTGCTTGGACAGTCAAATATGTTTTTATTTAGGGATTTAATGATAAATTATCGCTTGCTTCAAATAATTTTAGCTAGGTTTGTCCAATAGCATATTCCATAAATTCAATAGAATATTCTATAATTTGGTTCATTCTAAAGATTTAAAAAATGATCGTTTTTAAAAAACGGCATTAACATTTATTTATATCTAATCATTACTCATATAAAAATATAGATTTAGCTCTTAAGTAATGATTTGTAAATATAGTAAACGAACCTTAGTATCGTCACACCGGCCAGCGCCTTGTATAAAAGGGAGGGAGGTGGCGGATGGTCTGCCCCTTTAATAATTCAGACAGTTTTATATGGTTATATTTAAACAAAAAAAGTAGATTTTTCCTTAAAATTGCAACCAGCCCTAATTTTGCTTGAATCAAGCAATTTTTTCTTGCCTATATAATTTATACAGCAAAATAATGTGCTTTCATCCAACCCCACCCTCATTTTGACAATTGATTGTGTTTGCCAATGCTATAACATTTTAAGTAACTAAATAGTAAATTCCCTATTTATTAGAATATTGGGATTTTACCGAGTCTGATGTGAAACCAGTTGAAGGTAATGGTGATCAAATGTGCTCAAAAAAGTCTTTGGTTCATGCAGATACAAGAGGCTCTAATAATAATTTACCTCTTTTGGAAACAGATTTTCCAATCATAACCGAATCTAAGCCAATCAAGAATTATGACTTACCTCTTTTGGAAACACATTTTCCACTTTTAACCGAATCTAAGCCAAATGAACCCTTAGATAGCCGTCTAATACCAACTCAAAAAGATATAAATAAGGCTCAAAACGGGGCTGCCTACGCCGGTTGTACCGTCCCCGGAAGCATAATCCACTACTATCCTTACAGTAAAACTCTAAAAATACAAGTTAAAACAGGTCGACAAAAATCAATGTTGAAAAAATTATGACACTGGGGGAAAATGATTTTTATGATAGCCTTATCTCATTTATATTTTTCCTTTCGAATTTTTTTCGCCTTCGGCTATTTTCTAAGGTGTCCAATAAAATGGCCAAATTTTAACAATTTTGTCACTTCAAAATTACCTATAGAAAAAAACTTAAAAAAAAATTTTTTTGCATGTTAAAATCAATTGTAACTTATATTTATCTCAAATATTAAAAAATTTTATTTTTAAGTATATCATAAGTATATCAAGCTTTGACATCAGTATTTAGGCTATACAGAATATCTGGTAGCCCAAATTGAATAGGACACAATATATTATCGGGTTTGAATATAAAATATTATTAGAAGTTTGAATATAACAGTTTAACTGTTTTAAGTAGAAAAAATTTTTTTAAATATTTTTTTGTTTTTAATTCTTTTATGTTATTCTCACATTTTTTCAAAAAATTTTCAATATAGCTGACTTAAAAAAGTTTGATTAGAAAAATCACGGATTGTATAAAATTCATAATCTGAAATTAGCTCAGGTTTCAAAAATGTTAACCTGTGTAATAAGTGCGCAAGATCTTCTTTGCGTGTTATTCCATATATAAATATAAATGTTTATGCTTATATAGTTACTCCCAAAACGTTAAAATTTGGTGTTAATGAAGTTCGTAAATTCAAAAAGGAATGGACTATAGTGGAAATGAGACAAAAATGGATCAGAGCAGGTTAGCCGAGTTTTCAGCGAAGTGTTACTTTTCATTTAAATATTAGACGCTTCTTGCTTTTATTTATAGCCATTCCAAAAAAAGTGGAATACGGCATGAAGGAATATCGAGTATTTAAGGAGGAAACAACCGTTCTTGAAATGGAACAGTCCCGACACGAAAAGGAAGAGTTGGTCTATTATCAATCCATATGAGGCAAGTTTTTTATCATTAACATTATATTTATTTTATTCATGCATATCAAAAAATCCAAAAAAATTCATAAAATTTTAACAATTCAAAAAAACATTATTTTGTTACACATATATTATATATTTATGCATATACACAAAATCCACAAAAAAATCAAAAAATTTTAACAATTTAAAAAAACATTATTTTGTTACACATATATTATATATTCATGCATATACAAAAAACCCAAAAAAACCAAAAAATTTTAACATTTTAAAAAAATACTTTTATTCTGATACATATATACAATTTATATTCATGCATATATAAAAAACAAAAAAATTTGATGTTACATATAAATTTATATTATACTATATATTCAAAAAAATAAAAAATTACAATATTTTAATATAATAATATATTTATTTTCATAATTAACTTATCAATCTTTATTTATATTTTTGCATCGGATGACTCAACTCGACTCTGTATATGCTCAATTGGTTCCATAATTTTTTGGCACGCTTCGCGGAAAAGGACAAACACAAATGGCTAAATTATATTTATATCTTGTTGTATGTCAAGTCTTTTAATTCAAAATTTATAAATCTTATTTTTAAATGTAAGTGTGTCTGATTGTTGTGTCATTTTTTGAATATATCCATGTCTATGTTTTATTTGTTGATCTTTACTCTTGTTATTGAAGAAGCTCAAGGGTCATTTTGAATGATCGGTGAGGGGTTATATTTATTATTATTTCTCCTTATTTTATTTTCGTTTTATATAAATGATTTTGTGTCTAAAATGTTTCGCTGTAATGGTAATTTAATGATTTCCTAATAATGCATTTCCGCTGATATTTTATGCTTTGTATTTATTTCCATTTTATGCTTTACAATAACTATACATAGTTTTGGTTCTATTTCCTGTAAGTTGGTCCTCTCAATTCACCGCTAAAATTATTAGACCGATCTCAAAAGTTTTACCTTGACAAGACTTTATTTATCACATGTCTATAATAATAAAAGAATATGGATGCTACATTTTGTAATTGTGGATAAAATGACACGGCAGATAGTTCACTTTATTTAACACCCCGAAAATGGTAAATATGAATCATTTTATTTAGTGTTATATTTGCAAGTAATTATTTTTCTTTTAATATTATTAATATAATATTTTTTATTTTGATTGTTTGTCAATCAATCAATTTTTTATGACTCCATTTAAAAAAATTGTCAAATATTTTCGGTGTGGGGGCCGCAACATATTCCTTTTTTATAGTCTTAAAATTTATTTCTCATAATGTTGTTAATTTTCCATTGTTTAATGTTTTAAATATTTTATTGTTTAATGTTTTATTACAATTCAAAGCTTTTACGTTTATTTAATATTGATTTGAAAAAAATGTTATTTTATCTTTTTATATGTTTTAATTAATAAAATAATGTGTAAATTTTTATATAGTTTTTATAAATACCTGGAGTTGGCTTTTAAAATTATTCCTCATAAATTACCGTTGCAAGATTATAACTAATCGATTGATGTAGATATGCAAATATATTATGTTATTTCTTATAATATTTAGATGGGATTCATCAAATCATGTGGCGATCTTAACGGTTTCAAATAGATTTCCTACCATTATTTTATCATATCAAATTTCGAGGTGGAAAACGCTTGTTGTCACAAACTTACTGTGTCACAAGAGTTTTTGAGACCTGGGCCTTGCTACTCATTTATGTCTCGTAAAAAAAGGGTTCTGGGGTGGGGAGTGGGCGGGGGGAGTTGACAACAAGGCCCGAACGCACTCTTGATAGTTACCTCCCCGTGGTGAGTGCGGTAACAAATAATTTAGAACTTATATACTAAATTATTTGGCTAAAACTATCAAATTTAATTTTTATTTATATAACTAAAAATATAATGTTATCAAGTAAAATTGAATTCGTAATTTGTTTTAGTGTATTAAGCTTTCCATTTTGTGAGCTCTCACAAATATCACAATTTTTACCTTAGTTATGTATAAATAAAAAGGCGAATCAAGATAAATATATTTGCTTTAACATCTTTGTTTTAGTTCAATTATTTTTGTCTTAATTATGTTTATCAAAATATTAATATTTTATTCGCCATAATAGCGGTTTCTTAATTTTTAATTATTTACTAGATATAACACAGATTTAATTTTTGAGAGTCATGAGCTAACTACAGAGATCTATATGGGATTTTCAAATCCGTTTACCGTTTTTTCTAATCAAACTTAGTTATTCAGCTAAACATTGAAATTTATAAAAAATGCCTAAAAAAACAAAAAAGATTCAAAAATAAATTAATTTTTTTTTTGCATATTTACAACAACTGTTAAATTCAATCAAATAAAATTTTTATTAAAAACATATAATATATTGTGTCGTATTTAAGTTTGGACGCGAAATATTTTTATCTATATGCTGATGTAAGAGCTTGATATACCAAAAATATTTCTTATTATTTGATATGTTAAATATAAGTTACACGGGATTTTTATATGAAAAAAAGTTTCTTAAATTTTTTCTTTTTAGGGTATTACCGATCTGTCAATTTCGTCAAAAAGGCCATTATGGACGGATTTAAGGAGCCGAAGGCGGAAGAAACTATGAAAAACGGAAAAAATATATATGAGATTAGCGTCATGGGGATGTATGCCTTTACGTTTTCATAAACTTATTTTTCCATTGATATTTGTTGACTTGTGTAATAAATGAAATATTAATATAAGTTGCCCATTTACAATATGTCTAGCAAATAAAATTTATTTTAAAAAAAATTAGCAAACAGGCTTAGGCTGGCCCGCTCGCTAAAGTAAAACTATTGTGTTCAGTTTTTTTTAATTTTTTTTGAATAATATGCGACACATTCAAATATTTTTAGACATCGTTTGAGAAGACAAGATAATAAATTGGCATTAAGATAAAGGGATTGTGTATGAACAAATATTATTTTATATCAATAAATAACATATCTCCTTTAATCACTTAAAATACATTAGTAAATAAACAAGATTTACTGAATTTTTTTAAAAATCGACCAGAAAAAGATTATCTTTTAGTTTTTTAGTGGCCTGATGTAAACATTTAAAAGCCATTAAATGACATTTTATTTTTTTTGGTAAGGAGGTGGAAAAATTTGCTCGTTTGATCCCAAAGCTAGCCTATAAATAAACTGGGATTGGGATCAAATACACCAGTAATTTTTAAGAATAACAGATTGATCAGTGCGTAAATGAGGTAAAGGTAAGTTGATATGGTAAATTAAAATTGTCCGCATTGATGTCCGTATTTCACTAAAAAATTCGCTCAATATGTAAAAAATTTAATTTAATTTATTAAAAATTATAATTAAATCAATTACGTTCTTAATAAGGGCGCTGACAAAGTTAATATAAATGTAAAAAAATATCATAAAATTTCCAAAGATTTTTTTTAGAAATAAAACTTTAAATCTGGCAACTTTTTATAGAAGTGCTATAGTATTAAACAATTTTTTTTTAATTTTAAGATTCAAAAAATAATTTAACTCTGAACGCCACGCCCTTAGCATTGAAAATATTTATTCTGAGCAAAAAGACTTTTAGAATTTAAAAAATCATAAAATAACTCAACTTTGAAAGTGCCCTAATGTTCATTAGAACTAATCAAATGTTTAATTATATTTAAGTAGGTGGCTCCTTAAATAAAATTATTGGCAACATTAGCTGACAATAACTTACAGCAAAATTAAATTTATAACATTTAATAAAAGCAAAAAAAGGCAAAAAATAAAAGTTAATTTTTAGCGTGCGCTAATATATTTAAATAATTTTATTATGATATAATAAATAGAATAATCCACACACCATTTTTATATAATGTCGCTATTTGGAGTTTTTAATTATGTCAAATGCCTTATCAAAATGTCTCATTAATATTTTTGAATCATTCATAGGGTCTTCTTCAATATTCGATAGTGCAGCTTCGTTACTTTACGCGACTACCTAATATAACATATAATATAATTGTTATTGCAATTAGGGCATGTCAAAACTCCGGTGATCGGCAAAAAGTAGGATTTTCCCTGGAGTTTGTTAATTAATATTAGCCCATTGTAAATATTTGGTTTGTGTATTTCTGTAGCAAAAATTCATTTTTTAAACGAAAGTTGTAAATAAATGAAAAAGCAGCTGATTAAGCAATTCCTGGTATTTAATGTTATTATTTTTTTATTCATTTTTTGCGAATTGAAGTTATGTTAAGCCCTGATAGCAATAACACATTAATAAAATGTAACTTAAAAAAATTCTAAAATACTTCGGCGCCGGAATAACCGTCTGTTTTATGGGAGAGCGTTTCTAAAGAGATATCATCATAATCGATAGGCATATTTTTGAGTTTCAATTTGAATATCGCCAAGCGAGAATTAAAATCAGGGAATGGTACTTTGATTAACTTACCCAAACGGCCTGGCCGAATAAGATCCTGTTAAGCATTTAAAATAAATCAAATAAAAAAAAATACAGTTATACCAAAAGAATTAAATTATTGGCTGCCAATTTTTATTAGGCCCAATAACTGAAAAAATTTATCAGTCATACGGCATAATTTTTTTCAAGTTTTATAAGCTCAGCATTATATAAAGAGTAAATTTTTAAGAGACGAATCCACTTTCTAAATTAAAAATTTATCGAACCAATTTGGTTTGAATGTCAAGAGCCAGGTTATGTAAATTTTTAATCAAATCTGTTAATATTACATATCTAGGTTTACTTCTGAGTAATTATCGACCAGCATAATCGGGGTTAAATTTTCGAATTAATGTAAAACTTTTAAATGATTATAAAGGTCTACAAAAATCAATGAATGTAGTCAAACTATTAAATTCAAACTTCAAACATTATTTATCTTCAAAACCGATAACTTGTCGTGTCCTTTTTAGGTTGGGGTGCCAATTATTTTTTAAAAACTAAATGATGTAAAAGCTTGGTACATTTAAAAATTTTATTTCTCATTATTTGAGATAAAAAATATAAGTTACAAGAGATTTGGATATACAAATAATTTTTTTTCAATTTTTTCATTTAGGTAATCTCCCAAAAAAATAATCAATTTAGCCATTTTTTCAATATATACCTAAGAAAATAGCGGAAGGCGAAGGAGACCTTGGAGAACTGAATATATGAGATAAGGTCATATGGATCGACCTGTGAATAATAAAAACGGTAAATCGAAAGTAACAGATTAATCAAAAAAAAAGGTAATAATGCGAAAAACAATAGTCTAATAAAATTAAAAGATGCGGGTTAGGCTATCTTAGTAAAATAAAGTACATAATGAAATTTGTATGCTCAAATAAATTAATAATTAAACAAAAAATAAACTTTGTCAATTTTATCAATTCGGTTGGTAGCGGCAACAACTAAAACCTGTCCCATCTCTTCCACGCCATCTAATTTGGTCAAAAGTTACGTAAGAACCCTATCTCCAACATGAGAATTTTTACAATTGACAACAATAGCAAAAACGTCAATTAGGCTAAAAAATATAAAGTTTCTTAAATTTTTTTAAGATAATATGAATTATTTAAAAAAAATGAACAAAAAATTAAGAAAAAAACGTTTTTGTTTGTTTTAAATTAAACTTTGGTAGCCACTAGTAAGTTAATAAAAGAAAAATTGATGGACGGCAAAAAAACCGATAAAATATGTTTAACTATGTTTTGTAGTTAAATCATAATTAAAATTAGGTAATTAATAATTACTTTAGTCAATTCAAGGGCGTAGCAAGTTGTAAAGCTTGGGAGGGGGTTTCAAAAAAAAAAATTTGCCGCCTTCGGCGGCATAGTGCGGGCCTGATTCTTATAATTGTTACTTAATTTTGCTTTTTAAAAGTTGAGTAATCATTAAGGACTTTTATAAATAATGTTTATTAAACAAACTTTATGGTATTAAGAAAATTATATTATTGATATATTATATGCAATAAATTTTTATATTAATGATACAATTATGTAATGAATTTATATAATAATAATATTTAACTAGTATTTTAATTTGTGGGGAAGGGAGATTTTAAAATTAAATATTAAAAAATATTTTAAATGTAATTTAATTTTAATTTAATTGGTATTTTAGTTTTGGGGGGGGGGGGGGGGGGGGGGGGGGGGGGGGGGGATATGCACTAAAAATTTTTAATTTGGGTGGGGATATGGCATGCTTGGAGGGAGTTTCATCCCCAAATCCCCCCCCCCCCCCCCTCCTACGCCAATGAGTCAATTCTACCGCATATCGATTTCGTCCAAAAAATAATGGATGGTGTAACTGTTTTTGCTTTGGAAAAATATCATACGGATCATGCGCCCAGATTCACCGACGTATTTGCTAAAAAGCTCGGGCCTTTAGAAACTATTTCACATTACACAGGTCAACAAATATCAATTTTAGAATAAAAAATTTATAAAAACATAGCATACATTATGCCTTATCTCATATATATTTTCCGTTTTTGGTAGTTTCTTTCGCCTTCGGCTCCGTCCTTATAGAAAAAAATGACCTCTGACCGAATTGACAGATTTTGTGACCTCGAGAACCCCTAAAAAGAAAATCAAGATTCTTTTTTTATATAAAAATCTCTTGTAACTTACATTTATTATCACAAATAATGAGAAATAACTTTTGTTAGCATATCAAACTCTTACAATAGCCTTTAGATAATACAAAATATTTCGCGTCCAACCTTAAATACGACACGATATATTATCGGTTTTTTAATAAAAATATTATTTGAAGTTTGAATTTAACAGTTTAGCTGTTGTGAATATGCAAAATTTTATTTTTGTTTTTGAAACTTTTTTGTTTTTTTGACTAAAATTTTCAATGTTTTTAGCTGACTCACTAAGTTTGATTAGAAAAAACGGTAAACATTTGAAAATCCGTAAGATGGCAGGTTTGATCTCTGTAGTAAGCTCATAACTCTTAAAAAATTGTTGACCTGTGTTATAATAGGGTTATTTAAGATGTGTGCGGCGTGTATGGGTGATTATTATAAAATTGTCCACTCCAGAGCCGAAAAAAGCTTATTTTTGAGCCAGATCCATTTTTTGCTTTTATCAAAATACGGAGAATAAAGTGTTTTATTAAAGAGAAGGAATTTGAAGTTCCCCACATATAACCCCATTAATTTTTCCTTGAATTTTAAAGAGCTAAAAATAAATTTGGCTCAAAAATAAGCCTTTTCGAGCTTTGGTTTACAAGTTAAATGTATAGAATTAAAGAACCAAATATATTTTGACGGAAAAGAAATTGAGACCGCTTTGCATGGCTTTAGCTACCATAGTTTTTTAACATCCTGAAGGTCCATGCAAAAATTCTTATTATTTAAAAAGAAAACAAATGAAATAAATGAAAAAATATCTTTAAATAAGGTGTGAAAAAATTAATTTAAATATAACTATGAAATACTTCAGGCATAAGACCCATTTTCTTAAAAATTTCGGGATATTTCAGGGGCCATTCAATCGTTTTGATAAGTTCTTTTTTCACATCCTCCATACCTCCAATGTATTCCCATTTACCTATAAAAATATGAAACGATGACATATATTGGTAAAATTTAACTTTCAATCGAGATAATCAGAACCTGCACGACACGTTTGTACATTCTTTTTTTTCGTTTACCGTTACTTCTAGTCTGGTCTAGAGCCCATAATTAATTTTAGCCAACTTAAAATCTAAATTCGCTTAATATTTCTTTTGTTTCAATTAAGTCAACTTTTACTTTCTTTTTTAATTTGTTAAAACTTATTGGCTAAACTCATTTCTGACAATTGTTAAAAATTTTTTTTATAAATTATTGGATTTCTTTTTTATCAGCAAAATAAAATATTATAGCTGCATCATAATTTTTTATCAAGCCTTAAATTTAATTTAAATTTACTTAATTTCACATTGTAATTAAAATTTACTTCAGAGATATCAAGTTAATTTTTTTCATAGCGCTGGGTTTTACACATTTAAGAGCTTTCTTAAGACCTGCTATGCCAATAGATTTTTTTAGCGGATTATCTAAAAAATAACAAATTTATAACAAAAACGCTAAAACTCAATATGAACAAAAACGTTAAAAAACAATATTTTAAAAACCTTAATGAATAAAGCAAAAACTTAATAAAGAAAAAGGTAAGGTAATATAAAGGTTGTTAATGGAATAAAATTATATTAAAAATTTTACCTGTTTGAGTATTATAGCGCGTGCAAGTAGAGATTTTAACAGCTCAAGTATAGCCATTTGTGTGATTAACAGATTCTTTGAGTACTTCGGAGATTGTAGAAATAGAATTGGAAAATTTGGCGTCAGCGCTATAATGTGTAATCACATGGTCAAATATCTGAAAACAAAAACAATTAAATTTTTTCTGCAAAAATGTTTTTTATTATATTTGTATGCAACATATGTGCCAATTAAACCCTTCCGCTTATTAGTAGTAGTTAAAAAGTAGTTGATATCTTTCAATGTTGTTTGGAGCATTATTTCAATTTCGTATTCAAATCGACCTGGTTTTGTAAATCAAGATCCACTAACTTAAGACGGTTCGTTATACCAATAAAAAGTCATGATAAAAAATTAATTAATTTGGGAGTCAAAGCTTATAACAAGTAAAGCTACATAGATAAATAGGCAAAATAGCAGATTTGTCAAAATGCGCATCAAACCCTGCATGCCTTTTCGAATTCTAATATATTAGTCATGGACGTATTTAGTAATTACAAACTTTGTCGTAATAGATTTATGATTAAAAATAATTAATTCCAATTCACGATGATAAGTAAATAAAAAAATGTCAATATCACTAGCCTCAGTATAATAATATTATATTTTTTTATTTCAAATTACTCAATGCCCTCTTAAACTATAATTAAAATACTATTTTTTTATTCGTTATTTTCTCTTTATATTACACAGGTCAATAAACATCAATGTCACAAAAAATAATTATGAAAACATAAAAGCATGCATCCCCATGATATCATCATCTCTTATATATTTTCCGTTTTTCTTAGTTTATTTCGCCTTCGGCTCCTTAGATCCGTCCATATCATAATATTGGCCTTTTTTGACCAAATTGACAGATCTTAATATACCCTAAAAAGAAAAAATGTAAGAATTCTATTTTTAAAAACTCCTTGTAACTTATATATAATCACTAACAATGAGAAATAAATTTTATTAGTGAAAAGATTATATTTTCTAAAATGTAAATAATATATATGGTGAATTGATATTACATTGAGTTAAATTTAAATGTAGTTGTGTGGGTTAGGCCAATGTGGCCTAACCCATGATGAATTTGGGTTGAGCTTTGATTCTGGGTCTTTGCAGGAATTGTCAGCTGTATGTATGTTGTTAGATGATTGAAAGATGGATGATTTGTCCCAAATATTTCAATTAAAAAAATTAAATTATGTCTTATTTACACACCTATCCCTCTAAGAAAAATATTTTTTTGTCATAATTTGTTTGGGTGCACCAATAAGGTGCTAATGATTTACAATCAAACTAATTAAAGAGGGATAAGTTGATATAAACTTTACAAAATTAAGTGATATAATTTATTTGGTAATATGATATCATTTAATTGAAATTACATTTGGTAAGGGATATAATTAGTGTTATAATTTAATAAGGTGGTTGTGCTAAGTATTAATATTTAAGGATAATAAAAAGATAAGCACCATTTGTAAATTCCTAATAAGTTTTAAAATTATAATAGGACCAACTAATCTTTTATATCCTGTACTAAGCGGGTATTCGTGCAAATCTTTTTTTTTAGCCCTTAGATGTTATATGGATTTTACGCCCTCCCCTTGCCAAGACCAGGAATTTTAAAACATTTTAATGTTTGTATGTGTCAACTGGATTTAAATGGGGGGGATTAAAAAGGGAACCTTATTTTCAGGGTGACCTTATAGCACTTACAAAAACCAGTTTTCTAACTCCGCTATCACATTATTCATACAAAAGTAAATCTCTTTTTTATTAAAATTTTTTTTTTTAGAATTATATGATGTATTTTTCACTAGAATAATGAAAAGCTATTGAAATACCTAAAAATTATTTCTTATAAGAAAAACTATGTATCTTGCATTTCTATGAACAGCTATTGAGCCTAAAAATATATGTCTTTAAACCTCAAACCTATTTTCCAACCTAAAATACCTTTTCTACTTAATAGAATAACTCTGTCATGCTTAATAATTAATGTCCTGAGGCATATAACATTAATAATTGAAGGATTGTTTAATCCAAAGCTACCCTTTCCAATAAAATAAATATGACTGCTTAACAATTTATGTAGTAATATTTATAGTTCTAAGGCAATATGTTTAAGGACTGTATAAGCCTAAATTTTAATTGTAAAAAAAAGGTTGTAAAATAAGTTTAACTATTATAGGTTAGTTTTCAATATTGTAATTCATTAAAATCAAAATTGTGAGGCCAATAATAAGGATTTTCCGATTTGGCCAATGCACCATTGAAAAGATTATATTTTCTAAAATGTAAATAATATATATGGTGAATTGATATTACATTGAGTTATATTTAAATGTAATTGTGTGGGTTAGGCCAATGTGGCCTAACCCATGATGAATTTGGGTTGAGCTTTGATTCTGGGTCTTTGCAGGAATTGTCAGCTGTATGTATGTTGATAGATGATTAAAAGATAGATGATTTGTCCCAAATATTTCAATTAAAAAAATTAAATTATGTCTTATTTACACAATTAGTATATCAAGCTTTTACATCAGCATTTAGATAATACAGATTTACATAATTTAACACGACACGATACATTATTTTTTTAATAATAATCTTATTTGAAGTTTAAATTTAATTTAGCTGTTGTAAATACGCAAAAATTAATTTCAATTTATTTTTGTTTTTGAATCTTTATTTTTTTTAAAAATCTTTAATGTTTATAGCTGACTTAGTTTGACTAAAAAACGGACTTGAAAATTCCTAGGGTGCAAGGGCGTAGCAAGTTGTAAAGCTTGGGGGGGGGGGGGGGGGGGGGGGGGGGGGGGGGGGGTTTCAAAAAAAATTTTTGCCAATTAATGGAATTTTAAATGTAATTTAATTTTATATTTAATTGGTATTTAGTTTGGGGGGGGGGGGGGGGGATATGCACTAAAATTTTTTAATTTGGGTGGGGATATGGCATGCTTGGAGGGGGTTTCATCCCCAAACCCTCCCCCCCTCTCCTACGCCAATGCTAGGGTGGCAGGTTTGATCGCTGTATTTGAGACTGGGGTAGTTGTGAGACCCGAGTATTATTGAGCCCTAGGGTTGTAGACTTCCGATTAGATGCTATACCAAAATCAATAATTATTAGAGAGAATAATCTTTAGGGATATTCTATGTTATTTTTTTGCAATTCTACCAAGAAAATTTTTAACTAGCTGAATAAATGTAAAAATTGTCAATTTTCTTTGAAAAAATTAAGGCTTATTTTTGATTTCTCATAAAAGTGCTATCTTAAATCATTTATAATTTTTTATGAAGACTTTCAAAGATATAAATATAAATAATTAATAACATATTAAAAATTTTACTTAGTCATTTATACTTACTTACCCACCGAAGGTTAATTATAATACCTTACCCTTCGGGTAATTATGAAACTTTTAAGACTTTTGCGCATGCGCAGAGATTTTATGATTATATTAATATTTTTGCCATTAAAAAGCGTTTGCGCAAAAGTTTTATCCTTTTTTGACCAAATTGACAGATCGAGAATACCCTAAGAAAAAAAAAATTAAAAATCTTTTTTTCATATAAAATTCCCTTGTAACTTATATTTATCATATCAAATAATGAGAAATAAAATTTTTTAGTATATCAAGCTCTTACATCAGTATTTAGATTATACAAAATATTTCGCGTCCAAATTTAAATACGACACGCACTATTATTATCGGTTTTTAATAAGAGTGTTATTTAAAGTTTGAATTTAACAGTTTAGCTGTTGTAAATATGCAAAAAAATATTTTTAATTTATTTTTGTTTTTGAATCTTTTTTGTTTTTTTTTTGGCATTCTAAAATTTTCAATGTTAATAGCTGACTAACTAAGTTTGATTAGAAAAAACGGTGAACGGATTTGAAAATCCCTAAGATGGCAGGTTTCCGTAGTTAGCTCATAACTTTCAAAAAGTTGTTGACCTGTGTATATATATTAATATTTTTGCCATTAAAAATTGTTAATATTAACAAGCAGCGTTGAGATTTTCGATATAAATATTTATTATATATTATATATATATGTTTCATTTCGAGCTTATATACAAGTTCAGTACATTCATATTTTAGTTAAAAGTACAACTATATATAGCCGCCAAGGCCAATTGATATAACAGATAATAGTCAAAATAGCTAAAGTACAGATTATAATAAAGTAAACCTTAACTTAAACATTTGAATTAGTAATAATAGGCTACAACATTTAAATAGTAATAAAAGGCCACAGGCATTAACACGGTGGCCAAGGAGTTGAACTCGCGACCTTGTGTAGGCAGGCTCGTTCTTCTCCTTACTCATCTGTCAGTGAAGCAAGTTTAAAACTCCCCCCTATCATGGCATATATATAAATTTTAACCCATTGTTTTTCTCCTCTTTACTAATAAAACCGTCATTTATTATCTTAATATGTAGGCCTGCTTTATTCAAAAATATAATTTCAAATTTTGTGTGTAATGCCGTCAACAATCGAATGTGTTTCTGGTCACTAATCGAAAGCAATTTGTTATCTTCGATATTATCGTCACTTGAGTCGCTGCCAAAAATTAAGTACCACGGGGCACTATCGTACTCCAGTTCGTCGCCGATGGTCAAGTCATTCAATTGATCATCCTCCTTCTTCACCATGACTTGTTGCCACAATTCGTTTCCATACCCATCGTCGTAAAGTTCAGAGTACCAATTTTAGTCCTGGTTCGTCTCGAAGGGAGTCCATATATTGTTGGGGTTCACTTGTACAGCGTCATTACTAATATCAGGTTCCGGCTGTAGTTCCTCAATTTCATTAAATTGGGATGATCTCTAATTATGTTTATCGATTAACATCCTGTCGTCCCCAATATCATATGCTTCGATAATTCGCGTGCCCCTTGATCCATTAACAATTTCGATCGGTTGAATTTCATTATTATTATTATCATTACTATTATTGTAGATATTCAAATTTATATTTACGCAAATAATCTGTTCCATTCAATCTCATCCACACGAAGAAGCTTTTCTATTTTTAGATGAATACATATGCAAATTATTAAACTATATATACACTCAAATATTTAATAATAAAATATAATATACTTTGTTATATTACAATTCTTACATTGGCGACGAGGATGGGATGCTGGAGTTTTCCAGAAGGACCTCCCGTCGGCCATCGAGTGAAATAATTTTAAATAAATTGGAAAATTGTTTTTTAAAGTAATTAAATTTAACCCCCTGTAATTTTTTGGCCCGATTATTCTTGTGGAGAACTGATTCTAATTGAGGGAGGAACCATGTACAAATGATTGACGCACAAGGTCCATATTCAGCGAATGATGCACCTTATAACAATTACGCTCATCAATGTCAATCAGGGATTACGAATTATAGCTTCGTATGAATGACAGAAGTGCTGTAACAAGACAAAAATTGATGGAGCAACGAATTTGTCTCAAAGACAAGCACACCACGGTCTAAAACGATTGCGCATCAACTAGTACCGAAATGGCCCCCTAATTAAGAATCGAATCTCATTCATACGGAATTGAGATGTCTGAATAACAGACAGAATGGTCAAAACATAGACCGGAAATGGTTCTCCAATTTCCAAAAAATGGCAAGAAACACGGTACCTGAACGATCTATGCTCGATGAGACTAAACGACCGAATGGATATTGGTCCAGAACGACCAGATAAATGGTCTAAACGATCTGACGATAACGGTCCTCTACCTGACGATAACGGTCCTCTACCTGACGATAACGGTCTACCTGTCGATAACGGTCCTCTACCATACGATAACGGTCCTCTACCTGACGATAAAGGGTCTAAGCGACCTGACGATAAATGGTCTAAACGACCTGGCGATAAATGGTCTAAACGACCTGGCGATAAATGGTCTAAACGACCTGACGATAAATGGTCTAAACGACCTGACGATAAATGGTCCAAACGACCTGACGATAATGGTCTAAACGACCTGACGATAAATGGTCTAAACGACCTGACGATAAATGGTCTAAACGACCTGACGATATATGGTCCTCAACGACCTGACGATAAATGGTCCTCAACGACCTGACGATAAATGGTCCTCAACGACCTAACGATAAATGGTCCTCAACGATAATGGTCCTCAACGATAATGGTCCTTGAACTGACGATAATAGTCTTCAACGACCGACGAATATGAAACACCGATGAATATTGAACGGACGAATTATAAACGACCGACGAATATTAAACGACCGACGAATAGGTCAACGACTGACAAATACTAAACAATCGATGATTACTAAACGATCGACGAATAGGTCAACGACTGACGAATACTAAACGATCGATGAATACTTAACGATAGACGAATACGAAACGATCGATGAATACGAAACGATCGACGACTACAACGATCAACGAATACCAAACGATCGACAAAGCGTGCAACTAAGTACGTTGAGTAACGCTAAACGAGTTCGTACTTAGGCCTAAATAGCTGAAGACGTCACCATATCTGCTTATGACTTAAAGCTACCGACGGTATGTCTCCACGCAAAGCACTAAACGATGTCCTGTGGGCATACCGCACATCAAAGCATTCGGCCGTGCAGGAAACCCCTGCGAAGCTTTTCCTGAAAAGAGACCTTCAAAATTCACTTAGTTGGATAAAAGTGAAACCAACCGATTTTATAGACAACCCAACGCCGTCTGGCAAAGAGTTATCCCAAGATTTGGTTTGGATAAAAAACGAAACAACAAAAAGATGGCGAGAAGGGGAAATCGCGGAGAGAACAGGTCTCTACTCTTAGAGGGTGCGGGACAATGTAAAAAACAACGCGTAAACACGCCGATCAGTTAACCAGCAGTCGGACTAGAAAGCCCACCTTCGTTACCGAACCCAAACGAAGTTGCCACTGAGGAGATGGGCGCTACCCATCCCGGATACGTCATCCCCCGGAGCGACTTCAGGTTGGACACTAAAAAAAAGGTGACAGTAATGTAGATATTCAAATTTATATTTACGCAAATAATCTGTTCCATTCAATCTCATCCACACGAAGAAGCTTTTCTATTTTTAGATGAATCCATATGCAAATTATTAAACTATATATACACTCAAATATTTAATAATAAAATATAATATACTTTGTTATATTACAATTCTTACAATTATCATTATTATTATTATAATTATTATTATTATTATTAGATGACTCATCCCTTTCATCAAGATAACGTATTTTCATGCATCTTAATCCCAACTCAATTTTATTTAAATAAATTGGTTGAGGGTCTCCGAAAATGCTACATTGACCTAATATTTGGTGATTGAGCCTCATCAAAAATTTTCGTTATAATCGCTAAATTCTTGATATCATATGTCTATTCGTCAGCGAAGTCAGCATAATAATGATACCTTTGTGAATTCCATTGATCCACAGCAAAGTCATTCGTATATGATATTTGATTATCATTGTCAAAATTATAACTCCTCGAATATTTCATAATTATTATCATCATCATACATATTCATCTCGCCACTCGGGACTGAGCTTTAATATATCATTATTTAGCTCTAGTACACCCAGGTTATATCTTGGTCATCGGTACCATAATATTTATTATATATCATATATATATTTTATTTTGAGCTTATATGCAAGTTCAATATATCCATTTAGTTTAAAGGACAACAATATATAGCCCCCAAGGCCAATTTATATAACAGATAACACTGGACAACAAAAAAAAACAACATAAACGATTTTTTGAGGGTTTTGTAAAATATTTTCTTGCGGTAACGATCCCGGGTTTAGTTTTTTTCCAATGCCTCCAATTTTTTTTAAACCGCGTCCAAAGTTCAGAAAAAAATTTACAAAATTTCTTTTACTATTAATTCTACAAAAAATCTATTGGCATAATCAGATTCCTTATAAAAAACATATCTAAAAAAGGTTATTACCTAAAATAATTAGCAATTTACTTTCAAGTTATTTAGGATCAAAAAACGGATTTTATGACGAAAACCACTAATTTTATAAAAATAAAAAAATAAAAAATAAATTAAATATGTAAAAAAATTTAAACCCCTTACGTTAATAATGAATGTTTTTGTTATCTAAATATATGTTTAAACTTTTGTTACTACCCATTGGTCTTATGATATAGAAGCCCAAAATACCCCAAAAATTGAAAAATCTCAACTTTGACACCGAATAACTAAAAATCTGAGGCATTGGCTAAAATTCTGATTTCATATTCGTCATCAGCGCCAAAAACTTGACCAAAAACCATAGTTGCCACAAATGATGCTTAGGGTCGTCCAAATTTTGTTGTCCAGTGTAATATTCAAATAGCTAAAGTACAAATATATAATACTAAAGTAAACCTTAACTTTACATTTAAATTAGTAATAAAAGGCCACAACATTTAAATAGTAAAAAGGCCACAGGCACCTACAGTTAATATAAGACAATATAAAAAAGGGAAAAATATAGATTACGCCCAAATAGAAAAGAAAATTTTGGAAGTAAGAAAACTTAAGGACATCAGGTAATTATAATTTATAATGTCGTAAATGTCATTTTTGGGCGCATGCATCGTGTGCTCTTTTGATCGTATGCTCTAATTGTGATTAAAATTAAACGATTCAATGTTTTTTTTATTAAATAAAGATTTTCAATGAATATACTGCTTAAATATATGAAGGCTTAAAAGTACCCAACATAGCTCATCCAAAATTACCCAAAAAAATTTTGTTTATATTTTTATCTGTAAAATTTTTAACTTTCAATTTTTCAAAATTTGCCTCATATAAACCCAAAGAGATAAACAATTTAAGAATTGCTGCATAAATATAACTGTTATAGTCTATAATTGCGGCTATGTCTGACTTTTTGCATATAATCAAATTTGGCACTTTTGAATATTTTAATATAGTGCAGGCAGCATATTTGTGTCACATAACTGAAAAATAAAATTCATTTTTTTTGTTTGAAATTTTTTAAAAGTCATGTTGGGGCTAGACTTTTGAGTTCATATATTTATAAAGAATATTAAGGAGTATATTTTTGCAATTTTTTAAGAAATTTAAAAAATCGTTAAAGTGATTGTTTTTTAGAAAATTGTGAAATCTCATAATAATATTTGCAATATTAAACGCATGCAAGATAGCCCTTATTGTCCTAATCAAAATAAAAAATAAATTAAGTCCCTAGCTATAATACATTTTGACTAATAACCTCACAAAGTTGGATTAAGTGAAAAATATTGCCTCAATTTTTTTTCGTCTTTTGCCCCTACCTCCGCCAAAAATCACTTCCGGTCAAAAAAATTTAATTATGAGATACCCTTTGATACTACCTCTATGCAAAATTTCAACCAAATCTGGGCGGGTGACCTTCTTAGACTTGTTGGATTGAGGTGGAATTGCCCATATATACGTATATGTAAATAATATATTATATAATTATGTTGAATAATTTTTTGATTTTAAGGATCATTTTTATTTACTAGAATTTTGTTTGATTGAGAACTATTTTACACATGTAAGCGAAGAAAAATGAGAATGCATTACATGTAAGTACAAAATGCGTGGAAAGCATCTCTTCAATCTAGAAGAAAATCTTAAACAAAAACACCAATTAATTAATGAAGATTACAAAAATAAAAAGAAAGATATTCTTTGAAAACCAACCACTTCTTTGAAGAATTACAACCAAATTGATCAGTTCTTCGATAAACCAAATCATCAAAATGTGTTATCAAAAACATTCACACTTCGGCAGTTGACAATACCATTGCCACCTATCCAAATAACAAAGTTTTAAACGGTCGACCTCCTCCCGTTTCGCCTTTAGAAACCTCTTTATCCCGAAAAATTCGTTCCCACCTAGCTCAACTTCGCTCAGGTCACTGTCAACTACTGGCAGACTTTAGAGCTCGCATGGACCCTTCTCTTAACAATACCTGCAATGACTGTAAATCATCCGCTGATAGTATTGAACATTGGCTCATCTGCCCAAACCGGGGGCCTCCTATCTCCCCGATAGATCTTTGGCTTAACCCAGCCCTCTCAGCACTGAAACTCACTTCTACATCCAACTTTTTAGGTCCAACGAACAGGGGCTACTAACAACAACAACATCAAAATGTGTTATTCTTTACCTCATAAATAATATTATTAACAATTCATTAATTGAAATAATTGCAAAATGACAGACCCTTTTTTCCATCGACGATTTTGGATTAAAAAAATTTCTTCCATTACTAGCAAGTCTGAAAATCCAACGCCATCGTGGCGACACTAATATCTCTTATATTTAAAACCAATCTAAGATTCGATATGGGAGACCGGTCACGTAGACTGCAAAATTTTTGAATCAAATTAATCTGAGTATATAACTTAAAATTTGTAGACTTGTGGTCTTATTAACTTTTTTTGTATAGAAATTTTGGTGTAAGTGAGGTTAATATGGTACCGAAGATGAAAGTGTATATGCTAAATTCAAAAGCACTAACCGACTTATTAAGGCCCACATAAGATTTTGATGAGAAGCATTTTTTACAATCTCTTTATTAAAATCCGAAGTCAACCAGCTCAGCCAGGATTAAAGCTCAAGGGGTCAGACAAGCTGCGGGGAATATGTGAGATAAATTTTCAGTCAAGCAGGATCGAAAAGGAAATTTGTTTTTACCTACGAATTACAATGTATTTGACTAACTTACAAAACTTAATTTTATCTTATATACTTATTAAAAAATGATAATTTTTCTGAACTTAAAATTAAATAGTTATTTGCGACAAAGTACTTCAAAATATGGAAATTATCTTTTATATGAAATTTAGGTTGTACTTAGCTCATATTCGACGGGCACCAGTTTCACACTCTAATTTTAGAAAAATGGCTATATTGGTTATTCATGGCCAATTGATGCCCTTTAAACTTACCAAGTTTTAAAGTCTGGAACACTATCTAGCCATAGAGGAAAGGCCACAAAATTAATTTTAAAAATTGGCCCTAAAACATAAAAGCTTTCATTTATGCAGTCCAATATCCATGTAAAGGCAACTCTCTCAACTATCCGATATTGATCTTGCATGTTGCGCAAGCGCCCCTCATTAGCCTTTTCTGTTAATTTGCGTGCCGGTTTAGCGATATTTTAAAAATTTTTAAGGATATTTCTATTTAAAAATTTTTTGACCCCGCTGCCCGGCTAAAATTCGGATATCCGGCTCGCACCCGAACATGTATCCTAAAGAATTCAATGAAAGACCCGTTTGACTTTATCAGAAAAACTAATATTCCGTTTTAGCTGATTCCTAAATCCCCAAGTTTAATTAAATAGTCTTAGTTGCAATTTTTGATTATGAATGAATGAATGAATATGTTTATTGAAAAACAAAAACAAATTACGTCATTTTTTAGAACACAAACAAATTTAAATTGATTGTTGCCTTTTATATAAAAAAATTTAAAGTATGATAAAATTTGCTGACATTATGACTCTTTTATGTTGCTGCATAAGTAAATTGCTTTAATTAACTTAAATAAAACGGCTAAATACTCGAATATGATTGAATTCAACCATATTTATAGGACCACCCAAGACTAAAAAGAATTCAAAGTCGAATAAAATTACTACGGAAGAAAATAATAAAGTTCAAACTGGCGGTGAAGCAAGTGGTGATTTTGTTTGTGGGGGTAATTATTAAATTTACTTTCCTAAAAATCAATGGTCGGCTCCCTTCTTTTTTTAAGATGGGAATCAATCCACTCTTTTATAGGAGGGCCGTAACTTTTAGGGGATGGATGGGGGCAGCCCTTACTATTGTCCCCATGTTATCAGTAACATGTTACATTATATTCGCAAAGAGCACCCCATCCCCACTCTTTTAAAATACTGGTTAGGGCTCAACTTATTTTAAAATTATACATTTACAACTCTTGTCTCGCATGCTAGATGGCCAGCTTTTCGATATGCCTACCTATGTAGTGGTAGCTGAGCTTACTAATAAATCCATCACACGATGTGAGAATTGCACTATGAAAAGTCGAATAAATTTGATGAATGAAGACGGTATTTTAGATTTTATTATATCAGAATATCATTTTGACATAGTCGCTAGATAAAAATTTTCTGATAAACTGGTTGCATAAGTAGTGACAGCCCGTAAGGAAATCACTAACCAATTGCTATTGATATTTTTTGACATAAATATGGTAAATTCAATAACCTATTTATTGGTTTTACCCTCGCTAAGGTGCAGTAGAATTTCGACTAGGAGCACAATTGTTTAAACTTCGTATATGCTTGCTTCAAAAAATTTTAACTTGGTTTGTCCAGTAGTTTATTCCATAAATCAGTAGAATATTCTATAATTTGGTTCATTCTAAAGATTTAAAAAAAACTCTTGTTTCTATTAAACGGCATTGACATTGCATCTAATCATGACTCATATAAAAATAAAGTTAGCTCTTTAGTGACGTTTTGTAAATATAGTCCGTAAATGTGCCTTAAAGATGTATTGTAACACCCCGCGCCTTAAACTAGTATAAAAGGGAGAAGGATGGTCTGAGCCTTTAATAATTCGGACAGTTTTATATGGTCATATTTAAAGTATAAAAGTAGATTTTTCCTTAAATTGCGACCAGCCCTAATTTTGCTTGAATATAGCAATTTTTTCTTGCTTAACATATTACAATTAATACAGCAATGCAACTACTTTAAAAATGTACTTTCGTCTAACACCCACCCCCCCCCCCCCCCCACTCCCTCTTCCCCACCCTTCCATCCCCATTTGGACAATTGATTGTGTTTGTTAATGCTATAACATTAAGTAATTAAAGAGTAAATTCAATATTTACTAGAATATTGGGATTTTACCGAGTCCGATGTGAAACCAGTTGAAGGTAATGGTGATCAAATGTGCCCAAAAAAGTTTTTGGTTCGTGCAGATACAGGAGGCTCTAATAATAACCTACCTATTTTGGAAACAGATTTTCCAATCATAACCGAATCTAAGCCAATTAAAAATTATGACTTACCTCTTTTGGAAACACATTTTCCACTTATAACCGAATCTAAGCCAAATGAACCCTTAGCTAGCCGTCTAATCCCAACCCAAAAAGATATAAATAAGGCTCAAAATGGGGCTGCCTACGCCGGTTGTACCGTCCCCGGAAGCATAATCCACTACTATCCTTACAGTAAAAATCTAAAAATACAAGTTCATAGTATAAAACAGGTCGACCAAAATCAATGATAAGAAAGTTATGACACTGGGGAAAATGATTTTCATGATAGCCTAATCTCATTTATATTTTCCCTTTTTCAAAGTTTTTTTCGCGGTTATTTTCTAAGGTGTATATAAAATGGCCGAATTTTATCAAATTTTACCACTTCAAGATTACCCATAAAAAACTTAAATTTCTTTGCATATTAAAATCAATTATAAATTATATTCCAAATATTAAAAAATTTTATTTTTAAGTATATCTTTTACATCAGCATTTAGGCTAAAGAGAATATCTGGTAACCCAACCTGATATATTATCAGTTCTGAATACAAAATATTATTAGAAGTTTGAATATAACAGTTAAACTGTTTTAAATAAAAAAAAAATTTTAAATATTTTTTTGTTTTTTTTTTCTTTTTTGTTATTCTCACATTTTTTTCAAAAATAATTTTTATAGCTTGCTTAAAAAAGTTTGATTAGAAAAATAAGATGGAAGATTGAAATCAGCTTTAAGGTTTCAAAAATGTTGACCTGTGTAATAAGTGCGCCAGGTCTCCTTTGCGTGTTATTATAAGATTTAATATAAATGTTTATACTTATATAGTTACCCCCAAAACATTAAAATTCGGTGTTGATGAAGTTCGTAAATTCAAAAAGGAATGGACCATTGTGGAAATGAGACGAAAATGGATCAGAGCAGGTTAGCCGAGTTATCAGCGAAGTGTTACTTTTCATTTAAATATTAGACGCTTCTCTCTTTTATTTATAGTCATTCCAAAAAAATTGGAATACGGCATGAAGGAATATCGAGTTATTAAGGAGGAAACAACGGTTCTTGAAATGGAACAGTCCCGACACGAAAAGGAAGAGTTGGTCTATTATCAATCCATATGAGGCAAGTTTTTTATCATTAGCACTATATTTATTTTATTCATGCATATCAAAAAATCCAAAAAAATTCAAAAAATTTTAACAATTCAAAAAAAATATTATTTTATTACACATATATTATATATTCATGCATATACAGAAAATCCAAAAAAATCAAAAAATTTTAACAATTCAAAAAAATATTATTTTATTACATATATATTATATATTCATGCATATACAAAAAAACCCCCCCAAAAATAACAAAAAATTTTAACAATTCAAAAAAATATTATTTTATTACACATATATTATATATTCATGCATATACAGAAAATCCAAAAAAAAATCAAAAAATTTTAACAATTCAAAAAAATATTATTTTATTACACATATATTATATATTCATGCATATATAAAAAATTTGTTGTTACATATATATTTATATTATCATGTATATTAAAAAAATCAAAAATTACAATAATATATTTTATATATTTATCTCCATAATCAACTTACCAATATTTATTTATATTTTTAAATGCATTGGATGACTCAAATCGACTCTGTATATGCTCGATTGGTTCCATAATTTTTTGGCACGCCCCGCGGAAAAAGACAAACAAAAATGGCTAGTTTTTTAATTCATATTTTATAAATCTTTTTTTTTAAATGTAAGTTTGTCTGATTGTTGTGTCATTTTTGATTTAATATATTGTCTATTAATGATTTTTGTAGATTTTACTTTTTTTATTAGAGCTCAAGGGTCATTTTCAATGCGGTGAAGGGTTATATTTATTATTATCTCTCCTTATTAAATTTTTGATTTTGTGTCTCAAAAGTTTTGCTGTAATGTTAATTTAATGATTTTCTAATAATGCATTTCCGTTAATATTATGATATTTTATGCTTTGTATTTATTTCCATTTGGCTTTATAATAACTATGTATAGTTTTGTTTCTATTTACTCCTGGAAGTTGGTCTTTTAATTCACCGTTAAAATTGTAAGACCGATCTTAAAAGTTTTACCGATTGACAATGACTTACTTTTTCACACGTCTAAAATAAAAGAACCACGTATAATGCTACATTTTATAATTGTGGATAAATTGATACGACAGATAGTTCTCTTTATTCAAAACCTGGTAATAATGAATTAATTTAGCTCATTTTTTGTTTGCAAGATAATTATTTTTATTTTAGCATTTTTAATATATATTTTAATTGTAATTAATAATTTTTATGACTCTTAATTTAAAAATGAGGTCTTAAGTTTTCGGTGTAGGGGTCGCTCTAAAATATCCCTTTTTTATGGTCCCAAAAAATTATCATATTGTTAATTTTCTATTTTTTCTTTGGCTTTTAATGCCTTGTACCTCAAATGTTTTTCTATTTAATATTTTCTCGTTAAATTAAAGCTTAAATTTTCTTAATATTTTTGAAGTTTAGTGATTTGTCTTTAATTTATTTGTTTTGCTTCATATTTATATGATTTTAATTCGCTAGCCCAACAAATTACCAAAGGTATGGATTTCAAAATATTATTCTTGACTAAAAATTGCTTTTGTTTGCAAATTTTAATTTAAAAATTAACTTGTTCAAATAGGTAAATTTTGTTTTAAATATTATTGTTACAATATATATTTTGTTTAATTGAACAGTTAGTCGCCTGCAATCTTTTTACTTGAGCTGGAGGTTCGTTCTTGCGATAATCTGTGTGGCACCTCTAAAATGTTTCCTTTTTCTCAGTCTCAAAACTTTTGTTTTTTAGTTGTTTTGATTTTGTATTTTTATTAATTGTTTAATGTTTTAAATATTTTATTGCTTAATGTTATATTACAATTCAAAGCTTTTAAGTGAATTTAATAATTAATGATTTGAAATAAATGTTATTTTATAAATCTTTCTATATGGTTTTTTAATAACATAATGTATAAATCATTTTTATTTTGTTATTTTTATTTAAATGCCTGGAGTTCTTAAAATTCTTGCTCCTATATTAGTTCAAGCAAGATTATAATTGATCGTTTGATCTAGATTGCAAATATACTATGTTATTTCTTATAATATTTAGATGGGATTCATCAGATCATGTGGCGTTCTCAACGGTTTCAAATAGCTTCGTACCATTAATTTATCTTTTTAAATTTCGAGGTGAAAAACGCTTGCTGTCACAAACTTACTGTGTCACAAGAGTTTTTGAGACCTGGGCCTTGTTACTTATTTTATTTCGTAAGAAGAGGGTTCTGGGGCGGGGAGTGGGTGGGGGAAGCTGACAACAAGGCCCGAACGCACTCTTGATAGTTACCTCCCCGTGGTGAGTGCGGTAACAAATAATTTAGAACTTATCTACTAAATTATTTGGCTAAAACTATCAAATTTGATTTATTTTCATTATAATAAAAGTTTAATATCTAAGTAAAACTAAATTTGTATTTTGTTTTAGCTTATTAAGCTTTTTGCTGTTTGAGAGCTCTCATAAATATCAAAATTTTAACCTTAGTTATGTAAAAACAAGGTGTGTAAAAGATAAACTAATAGCCTTTCATAAAAAATAAAATATTAATATAGGTTGCTCATTATATAAAAATTTTAAATTTTTAATAAATTTGGCAAACAAGCTTAGGGTGGCCCATTCGCTAACGTAAATCGACTGTTATCAGTTTTTTTTTATTTAATAACACAAATGAAAAAAAAATCAATAGTTGTACTACCGTAAATTTTATGAAACATAAAAGAATCCCCATGATGGCCTTATCTCATATATATATATTTCGTTTGTATTAGTTTTTTCCGGCTGGCTCCTTACATCTGTCTATATCAAAAAAATGGCCTTTTTTGACCAACTTGACAGATCGAGAATACCTTAAAAAATATAATTTAAGAATGTTTTTTTATATAAAATTTTTTGTAACTTACATTTACTCAAATAATGGAAAATAAATATTTTTAGTACATCATATTATCAGCATTTGGATAATAAAAATTATCTCGCGTCCAGACTTAAATACGAAACAATAAATTATCGGTTTTATATAAAAGTTTTATTTGAAGTTTTAATTTAACAGTTAAGCTGTTGTAAATATGCAAATAAAAAATTTCAGTTTATTTTTGTTTTTGAATCTTTTTGGTTTATTTGGCATTTTTTCTAACCGATTAACAGCCGATATATAATTTGACCTTAACTAGGCGGCTGCTTGAAAAAATATATGTGCCAGCCTTTTAAAAAGACATGTTAATATCTAACGTTCCCATATAAAAGTATATGTTGGCAGTTACTCAAAAAATTAAGCTAGAGATTAGACTTTCCTTTTACCGTTTTTTCTAATTAAACCTAGTTAGTCAGCTCTAAACATTGAAAATTTTAGAAAAAATGCCAAAAAAAACAAAAAAGATACAAAAACAAAAATAAATGGAAATTTTTCGCATATTTACAATAGCTAAACAGTTAAATTCAACCTTTAATTAAAACTTTTATTAAAAACCGATATTATATCGTGTCGTATTTAAGTTTAGACGCGAAATATTTTGTATTATCTAAATACTGATGTAAGAGCTAGATATACTATAAAACTTTATTTCTCATTATTTAAGATGAAAAATTTAAGTTACAAATAATTTTTATATGAAAAAAAAAATATATATATTTATTTTTAAGGGTATTCTTGATCTGTCAATTTGGTCAAAAAAGGCCATTTTTTTGATAAGGACGGATGTAAGGAGCTGCCGGGAGAAACTAAAAAAACGAAATATATATATGGTCAATTCCACCTCAAATCGACAAACTTTTTCCCTTGAAGTCTCAGTTTTGGCTGAAAATTGGTACATTGGTAGGGTCCTTGGGTGCTGATAAAAACCTAAATTTTTTTTGACCGGAAGTGATTTTTGACCGAGATATGAGCAAAAACATTTTTCATTTTTTTGCAAAAAATAAATTTGAGGCAACTTTGCGCGCATGTATCATCAAAAGTATTGTAGCTAGAGTCATAATTTTTTTTTTATTTTGAAGATCGTAAAAAGGGCTACCTTAGATGTAAAAAATATTTAAAAAAATTTTTTTTTAAGTTACCAAAAAATTAAAGTCAAGTTTAGACACAAATAGCTCAAAAAACGTATCTTTGAATTTTCTGAAAAATTTATATAATATGGCCCTTAATAATGTTAATAAATATATGATTTAAAAAGTTTGGGACCGTCATGACTTTTTACAAAATTTAAAAAAATCAATTTTTTGCACTAATTTTGGGACACATTTATGCCCTTTGCACTATATTAGAATATGCCAATGTTCCAAATTTGACAGTATTCAAAAAGCAGGACATATGGGCAATTATGTTAGACCATAATAGTTTGATTTAATTAATTACTACCATTATTAAATTTACAATGAAAAAGTAAACCTTAAAACCGAAAAAAGTGAAAATTTTGCCTGTTTTCAAAATCGACTTTCTGGTTAACCAGCCAACCTTTTTTTAATATTTAACATTTATTATATAGATAAAATATTGCTTAATAACATATAATAGCCCCACCTTTTTTCACTCGATTTTGACGCTTCTACAGTAAAAATACCTAAATTTGCCAAAAAACAGCAAATTTTCAGGTGTCAAAAAACTAACGCAGATTGTATTCGTCTGTGCAAGCTTATTTTTTTATTATTTTGGCAAAATTATCTAAAAATATCTAGAACCTATATAATCAGTCATATTTTGCCTGTTAAAGTGTTAAAAAAATAATATATATGTTATGTATAGAAAATCTTAAAAGAACTAGATAGGTAAATTATAAAAAAATGAATTATCAAATCATTTCATTATTTTTATTAAATTTGTAATTTAATGTATTTATTAAAACACATTTTTGTGTTTAAACTTGTAAGGAACGCATTTAGTTTTAAAAAACTTTAGGTCAATGCCCAAATCTATAAGCCCATAGAATCAAGTAACAGTAATATTTCCTCTTTCTTTAATAGGTTTAGTGCGTCTATATTATAAAACTAAAATGTAATTGGAACTTAAATTGTTGATTTTTAAACTTTATTAAGGTCAGTTAGATATATATGGTGTTCCTTGCTCTAAATAGCCTTTCAAAAACTTATTTGGTATTTGTAAAAATTAGTAAAAAAGACTGAATGTCTATATTTTGTTTATATTAAAATGGGTCTAATATTTAGTCTTAAAATTTATCATTGAAGCTAATTCTGCCCGTTATAATCATTTAAGGTTGTTTAACCGTAAAATTGACTTCTTTTATCTAGTTATAATATCAAAGAACCATATCACTATGTTTCATAAAATAATTAACTTTTTACGTTTATTTTAAGTTTGTTGATAATCATAAAAAAAGAAAATCTGTTAAATCATAATATTCTAAATAGGCCAAATATATTCTATTTTACTTATTTTTGTCAGATTTAACGTTGTTGAGGCTGTTTTATTTAAAAACTATTAATTAATAGAAAAAAATTAATTTTTACAAATTTTTTAACCTTATTATTTTTTCTAAAATTCTCTTAAATTTTTTTTTATCCAACAAATTTATCAAATTTTTTGAATTTTGCCGAGGATAAATATTGAGAATTATGTACATATTCTAATATTGTTCATCAAACTAAAAATGACTAGTAAAAGTTAACATATATTAGCATAAAAATTTAAGTTTTTATATTTTACACCTTAAAATTTTAAAAAACCTGGCAAACTTTGGTTTTTATTTCATAAAAAGCTATGGGTACGTTAAAAAATGTTGGGGGAAATATATGTTATATAGTGATGTTTTATGTATAAAATGCAGGTTTAAATTTTCAAATTGGTTTGGTAGTGACCCAGAAAGTCGGCTTAGAAGATAGGAGTAAAATACTGAAAATTACCAATTTTTTTGTTCTAAAGTTCCCCTTTTCTTTCCAAAATTGACAATAGTTTGAATCAAATTAATAAAACTGTTATAGCCTAACATATTTGCCCCTATGTCTAACTTCTTATATATAAACAAATTTGGCACTTTTAAATATTTTAATATAGTACAGGGAGCAAATTTTTGTCTAAAAATCAAAAAAAAAAATTTTTTTTTTTGAATTTTTTAAAATGTCTAGTCGGTCCCATACTTTTGAGTTCACATATTAATAATGAATACTAAGGACTGTATTTCAGCAATTTTTTAAGAAATTCAAAAATACGTTTTTTTAGTTATATCAAATTGAATGTTCTTTACAAAATTGTAAATTTCAAAAAAACAATTTTAAAATAATAAACACATGCAAGATAGCCCTTATTGTCCTCTTCAAAATAAAAAAAAAATCAAGTCTCTAGCTATAATACTTTTTGACTTATAACCTCGCAAAGTTGCATCAAATGTAAAAATTCACCCTGCAATTTTTTTTTCTTTTGCCCCTATCTTCGTCAAAAATCACTTCCGGTCAAAAAAAATTTCCAGATTATGAGATACTCTTAGATACTACCTTCATGCAAAATTTCAGCCAAATCAAAAGGAGTACCCCTCCCGGACTTGCTGGATTGAGGTGGAATTGACCATATATGAAATAAGGCCATCATGGAAATAAATTCATTATGTTTTTATATAATTCACGGTCCATTAAAATTTGTGGACCTGTGTAATAGATAGGACTCTAACTATAAGTTTGTTAATTATGGCAAAAAATTTTGAGATTGCAAATGCATTTCTAGCAAATTTTATCTAAAATTTTGCTTTAAGGGGGCTATTGAAGAATAGTAAAAAAATTAAACGAAAATAATTATTATGGTGACTAGTAATAATTTTTAAAAATATATTTTTTTTTAGACTTTTATCTATCTTTTTTTAGACTTTTGTTCATAATCTTTAGCCATTAAATTAAATTTTCTTTTATTTTGTAGTGCTAGACGGCCTAAAATAGGGCTGGCACGCCTTAAGTAATTTAAGAAATTCCCGAGGCTAACTGAGTTACAATTTATGGACTTGTTAAGTATACAATGGGAATAGTTTATTTCTCTAATGGGGTAGTTTTGGGAATAGGGCATGTCAAAACTCCGGAATTCGGGAAGGAGTCTGATTCAACGGGAGTTCCATTTGGGAATAGGGCATGTCAAAACTCCGGAATTCGGGAAGGAGTCTGATTCAACGGGAGTTCCAGGGAACTCCGTTTAAAAAAAACTACTAAAAACCGCCCGGAGTTTTCTGTTTTTAAACTCCGGGATTTTTTCTCGGGTTTAAAAAATATCATTAGCCCATTGGAAATTTTGGAATTGTGTATTTTTTTTTTGGTCCAAACTTATTTTTTATAACATTAAAGTTGTAATTAAATGGAAAAGCAGCTGACTATGCAAATATCTCACAATTATAATGTTATTAATTTTTGTTTTTTTTTTTTAATTTTTTGTGAGAATTAATATAAATGAATTAAATAATTATCACGTCTACATAGAATTAATCGATAATTTTTGTATTTGGTGGTGATTTTTTTATTAGACGATTTGTACAACTAGTATATATAATACCTATGGTAATTTTTATCAAATTTGTGTCTGCTAACGGTGAAAATTGTCGCAAATGCGATTTATGCATTATGAAACTAATTTTTTTCGAATTTTTATTTTTGCTGTGAAATATAGGTTGTTAATTGGTAAATTTATTCCATTATTTTAACTTGTGAGAATGTCACTTTCGCTAATGCAATTTATGCATTATAAAGCTAATTTTCGATTTTTTTTTCGTGCGGTAAATATAAGTAGTTTTTTGGTATAATTATTCCATTTTTTAATTTTGTGAGTATGTCACCAAATTGTCGCAGTTGCATTTATGTATTATAAATCTAATTTTATATCGACTTTTTTTCTTGTGGTAAAATATAAGTAGTTTTTTTTGGTAAAATTATTAATTTTTGATCTTGTGATAATGTCGCCAAATTGTCGCATATGCGAATAATTCAATATTAAACCTATTTTTCAATTTTTCTAGCTCGCCTGATTACTTAATATTATATTGGTCCGGCCGGCCCGCCCAAAATTTTTTTATTACAAGCTAAAAAAAAATTGATTTTATTTATCAATATAATACAGAATTTATAAGTAATCCCCTTATTCGTGTAATAATAACTTTATCCCTTTTAGTTTTATTCAGGCCGGGCCCGTTACAAATTAGCCCACTGCGTTCAAAATTCATTATAACCTGCAAATCTGACCCAAAATTTTAAGCTCGGTCTGAACGATAATCAAGAAACAGTATATAACATTCACTCACTATCGCCATAATTATACCGTAATTTTGGTTATATTAATGGCACAGCCTGGGTTACAAATACGGCGCGAAATTTTAAATTTCAAGCTATAAAAATATCCATACATCGTGTCAGAAATTTATCACCTAAAGTGATACAAATTTTATATTTTATTCATGTTACAAGAGCTAAAAGCAATAAATTAAAAAAATCAATTTAAAATTAAATACATTTGCGACAATTAGGTGAAACTTTCAAATAAACAAAATTTACTAAATTTTTTTAATAAATAAGGTTATAAACAAAAAAACTCGAAAAGTTTTTTCAATTTTTAAATAATGGCATTTGCGACAATTTGGTGACAATGTCACTAGTTGCCTATTTTACATTTATTACTCATGTATGGTAGCCCGAATAAAATAAAATCAAAAAAATTTATTCAATATTAAATTATAGACATTTGCGACAGACAGGTGACATCGACTCAGCAGGCTTCATATTAACAAAATTTGCCATAATTTATTGATAAATAAGGTTAAAGGCCAAAAAAAAATCGAAAAAGTTTTTCCAAAATTTAAATATTGGCATTTGCGACAATTCGGTGACAATGTCACTAGGTGCCTAAAATTAAAAATTACAAAAATTACTCATATGGCAGCCCGAAAAAAAAAATTGAAAAAATTTATTCAATATTAAATTATAGACATTTGCGACAGTCAGGTAATATCGAAGCAGGCTTCATATTAACAAAATTTATTAATAAATAAAGTTAAAAACAAAAAAAAAACTCAAAAAAATTTATTTAATCAAAATAATAGACATTTGCGACAGTTAGGTGACATGGACTCAGCAGGCTTAATAATGACAAAATCAAAATTTATTTATCAAGCCTAATTGAGAAACTTTATATAAAGACTAACACACGACCGCCCGAACCAAAAAAATAAAATATTAATTCAATATTAATTATTTGCATTCAGGAAAGTTTATTGGCATCATTTCAGCAGAAACATTGAAAATTTTTTTAATAAATAGTGTTACAAACAAAAAATTTTTAGGCCAAAAAATTGACAAGGTTTTTATTTGATATTTAACAATAAACAAAATACTATTATTCTCCCACAATTTTCTTTTAGAACTAAAAAAATCGTTTCATTTTTCATATCGTGGTAAAAACATTTGGTGGCTAAACCCTATTTTCAATACACACTTTTGAAAAAAACCTCAAAAAACCCGCCCGGGTTGAGCTCCAGGAGTTCCAAACGGGAAAACTCTGGAGCATAGGGGTGGCTCGCCCCACTCCTTCCATAAACTCCAACTGGAGTTTTAGCAAGCCCTATTTGGGAAGCATACGACTTGTTAATTTTTCACTCTCTCTTTAAAGACGCGCATCCGATCAAATTCATTTGTGTTTAAAAACATTTTATGCATGTCAGACTGAGGCACCAAAAATATTAAACAAGGTAAAGCTCTTTAATTTTTTTCAAATACAAAAATTGATTGCTTATTTATATATCAATTATTAAATATAAAAATTGTTCTAAATCAAAATAAATAAAGAAGCTATGTCGGCGAGTGTTGGGCCGTGTCTTGATAATTTTGTTTTCCCGTTAAATTAAGAACTATGGGATTTCCTGTCTATCAAATCGCGTTTTTATCAAGTTCTATGAATGGCGCCACAGCAATAATGCAATATGCCTTTATATAATCAAGATTTATGTGGTTTTATACTCCTTTTCAAAAAAAAAATAAAAACGAAAAGATACATGGACTAAGCTAAGGTATAAGGACAACTAGCTTTTTTGGTAAAACTAAATATGATCAGAGTAACTAATATTTTGAATGTTTTTTCCATTTGTAAAACTGCCAAAATTTAAATAAAGGTTTTGAGCAAGAATTTTAATTTATAATATTTTTTACAAATAGTGACTTCGTGGCTTTGGAAATTATTAAAAAATAAATTTTTTTTTGCTATTTTCATATAAAATGTTTAGCTATAATTTGAACAATTGTTACGACGAAGGCTAAAAAAAATAATTACAAAATTAATTATAATTTCACTTTTAAAGTTTTATTTTTTATTTTGTTAATAATAAATATTATTATTGGAAAAAAATGTACTTGTGCTTAAATAAAACGTCTAATTTTTATCACTCAAGTTAAAGGCCAAGTTTATGAACATTGGCTTAAAAGGATTTAATTATGGTGCTTGTGTCACCCATCATGCATTTAATGTATTTTTATTCACCCTGTTATGCGTATTAAAACAAGCCAAAACTTATTCTCAGATCTTTTTTTAAGAATACATAAACTTTATAATTTTACGCTTGCCCCAGCCACGACGGGTCCAATTTTTTTTAGAATCTACCAATCGCGAGATAAACATTTTAACTATCCTCCTATTGAGTTTCAGATTATATGATTTCGAACTTTCTTAAAGTTCACGTTTCTAGAACTTTTCCACAAGGAATTTTTGTGGGATGCCAATGAAAAGATCAGCCAATGAAATGATTAGGTGGGCAGGATTAATTTGGGGATCGTATTTGGGGTAAGAGTTGAGTTAGGGTTAGGAAAAATTTTCAGAGTATATTGAATCTTCGCATCAAAGCCGATCTACGCAACCCAAGTTGGAGTCGCCAGGGCCGACCAAACTTTTAATGGAGCCTGCGGCATTATTTTAATAATTAATAAATTAAAGCATATTGCTAAAATTAACTTCAATCAAGTTTAAACGCGCCCTAAATCTAACATTTTCAAGGACACGAAAATGAATTTTTGTTTATTCGCAAAAGTCGTAATTTTTTTATTAATATTAAAATATTGGCATTTTATAAAATTTTTAACTAAGCAGCTGTTTGGAACAATAAATGTCCCAGCCTTTTAAAAAGGTTTATATTTAATGTTTCCATATAAAAGCATGTGGTTGCATGTTACTCAATTGAGCTAGATTAGACTTAAAGCAAAAAACTTTTAAGATAGTGAATGCATTTATAGCAAATTTTATTTAAAATTTTGCTTTAAGGGGGCTAGTGAAGAAAACATTTAGTAGAAAAAATTGAACAAAAATGATTAACATTATGGTGGCTGTAAATAATATTTGAGAAATAAATTTTTTTTAGATATTGTTCATATCCTTAAGCGAGCAAACCATATTTATATTTTAGTTTTTAATATTAGCCATTAAATTAAAAAAACTTTTTTTTTTTTGATTTTGAAACTAATACTAGACGGCCTATCCTAAAACAGAGCTGGTACGCCTTAAGAAATATCAATTCCCGAGGCCAACTGATTATATGTTTTTTCAGGGCACCCCACCAAATAATTTTATTAGTAACGCTATGCACTAGACAACTTATATAACATATTTTACTGAAAATAATAAATGTGTAAAATTCAATATTACTTATCTTTTAGAGCGCCCTGGTGCACTGGAAATCAATTTTCAATGCATCTATTTGGTTTTTTATGTTATTACGATGATTGGAATTAACTAAGAAGGAAATCTAAATGGATAATATTAAATTTATAAAGCAAGCCATCTTTGATTACTATAAACTGCAAATTTATAAAATTGAAAGACTAAATTATAAATTTTTATTAAAATGAAAGCTAAAAATTAATATGGTTTTTTAAATTAAACTAGAATATTAAATAAGGCCATCTTGGCGACACTAATATCTCTTATATTTAATATCACGCTAAGACCTGAGGTCACATAGACTCGCGAAATTTTTGAATTAAATTAATCTAATACTTTAAATTTTGTACACACGTGGTTTTATGAATGTTTGTATAGAAATTTTGGTCTAGGCGACTTTAATATGGGACCGAAGATGTACGACTTTGGTGTATGTGTTAAATTCTAAGGGTCGTAGTTTGAGCATATCAAAAGCACCTACTCATTAAGGCCCACATAAGATTTAGTTGAAATTTCCACCAACATTTATCAAATCCGAAGTCAACGGCTTGGCCAAGATTTAAGCTCAACGGGTCGGACAAGCTGTGGGGAATATGTGAGATTAATTTTCAGAGCAGCATCGGAAAAGAAATTTTTTCGTTTTACCTATGAAATACGATGTATTTGACTAATTTACAAACCTTTAACCTATTGTTTATATTTACAACTCAACAAAGTTTTATTTAATTAATTTTACCTTATCTACTTATCAAAAAATGTATAATTTTTGGCGAAGATAAAGGATTTTGAAATTAGATAGTTATTTGCGACAAAATACTTCGACCAATGGAAATTATCTTTTTATATGAATCAGGTTGTACTTAGCTCATGTTCGACGGGCACCGAAAAGTTTCACCTTGTCGAAACTAACCAGAATATTGGCTATAGTTAGTTATTAATAAGCCAATTGATGCCCTAAAACTTGCCAAGTTTTAAAGTCTTGAACAGTAGCTTGACATAGAAAAGGCCACACAATAAAAAATTAATTTTTAAAGTTGGTCCTAAAACTCAAATTTCATTTATGCAGTCCAATGTTTGTCTAAAGGCAACTTTCTCAGCTATCCTATATTGATCTTGCATGTTGCGCAAGCGCCCCTCATTAGCCCTTTTTGTTTGCATGCCGGTTTAGCGATAATTTAAAAATTAAATAGGCTAATTCTATTTAAAAAGTTGTTGACCCCGCTGCCCTGCCAAAATTCGGGAATCCGGCATTCACCCGAACAAGTATCCTAGACAATTCAATAAAAGACCCGTTTGACTTTATCTGAAAAACTAATATTCCGTTTTAGCTGATTTCCTAAATCATTAAGTTTAATTAAATAGTCTTAGTTGCAATTTTTGATTATGAATGAATGAATGAATTTGTTTATTAAAAAAACAAAAACAAATTACGTCATTTTTTAGAACACAAACAAATTAAAATTGATTGTTGCCTTTTCATTAAAAAAGAATTTAAAGTATGATGAAATTTGCTGACATTATGACTCTTTTATGTTGCTGCATAAGTAAATTGCTTTAATTAACTTAAATAAAACGGCTAAAAACTCGAATATGATTGAATTCAACCATATTTATAGGACCACCCAAGACTAAAAAGAATTCAAAGTCGAATGGGAAAATTACTACGGAAGAAAATAATAAAGTTCAAACTGGCGGTGAAGCAAGTGGTGATTTTGTTTGTGGGGGTAATTATTAGATTTACTTCCTAAAAATCAATGGTCGGCTCCCTTCTTTTTTTAAGATGAGAATCAATTCACTCTTTAATAAGAGGTCCGTAACTTATAGGTGATAGAAGGGGGCTGCCCTTAGTATAATCCCCGTATTTTCAGTTTCATGTTACATTATATTCGCAAAGAGCACCCCCCCCCCCCCCCCCCCATTCCACACTCTTTTAAAATACTGGTTAGGGCTCAACTTATTTGCATTAAAATTATACATGTACAACTCTTGTCTCGCACTAGATGGACAGCTGCCCACCGATGTAGTGCTAAATGAGCTTACTAATAAATCCATGACCCGATGTCATCAGGATTGTACTATGAAATGTCGAATAAATAATTTGATGAATGAAGACGGTATTTAAGATTTTATTATATAAGAATATCATTTTGACATTGCTAGATAAATATTTTCCGATAACCTGGTTGCATAGTAGTGACTGACCATAAGGAAATCGCTAAATTGCTCTTGACATTTTAGCCCTTTGACATAAATATGGTGAATTCAATAACCTATTGGTCCTACCCTATTACTAAGGTGCAGCAGTTGAATATAGGAAATATATATTTCGGATTGTTTACTTGTAACATTTTTGTTTAAAATTTGTAAATCTTTTAAATTTTGCTTGGACAGGCAAATATGTTTTTATTTAGGGATTTAATGATAAATTAGTGCTTGCTTCAGATAATTTTTGATAGGTTTGTCCAGTAGCATATTCCATCAGTAGAATATTCTATAATTTAGTTCATTCTAAAGATTTAAAAAAAGGTCTTGTTTCTATTAAACGGCATTAGCATTGCATCTAATCATGACTCATAAAAATATGGAGTTAGCTCTTAAGTGATGTTTTGTATATGTAGTCCGTAATTTTGCCTTAGAGATGTATTGTGTCACCGGCCCGAGTCTTAATTTGGTATAAAAGGGAGGGGGGACGGATGGTGCGCCTTTAAAAATTCAGACAGTTTTATATGATTAATATTTAAATAATTATTATTTCCGAAAAATCCTAAAATTTGCAACTAGACCTATTTGCTTGTTTCTATCAATTTTTTCTTGCCTAATATTAACAATTACAACAAAACATAACCTGGACAATATATTGTGTTTGTTAATGCTATAACATTTTGTAACTAAATAGTAAATTCCGTATTTATTAGAATATTGGGATTTTACCGAGTCCGATATGAAACCAGTTGAAGGTAATGGTGATCAAATGTGCCCAAAAATGTCTTTGGTTCATGGGACAGATACAGGAGGCTCAAATAATAACTTACCTTTTTTGGAAACAGATTTTCCAATCATAACCGAATCTAAGCCAATTAAGAATTATGACTTACCTCTTTTGGAAACACACTTTCCACTTATAACCGAATCTAAGCCAAATGAACACTTAGATAGCCGTCTAATCCCAACCCGAAAAGATATAAATAAGGCTCAAAATGGGGCTGCCTACGCCGGCTGTGCCGTCCCCGGAAGCATAATCCACTACTATCCTTACAGTAAATATTCTAAAAATACAAGTTCATAATATAAAACATTTCGACAAAAATCAATGTTAAGAAATTCTGACACGGGGTCTCATAATAGCCTTATCTCATTTATTTTTTTCCTTTTTTTGAAGTTTCATTCGCCTTCGGCTATTTCCTATGGTGTATACCGATAAAATGGCCAAACTTGACCAAATTTGTCACTTCAAGATTACCTAAAGGAAAAAAACTTTAAAACAATTTCCTTGCATATTAAAATTAATGATAACTTATATTTATCTCAAATATTTAAAAATGGTATTTTTTATATCAAGCTTTTACATCAGCATTTAAGCTATATAGAATATCTGGTACCCCAACCTGAATAGGACACAATATATTATTTTGAATACAAAATATTATTAGAAGTTTGAATATAACAGTTTAACTGTTTTTAATAGAATAAAATTTTTTAAATTTTTTTTTGTTTTTAATTCTTTTTTGTTATTCTAAGTTTTTTCAAAAATTTTCAGTTTTTATAGCTGGGCTTAAAAAAGTTTGATTAGAAAGATCACGGATCTGATAAATATAAGATGGCAGGTTTGGTCTCTGAAATTAGCTCTGAGGTTTCCAAAATGTTGATCTGTGTAATAAGTGAATATTTAATATAAATGTTTATGCTTATATAGTTACCCCCAAAACGTTAAAATTCGGTGTTGATAAAGTTCGTAAATTCAAAAAGGAATGGACCATAGTGGAAATGAGACGAAAATGGACCAGAGCAGGTTAGCCGAGTTTTCAGCGAATTGTTACTTTTCATTTAAATATTAGACGCTTCTTGCTTTTATTTATAGCCATTCCAAAAAAATTGGAATACGGCATGAAGGAATATCGAGTATTTAAGGAGGAAACAACGGTTCTTGAAATGGAACAGTCCCGACACGAAAAGGAAGAGTTGGTCTATTATCAATCCATATGAGGCAAGTTTTTTATCATTAACACTATATTTATTTTATTCATGCTCAAAAAATCCAAAAAAATTCAAAAAATTTTAACAATTAAAAAAACATTATTTTGTTACACATATATTTATATATTCATGCATATACAGAAAATCCAAAAAAATCAAAAAATTTCAACAATGCAAAAAAATAATATTTATTACATATATAATATATATTCATGCATATACAGAAAATCCAAAAAAATCAAAAAATTTTAACAATTCAAAAAAATATTATTTTATTACACATATATTATATATTCATGCATATACAGAAAATACAAAAAATCAAAAAATTTTAGCAATTCAAAAAATATTATTTTATTACACGTATATTATATATTCATGCATATATGAAAAAAATTTATTGTTACATATATATTTATATTATCATGTATATCAAAAAAAAAGTCAAAATATACAATATTATATTTTATATATTTATCTCCATAATCAACTTATCAATTATTTATATTTTTAAATGCATCGGATGACTCAACTCGACTCTGTATATGCTCTATTGGTTCCATAATTTTTCAGCACGCCCGCGTAAAAGGACAAACACAAATGGCTAAATTATATTTATATCTTGTTGTGTGTCAAGTCTTTTAATTCATAATTTATAAATCTTATTTTTAAATGTAAGTTTGTCTGATTGTTGTGTCATTATTGATTTAATATATTGTCTATTGTTGTTTTTTATAGATTTTACTTTTTTTATAAGAGCTCAAGGGTCATTTTGAATGCGGTGAAGGGTTATATTTATTAATATTTCTCTTTATTATATTTTTGATTTTGTATATAAATGATTTTGTGTCTCAAAAGTTTTGCTGTAATGTTAATTTAATGATTTTCTAATAATGCATTTCCGTTAATATTATGATTTTTTATGACTCTTAATTTAAAAATTAGGTCATAAAAATTCGGTTTAGGGGCGCTCTAACATATTCCTTTTTTATGGTCCCAAAAATTTATCATATTGTTAATTTTCTATTTTTTTCTTTGGATTTTAATGCTTTGTACCTTAAATGTTTTTCTTTTTAAAATTTTCTCGTTAAATTAAAGCTTTGCTTTTAATAATATTTTTTAAATTTAGTGATTTGTCTTATATGTATTTGTTTTGCTCCATATTTACATGATTTTAATTCGCTAGCCCAACAAATTGCCAAAGGTATGGATTTAAAAAAATTATTCTTGACTAAAAATTTCTTTTATTTGCAAATTCAAATTTAAAAATTAACTTGTTCAAATAGGTAAATTTTGTTATTTTTGTTTCGTTTAAATATATAATTTGTTTAATTAATCAGTTAGTCCCACAATCTTTCCACTTCAAAGTTGGAGTTTCGTTCTTGCGATGATCGGTGTGGGGGCACCTCTAAAATGGTTCCTCTATCTCAGTCTCAAAACTTTTGTTTTTTAGTTGTTTTTATTTTGTTTTTATTTTTTCATTGTTTAATGTTTTAAATATTTTATTGCTAAATGTTATATTACTATTCAAAGCTTTTATTAATTTAATATTTAATGATTTAAAATAATTGTTATTTTTATATATCTTTTTATATGGTTTAATTAATAACATAATGTATACATTTTTATTTTGTTATTTTTATCTTAAATGCCTGGAGTTGGCCCTTAAAGTTATTGCTCCTATATTAGTTCAAGCAAGATTATAACTAATCGATTGATCTATATGTGCAAATATATTATGTTATTTTTCATAATATTTAGATGGGATTCATTCAAGTGGCGTTCTCAACGGTTTCAAATAGCTTTCGTACCATTAATTTATCTTTTTAAATTTCGAGGTGAAAAACGCTTGCTGTCACAAACTTACTGTGTCACAAGAGTTTTTGAGACCTGGGCCTTGTTACTTATTTTTGTTTCGTAAGAAGATTCAGGGGCGGGGAGTGGTTGGGGGGTGCTGACAACAAGGCCCCTAACGCACTCTTGGTAGTTACCTCCCCGTGGTGAGTGCGGTAACAAATAATTTAGAACTTATATACTAAATTATTTGGCTAAAACTATCAAATTTATTTTATTTTCATTAGGGGAGAGCGGGGCGAGATGGTTGTTTTTTCAATATTTGATCATAACTTTTTTTTAAATGATCTATTTAATCATGGTATATCTCAAATGATAGGTATTTTAAAACTGTATTTAAATCATATGCAACTTTAATTTAAACTGTTATATTTTAACAGATATTTCGAGTCAAAAAAATTATATTTTTCCGCCATCGCCCCAACAACGGGGTGAAGTGGTGTTTAAAGGGGGCGAGATGGTTGGTTAAAAAATTAGTTCATAATATACAAGAAATAATATATAACGGGTTATTTGACATTTTTATTACATAAGATAATTAAAACATATATTATGATAAATATTTATTTAAAAGATTTTTGAATTTTTGAGTTTCTCCTTTTCTTAGGCTTGTTAACAATAGGTTGGAGCATCATACTCATCCTTTTTTATTTTGTTTTGAGTTATGTATCCTACCTGTTTAGCACCACTAAGGGCTAATTTTTCTTGGACATTGAACTGTGGTTAGTCCAGTCTCATCAGCATTCCATATATTTTCCGGATTGATTTGTTTTTCTTCTGTGATTTTAATAAGATTGACAAAAAAATTTGCAAGCTCGTGGCTTCAGGAAGTCTTAAAAAAACTTTTTTTATTTTTGAAAAACAGGGTAAACCAATTTTCTTTCATCCTTTATCCAATTATTAGGACTTTTTTTATTTAAATAAACAGCGTAAAAGTAAGCAGGTTAAATTATGTAATTTACAACACTTTATAAAATAAACATAAAAATATTTTTTGTGCTTAATCCATGGTACATTCTCGCAGCTTCTAGTATATATTCAACTAAACCCTTTTCTTTTTTAGGAAAAAATATATATTCATAGTCCTTATTAGCAACAGCCTTAATTTTCTTCTTAAAATATATTACTTTTTAGATATTTGGGCAATATTTGAATTATTGCCGGTTTTTAAATGCTTTGCTTTATAGCTAATTGTATAGCATTTTCGTTTGGTAATCACGTTTTTTGCTTGTAATTTCTCGTAATAATAAACAGCTGATAAAAATAAAAAAACCACCTCACCCCCAACCACACCGCCCCACACCCTCTTTGATATATAAAATCATTACAAATAATTTGGCGTTTTAAGAGGCTCAACATATAGAATAGTTAAATAACAAATTTTTTTTAATAGAAAAAACCTATTCTAGTTATTTATTTCATTAATATTTTGACCAAGCGTAAAAACAAATAAAAGTTTTTTTGATAAAAAGTGCCCAAAAAACAGTTTATTTACCCTATTTTTATAATAAGAGGTTTTTTAGAATTTTTTTTCTCAAATTCAGGTTATGCTTATCAAAACATATTTAAGAACCCAATTTCAACCAATTTAATTTTACAGTGCCCAAAATATTTGAAAAAATTACTTCGCCCTATTCGCCACCTCGCCCCGCTCTCCCCTATACTAAAAATTAAATAATCTAGTGAAACTAATGAGTACTTTGTTTTAGCATATTAAACTCTTTCCAGTTTGAAAGCTTTCATAAATTCTAAAACTTTTACCTTAGTTATGTAAAAACAAGGTGTGTAAAAGAAAAACTAGTAGCCTTTTATAATAAATAAAATATCAATATAAGTTGCAATATAAAAAAAAATTTTTTTAAAAAATTTGGCAAATAAGCTTAGGCTGGCCCATTCGCTAACGTTCCGATTGCTCAGTTTTTAAAAAAAATGTTTAATAATACTCGACAACAAAAAAAACAACATAAACAATTTTTACAGGGTTTTGTAGAGAATTTTCTTGCAATAGCAATCCAGGGTTTAGTTTTTCTTTCAATGCCTTCAATTTTTCTATACTGCGTCCAAAATTCAGAAAAAAATTCACATAATATCTTAAACTATTAATTTTCCAAAATATCTATTGGCATATTTAGATTCCTTATAAAAAATATATCTAAAAAAAGTTAATAATCAAAATTATCAGCAATAAACTTTTAAGTTATTTAGGAATCAAAAAACGGATATTATGACGAAAACCACTAACTTACATTACAAAAGCATAAAAATAAAAAAAAATTAAATATTAAAAAAAAAATTCAAACGCCTTGCGTTAATAAAGAATGTTTCCTTAATATAAATAAATTGTTATTTCTACCGTTTTGTAATATAGAAGCCCAAAATACCCCAAATATCGGAAAATCTCAATTTTGACATTGAATAACTAAAAATATGAGGCATTGGCTAAAATTCTGATTACATATTCCTAATCAGCACCGAATACTTGACCAAAAATGTTAGTTGCCATTAATAATGCTTAGGGTCGTCTAAATTTTGTTGTCCAGTGTAATAGGCCACCTATTCAATATTTTTTAGAAATCGTTTGAGAAAACTAGGTGAAAAATTGCGTTTTGTATATGCTTAACAAATAATGTTTTATAACCATAATTACATATTGCTCTTTTCTATTCTTAAAATATATAATATTAGTTAATAAACAAGATCTACTAAATTTTCTTAAAAATCGATCAGAGTAAGACTGTCTAGTGATTAGTGGCCTGCTATAAACATCCACATTGAATGACATGATGCATACGATCTCGCTCAATAAAAAAAATAATTTATTTAATTAAGAATTATAATTTAATATATTACGTTTAGGGCAAGTTGAAAGTTAATATAAATGCAAAAATATCTCAACATTTTCAAAGACTTTTTTTTAGAAATAGAATTTTATAACAATTTTGGCAACTTTTTTGTAAAAATGCTATAGTTTTAAATTAATATTAATTTTAAGATCCAAAAAATAACTACTTTGAACCCACACCCTTAGCATTTAAAATATTTATTCTGAGCGAATTGAATTAAAAATCATAAAAATAAATTAACTTAACTTTGATAGCGCCCTTATGTCCATAAAAACTAATTAAATTTTTAATTAATTTTAATTAGGTGGCTCCTTATAGCAAAATTGGCATTTATATCAGCAGTAAATAACCTTACACGACAAAATTAAAAATTTAACATTAAAAAAAAACAAAAAATAAAAGTTTATTTTGAGCGTGCGCTAATAAATTAAAATAATTTTATTATGATATAATAAATAGACTAGTCCACATACAAATTTTAAATTGTCCTAATTTGGAGTTTTTAATTATGTCAAATGCCTTATCAAAATGTCTCAATAATATTTTTGAATCATTCATAGGGTCTTCTTCAGTATTCGTTAAGGCAGCTTCGTTACATAACGCGACTACCTAATATACAACAAAACATATAATAATATTTGGCGTTCATTGCAATGGGCATGTTAATTCCGGATATGAGAACTGGGATTTTTTCCGGAGTTTGCTAATTAATATTGTCCCATTGGAGATATTGAATTTGTGTATTTCTATAGTCTAAACTCAATTTTTTAATAAAGTTGAGACTAAATGAAAAAGCAGCTGATTATGCAATTTAATGTATTCAATGTTATTATTTTTATATTAATTTTTTGCAAATTGAATTTATGACAAGCCCTAAGAGCAATAAGACTAACAAACAATTAAAAAATTCCAAAATACTTCGGCGTCGAAAACCTGTCTGTTATGGGATAGTTTTCCTAAAGATACATAATCATAATCGATATTATTTAGGTAATCTAAAAGTCGCAAAATTTGTCAATTTGGTCATTTTTCGATGTACATAAGAATATAGCGGAAGGCAAAAGAAACTTAGGATAACTAAAAATATATGATAGATAAGGCCATCATGGGAATTATTAACGCCCAATGTCATATTTTTTTTTCACACATTGATTTTTGTCGACCTATGATAAAAAAGAAAATTGAAAATGACAGATTAATCAGAAAAAAGATAATAATGCGACAAACAATAGACAAATAAAATTATAAAAGATGCCTAAAATAGAGTACATATTGAAATTTGTATGCCCAAATAAATTAATAACACAGGTCGACAAAAAATGGCGACCAATTTTAAACATATATATTTTGAAAGAGTTTTTTGAGCACATTCCAAATATCTTTTCCGTTTTTTTTGAATAGGTCTAATTTTTTACCTAGATGGGTTTAAAAGTACCAAAAACCTCAATATGTCCTATATTTAGAGGCACTTTTCGTGCCTTTAAAATAAAAATAAATAATAGAAAAATATATTTTACTATTGAAAAACTCTTATATTGTTATATAACTTTTTTAGAATTTACTTATCTCATTTACTTTTTTAAATATTTGATTTTAAAAAACTCAAAATTTCCAAAAAATACGCGTCTGAAAGTCTGTGCTTCAAAATCATAAAAAATTAAAAAATCATTCAGAAGAGTACAAATAACATTTGAGATATGTAATAAATAAATGCGATTTAAGCCAAATAAATATTATATTTTTCATAAATGATAGAAGATAATGAAATATAAGCACATAAAGTGAAAATACTACCCAAGCAATCTTGTTTGTTTATATTTAACATATCTTACTACACTACATCGAGATATGTAAGTAAGTGAAGGGTTGGCAGATAATGCCAGTATTAGTAGCAGCACGCACTACAATCTTTAAGAATTTAGTAGCCCCTTTTTTAATATATAAAATTTTGAAGCACAGACTTTCAGACGCGTATTTTTTTGGAAATTTTGAGTTTTTTAAAATCAAATATTTAAAAAAGTAAATGAAATAAGTAAATTCTAAAAAAGTTATATAACAATATAAGAGTTTTTCAATAATAAAATATATTTTTCTATTATTTTTTTTTATTTTAAAGGCACGATAAGTGCCTATTAATATAGGACATATTGAGGTTTTTGGTACTTTCAAACCCATCTAGGTAAAAAATTAGACCTATTCAAAAAAAACGGAAAAGATATTCGGAATGTACTCAAAAAACACTATCAAAATATATATGTTTTTAATTGGTCGCCGACATAAAGTTGTTATTTGTCGACCAGTGTAATTAAACAAAAAATAAACTTTGTCAATTTTATCAATTCGGTTGGTAGCGGCAACAACAAAAACCTGTCCCATCTCTTCCACGCCATCTAATTAATTCGGTCAAAAGTTGCGTAAGAACCCTATCTCCAACATGAGAATTTCTACAATTGACAACAAAAGCTAAAACGTCAATTAGGCTCAAAAAAAATATAAAGTTTCTTAAATCTTTTTAAGATAATATGGAATTATTTAACAAAAATGAACAAAAAATTAAGAAAAAAACGTTTTTGTTTGTTTTAAATTAAACTTTTGTAGCCTCTAGTAAGTTAATAAAAGAAAAATTGATGGACGGCAAAAAACCCGATAAAATATGTTTAACTATATTTTGTTGTTAAATCAAAATTAGCATTTTAGGTAATTGATAATTACTTATTAGTCAATTCTATCGCATATCGATTTCGTTAAAAAATAAAGGATGGTGTAACTGTTTTTGCTTTGGAAAAATATTATACGGATCATGCGCCCAGATTCACCGACGTATTTGCTAAAAAGCTCGTGACCCTTTGGAAAATATTTCACATTACACAGGTCAACAAATATCAATGTTAAAATAAAAATTTTATAAAAACATAGCATACATTATGCCTTATCTCATATATATTTTCCGTTTTTGGTAGTTTCCTCCGCCTTCGGCTCCTTCCAAGAAAAAAATGACCTTTGACTGAATTGACAGATTTTGTGACCTTGAGAATACCCTAAAAGGATGGCAGGTTTGATTGCTGTAGGGAAGACTGGGGTAATTATGAGACCCGGGTAATATTGAGCCCTAGGGTTGTAGATTTAAGGGTAGATGCTCTACCAAAATCGGTAATATATCCAGGGCTGGGAAAACAATGAGCCAAAAAACTTTGGCTCATTTTTTCCCCTAAAACATAAAAAAAGAAAGGGGGGCAAAAATAAAGGGCCAAAATAAGAATTCAAAAAAGCCTTTACAAAGAAAAGGGGCAAAAAAAAACCCACAAAAAGTGGCTCTTAAAAAGAGCCCCAAAAAACCCATTTTATGTTTTCTATAATAATTTCAAAAAATTTTGATGGGTGGTTTATTTTTTCTTAAAGCTCCTAGGAGTTTTTTTTTTAAAAAAAGGGCTTTTTTTAAACATGCCCCTTTTCTTTAAGCAAGAAAAGGGGCTTTTCTTTTGCCATGCCCACGAGTTTGTGGGCATTTGGAAAAAAAAACCCAAAAACTTGTTAAAAAAAAGCCCATTTAGTTTTTTTTCCCAGCCCTGAATATATCATTAAAGAGAATAATCTTTAGGAATATTCTATGTTATTTTTTCGCTTCTACCAAGAAAATTTTTAACTAGCTGAATAAATGTAAAAAATGTCAATTTTCTCTGAAAAAATTAAGGTAAGTCTTTTTGATTTCTCATAAAAGAGCTATCTTAAATCATTTATAATTTTTATGAAGACTTACAAAGATATAAATATATATAAGTAATAGTCATTTATACTTACTTACCCACCGAAGGTTAATTATGATACATTTCCCATTGGAAAAACTTTTGAGACTTTTGCGCATGCGCAGAAGTTTTATAATTATATTAATATTTTTTTTCATTAAAAATTGTTTGCGCAAAAGTTTTATAACAACACAGGTCAACAAATATTAATGGCACAATGGTGAATTTTATGAAAACATAAAAGAATATATCCCCATGATGGTCTTATCTCATATATATTTCGTTTTTCTTAGTTTCTTCCGGTCTTGACTCCTTACATCCGTCCATATCAAAAAAATGACCTTTTTTGACCGAATTGACAGATCATATCCTAAGAAGAAAAAATTTAAACATCTTTTTTTCATATAAAAATCCCTTGTAACTTATATTTATCACCTCAAATAATGAGAAATAAATTTTCTTAGCATATCAAGCTCTTACATCTTTAGATTATACAAAATATTTCGCGTCCAACACAATATATTATCGGTTTTTAATAAAAGTTTTATTTAAAGTTTGAATTTAACAGTTTAGCTGTTGTAAATATGAAAAAAAATTTTAATTTATTTGTGTGTTTATTTTCTAAAATTTTCAATGTTAATAGCTGACTAACTAAGTTTGATTAGAAAAAACGGTGGACGGATTTGAAAATCCCTAAGATGGCAGGTTTGATCTCCGTAGTTAGCTCATAACTCTCAAAAATTTGTTGACCTGTGTAATTATATTAATATTTTTGCCATTAAAAATTGTTAATATGAGACAATATAAAAAAGTGAAAAATACAGATTACGCCCAAATAGAAAAGAAAATTTTAGAAGTAAGAAAACTTAAGAACATCAGGTAGGGGGGACCGGGGCGAAATGGTTGGTGGGGTGAAATGATTAATGGATATATCTCTGCCAAGAATTATTCAATATATATAAATTTTATATATGTTGTAGATCTTTAAACAAGCTATCAATTCATTATATTTACATATACATCCATTTGAAAAAATTTAGAAAAACTCAATTAAAGAATATATGCTTTTTCAAATTTATGTTTTAAGCAACAATCATTTTGCTTTATTTTTAATAAAATGTTAACTAGAAAATATTATTATAATTAACAGAAAAAACACTTCGTTATAAGAATATAATACATTTTTAACTCAAAACTTAATATTATTTGAAAATTAAATGACCTTTGACTGAATTGACAGATTTTGTGACCTTGAGAATACCCTAAAAGGATGGCAGGTTTGATTGCTGTAGGGAAGACTGGGGTAATTATGAGACCCGGGTAATATTGAGCCCTAGGGTTGTAGATTTAAGGGTAGATGCTCTACCAAAATCGGAAGACTCTCACCGATAGTTTTGGCCGGCATCCCTTACATTGTTTGTCGAATTCAAAGATAAGGCGACACAATAAGGTTAATATCATTATCGCCACTTTTTTTAAAAAGGCTAATATACCGTGTGTTTTAGAACCTTGTCTATCTTTTAATTCTAAAAGACCGGATGGAAAAACTCTTGTTCCCTTCTCTGAGGGGAAACCTTTATTTTGGGATTTCACCTGTGTTGATCCTCTGGCCCCTTCAAATTATAATTTTGATCCAATTTTGAATGCCGAAATTTTAAAGACAAGAAAATATTGTTTTTTAAATTCCGATAATATTTTTATACCAATTGTTGCCACAACTTCTGGATCATTTGGTCCTGAAGCCTTGAAAATTTTCAAACAAATTGGTAAACTAATTAAAAATAATTTTATTTCACCAAGTTTTAGCATAAGGCAAAAAATTTCCATGGAAATTTTGAAAAATAATTATTTTCTATTTAAAAATACGTGGCCGGAAGACTCTGAAATTTAGTAAATATAATATTTTTATTATTTTTTATTTTTTTTTTTTTTTTTTTTTTTAAATTTATTTTAATTACTTCTTTCATATATTACATTTAATATACCACCTGTTTATAATTTATTAATTATATTTAACATTGTTAATTTGATATTATAATATATTAATGCTGGAAATCTCATAAATAAAATCTTTTTAATTCTCAAAAATTAAGAAAAAAACGTTTTTGTTTGTTTTAAATTAAACTTTTGTAGCCTCTAGTAAGTTAATAAAAGAAAAATTGATGGACGGCAAAAAACCCGATAAAATATGTTTAACTATATTTTGTTGTTAAATCAAAATTAGCATTTTAGGTAATTGATAATTACTTATTAGTCAATTCTATCGCATATCGATTTCGTTAAAAAATAAAGGATGGTGTAACTGTTTTTGCTTTGGAAAAATATTATACGGATCATGCGCCCAGATTCACCGACGTATTTGCTAAAAAGCTCGTGACCCTTTGGAAAATATTTCACATTACACAGGTCAACAAATATCAATGTTAAAATAAAAATTTTATAAAAACATAGCATACATTATGCCTTATCTCATATATATTTTCCGTTTTTGGTAGTTTCCTCCGCCTTCGGCTCCTTCCAAGAAAAAAATGACCTTTGACTGAATTGACAGATTTTGTGACCTTGAGAATACCCTAAAAGGATGGCAGGTTTGATTGCTGTAGGGAAGACTGGGGTAATTATGAGACCCGGGTAATATTGAGCCCTAGGGTTGTAGATTTAAGGGTAGATGCTCTACCAAAATCGGTAATATATCCAGGGCTGGGAAAACAATAAAGGGGGGCAAAAATAAAGGGCCAAAATAAGAATTCAAAAAAGCCTTTACAAAGAAAAGGGGCAAAAAAAAACCCACAAAAAGTGGCTCTTAAAAAGAGCCCCAAAAAACCCATTTTATGTTTTCTATAATAATTTCAAAAAATTTTGATGGGTGGTTTATTTTTTCTTAAAGCTCCTAGGAGTTTTTTTTTTAAAAAAAGGGCTTTTTTTAAACATGCCCCTTTTCTTTAAGCAAGAAAAGGGGCTTTTCTTTTGCCATGCCCACGAGTTTGTGGGCATTTGGAAAAAAAAACCCAAAAACTTGTTAAAAAAAAGCCCATTTAGTTTTTTTTCCCAGCCCTGAATATATCATTAAAGAGAATAATCTTTAGGAATATTCTATGTTATTTTTTCGCTTCTACCAAGAAAATTTTTAACTAGCTGAATAAATGTAAAAAATGTCAATTTTCTCTGAAAAAATTAAGGTAAGTCTTTTTGATTTCTCATAAATGTATTATCTAAAACCATTTATAATTTTTATGAAGACTTACAAAGATATAAATATATATAAGTAATAGTCATTTATACTTACTTACCCACCGAAGGTTAATTATGATACATTTCCCATTGGAAAAACTTTTGAGACTTTTGCGCATGCGCAGAAGTTTTATAATTATATTAATATTTTTTTTCATTAAAAATTGTTTGCGCAAAAGTTTTATAACAACACAGGTCAACAAATATTAATGGCACAATGGTGAATTTTATGAAAACATAAAAGAATATATCCCCATGATGGTCTTATCTCATATATATTTCGTTTTTCTTAGTTTCTTCCGGTCTTGACTCCTTACATCCGTCCATATCAAAAAAAATGACCTTTTTTGACCGAATTGACAGATCATATCCTAAGAAGAAAAAATTTAAACATCTTTTTTTCATATAAAAATCCCTTGTAACTTATATTTATCTTATCAAATAATGAGAAATAATTTTTTAGTATATAAAGCTCTTACATCTTTAGATTATACAAAATATTTCGCGTCCAACACAATATATTATCGGTTTTTAATAAAAGTTTTATTTAAAGTTTGAATTTAACAGTTTAGCTGTTGTAAATATGAAAAAAAAATTTTAATTTATTTGTGTGTTTATTTTCTAAAATTTTCAATGTTAATAGCTGACTAACTAAGTTTGATTAGAAAAAACGGTGGACGGATTTGAAAATCCCTAAGATGGCAGGTTTGATCTCCGTAGTTAGCTCATAACTCTCAAAAATTTGTTGACCTGTGTAATTATATTAATATTTTTGCCATTAAAAATTGTTAATATGAGACAATATAAAAAAGTGAAAAATACAGATTACGCCCAAATAGAAAAGAAAATTTTAGAAGTAAGAAAACTTAAGAACATCAGGTAGGGGGAGACCGGGGCGAAATGGTTGGTGGGGTGAAATGATTAATGGATATATCTCTGCCAAGAATTATTCAATATATATAAATTTTATATATGTTGTAGATCTTTAAACAAGCTATCAATTCATTATATTTACATATACATCCATTTGAAAAAATTTAGAAAAACTCAATTAAAGAATATATGCTTTTTCAAATTTATGTTTTAAGCAACAATCATTTTGCTTTATTTTTAATAAAATGTTAACTAGAAAATATTATTATAATTAACAGAAAAAACACTTCGTTATAAGAATATAATACATTTTTAACTCAAAACTTAATATTATTTGAAAATTAAATGACCTTTGACTGAATTGACAGATTTTGTGACCTTGAGAATACCCTAAAAGGATGGCAGGTTTGATTGCTGTAGGGAAGACTGGGGTAATTATGAGACCCGGGTAATATTGAGCCCTAGGGTTGTAGATTTAAGGGTAGATGCTCTACCAAAATCGGAAGACTCTCACCGATAGTTTTGGCCGGCATCCCTTACATTGTTTGTCGAATTCAAAGATAAGGCGACACAATAAGGTTAATATCATTATCGCCACTTTTTTTAAAAAGGCTAATATACCGTGTGTTTTAGAACCTTGTCTATCTTTTAATTCTAAAAGACCGGATGGAAAAACTCTTGTTCCCTTCTCTGAGGGGAAACCTTTATTTTGGGATTTCACCTGTGTTGATCCTCTGGCCCCTTCAAATTATAATTTTGATCCAATTTTGAATGCCGAAATTTTAAAGACAAGAAAATATTGTTTTTTAAATTCCGATAATATTTTTATACCAATTGTTGCCACAACTTCTGGATCATTTGGTCCTGAAGCCTTGAAAATTTTCAAACAAATTGGTAAACTAATTAAAAATAATTTTATTTCACCAAGTTTTAGCATAAGGCAAAAAATTTCCATGGAAATTTTGAAAAATAATTATTTTCTATTTAAAAATACGTGGCCGGAAGACTCTGAAATTTAGTAAATATAATATTTTTATTATTTTTTATTTTTTTTTTTTTTTTTTTTTTTTAAATTTATTTTAATTACTTCTTTCATATATTACATTTAATATACCACCTGTTTATAATTTATTAATTATATTTAACATTGTTAATTTGATATTATAATATATTAATGCTGGAAATCTCATAAATAAAATCTTTTTAATTCTCAAAAATTATGAAAAAAACGTTTTTGTTTGTTTTAAATTAAACTTTTGTAGCCTCTAGTAAGTTAATAAAAGAAAAATTGATGGACGGCAAAAAACCCGATAAAATATGTTTAACTATATTTTGTTGTTAAATCAAAATTAGCATTTTAGGTAATTGATAATTACTTATTAGTCAATTCTATCGCATATCGATTTCGTTAAAAAATAAAGGATGGTGTAACTGTTTTTGCTTTGGAAAAATATCATACGGATCATGCGCCCAGATTCACCGACGTATTTGCTAAAAAGCTCGTGACCCTTTGGAAAATATTTCACATTACACAGGTCAACAAATATCAATGTTAAAATAAAAATTTTATAAAAACATAGCATACATTATGCCTTATCTCATATATATTTTCCGTTTTTGGTAGTTTCCTCCGCCTTCGGCTCCTTCCAAGAAAAAAATGACCTTTGACTGAATTGACAGATTTTGTGACCTTGAGAATACCCTAAAAGGATGGCAGGTTTGATTGCTGTAGGGAAGACTGGGGTAATTATGAGACCCGGGTAATATTGAGCCCTAGGGTTGTAGATTTAAGGGTAGATGCTCTACCAAAATCGGTAATATATCCAGGGCTGGGAAAACAATGAGCCAAAAAACTTTGGCTCATTTTTTCCCCTAAAACATAAAAAAAGAAAGGGGGGCAAAAATAAAGGGCCAAAATAAGAATTCAAAAAAGCCTTTACAAAGAAAAGGGGCAAAAAAAAACCCACAAAAAGTGGCTCTTAAAAAGAGCCCCAAAAAACCCATTTTATGTTTTCTATAATAATTTCAAAAAATTTTGATGGGTGGTTTATTTTTTTTTAAAGCTCCTAGGAGTTTTTTTTTTAAAAAAAGGGCTTTTTTTAAACATGCCCCTTTTCTTTAAGCAAGAAAAGGGGCTTTTCTTTTGCCATGCCCACGAGTTTGTGGGCATTTGGAAAAAAAAACCCAAAAACTTGTTAAAAAAAAGCCCATTTAGTTTTTTTTCCCAGCCCTGAATATATCATTAAAGAGAATAATCTTTAGGAATATTCTATGTTATTTTTTCGCTTCTACCAAGAAAATTTTTAACTAGCTGAATAAATGTAAAAAATGTCAATTTTCTCTGAAAAAATTAAGGTAAGTCTTTTTGATTTCTCATAAAAGAGCTATCTTAAATCATTTATAATTTTTATGAAGACTTACAAAGATATAAATATATATAAGTAATAGTCATTTATACTTACTTACCCACCGAAGGTTAATTATGATACATTTCCCATTGGAAAAACTTTTGAGACTTTTGCGCATGCGCAGAAGTTTTATAATTATATTAATATTTTTTTTCATTAAAAATTGTTTGCGCAAAAGTTTTATAACAACACAGGTCAACAAATATTAATGGCACAATGGTGAATTTTATGAAAACATAAAAGAATATATCCCCATGATGGTCTTATCTCATATATATTTCGTTTTTCTTAGTTTCTTCCGGTCTTGACTCCTTACATCCGTCCATATCAAAAAAATGACCTTTTTTGACCGAATTGACAGATCATATCCTAAGAAGAAAAAATTTAAACATCTTTTTTTCATATAAAAATCCCTTGTAACTTATATTTATCTTATCAAATAATGAGAAATAATTTTTTAGTATATAAAGCTCTTACATCTTTAGATTATACAAAATATTTCGCGTCCAACACAATATATTATCGGTTTTTAATAAAAGTTTTATTTAAAGTTTGAATTTAACAGTTTAGCTGTTGTAAATATGAAAAAAAAATTTTAATTTATTTGTGTGTTTATTTTCTAAAATTTTCAATGTTAATAGCTGACTAACTAAGTTTGATTAGAAAAAACGGTGGACGGATTTGAAAATCCCTAAGATGGCAGGTTTGATCTCCGTAGTTAGCTCATAACTCTCAAAAATTTGTTGACCTGTGTAATTATATTAATATTTTTGCCATTAAAAATTGTTAATATGAGACAATATAAAAAAGTGAAAAATACAGATTACGCCCAAATAGAAAAGAAAATTTTAGAAGTAAGAAAACTTAAGAACATCAGGTAGGGGAGACCGGGGCGAAATGGTTGGTGGGGTGAAATGATTAATGGATATATCTCTGCCAAGAATTATTCAATATATATAAATTTTATATATGTTGTAGATCTTTAAACAAGCTATCAATTCATTATATTTACATATACATCCATTTGAAAAAATTTAGAAAAACTCAATTAAAGAATATATGCTTTTTCAAATTTATGTTTTAAGCAACAATCATTTTGCTTTATTTTTAATAAAATGTTAACTAGAAAATATTATTATAATTAACAGAAAAAACACTTCGTTATAAGAATATAATACATTTTTAACTCAAAACTTAATATTATTTGAAAATTATTGATTTTGCAAACACTACTCAATGCGGGGCGATATGAACATATTCATTTCGCCCCACGCCGAAACCATTCATGCTTAATTGTATAAGAAAAAGTTTGAAGACAGATGAAGACATTCTCAAAAAAGCCCTTATAACCTCAAAAAAACAATTCAAATCCATTTACCAAACAGCTTAAGAGTTTAAGATTCCCAATTCTACCCTTTTTCAACGTTCTCAACATAATTTAAAAGAAAAAACTATCTTTAGTCTCACAGAGGAGGAAATTCTTGTTCAACATGTAATATTTGCCTCTAAATGTTAGGCCTATCTCCTAAAGAAATAAATAATTTTTATAATAAATTCGATTAGACTAGCATATGAATATGCTGTCATACTTAACAAAAGAACCCCTACCAGTTGGATTGAAAAATTAGCTGGACCTGATTGGTTCAGCAATTTTATGGAAACCCTATCATTTCTATAAGAAGCCCTGAATGTACCAGTCTAGCCAGATATCTGGTTTCAATAAAGAAGCAGTCAATGGTTTTTACCAGAACCTAGATCTAATGTAAAAATATCATTTTGAACCTCACATGATATTCAATTTAGATGAAACTGGTTTATTAACATTTCCTTCACCATCTAAAGTGGTTGCACAGATGGGTGTTAAGCAAGTTTATTATACATTATATTAATTAATTACTAGGTAGGACAATTGTTTCTGCTGAAATGGGCAGCCTTGTTAGCATAAGTATTGCCATAAATCCAGTTGGGCAATTAATTTCACCTTATTTCATTTTTCCTAGAAAAAGGTTTAAGGTGGAATTTTTAACTAATGGTCCTAATGGGAGTGATGGTTGTGGCAATTCATCATAATGGATGTAAGAAGAAGAGTTTGTGGGGTATTTTAAACATTTTGTAAAATATGTTAATCAACTGAGGATCCAGTAAATTAATTAATTATATTTTAAATAAAGGCACTTATTATTAAGGATAACCATGTATCTCATATATCCATAAAAGCAGTGAACTTTTTTAAATAATGGGATTAAAGTGGTCACACTACCACCTCATTGATCACATAGACTTCAACCCCTTGATGTTGGGATTTTTGGGCCACTGGTAATTATGATATAGTTATTAATAAAATGATCTAAATCTATATTTATTTTTTAATATATAAGGTTTATTTGAAATTAAAGCTGTAAATTTTATAAATTTTACTCACTTTCATTTTGCCCCAGGGGTGTTTCATTTTACCCCGTATATGGGGCGAAATGGTGAATACTAGTGGATTTATACATTGTTAAATATCTTTTTACAGAATTATATTTTTTTGGTTAAACAAATTATTTTATAAAATATAATGAATTATCTATAAAATGAGCCATTAATTTTTTCTTTTGGATTAAAAATGTGTCAGCAGCAACAATTTTGCAAAAATATGTTCATTTCGCCCCGGTCTCCCCTAATTATAATTTATAATGTCGTAAATGTCATTTTTGGGCACATGCATCGAGTGCCTTTTTGTTCGTATGCTGTAATTGTGATTAAAATAAAACGATTCAATGTTTTTTTTTATTAAATAAAGATTTTTAATGAATTTACTGCTAAATGAAGGCTAAAAAGTACCCAACAGGGATGGGCACAATTACTTTTTAAAAGTAATCATTATCATTACAACTACTTTAGAAAAAAATGTAATTAATTACTAATTACCATTACTGTTTTTAAAAAAGTACTTAATTACAATCAATTACAATTACATAAATTTTCAAGTAATTAATTACTAATTACAAGTACAATTACTTTTTCAAAAATTTTTATATATAAAATTAGAAAACATTTTCTTTGGTTTCAACATCTTTTTTCTCATTTTCTTTATTTAAATTGTAGTCGATTTCACCATTTGAGCATATTGATAAAATTTCGTCATTTAATTCACAGATGTTCATGGTAGTGTGAATGCGTGTATATTTAGTGAAGTTATTTAAACTATTTAAAGAGTAGATTGTATTAGGCCGCAGAAAACTAATTTTAAAAGCGTCTTGATATAATTTGAGAATGTAAAATTTGTGTAAAAATATAAGGGTGAAAAAGCTTAAAAAATTAGAAAAATTTTGACAAAATGTTTTAACACCTGGGAAACTTCTTAAGAAAAAATAGGATTAGGGACTTCTTTGGGTCTATATGACCCATTCAAAAAAGAGATATATAATTTAAAAGATAGTAAAATTGGCAAAATCTTAAATTTGGTAAGATTTATAAACATTAGAGTAAATATTGTTTTTAACTACAAAAGGTAAAATATTTAATTATTACCTGCTTTTAAATAATTATACACATTTATAAACAATTTAAAAAATTATATTCTCAAAAAATTTAAACTGCTACTTTATCCGTAATGAGCTCCTATCTCTCTAGATTTGCCAAAATATCATTATAAATTGCATAAATAATTTACCTTTTCATTGTTCTTTAATAGGTTGGATGAAAAAGAATGTTTAAAAGCATTTTAATTTTTATCACATAAATTTTATTAAGGAAAAATTTGTGTGCTTATTTTAGCTGTTTGGGTCAATATGACCCAAAAAGTCAATATCTTTAATTTGAGCTCATATTTTAAAATACTTTTAGATGCAAATTGTTGACTTGATGAATGTATTTAATAAATATAAATATCAGTTTAGGATATTGCTTCTTTAAAAAGTTATTAAAAATATAAAATTTCTTTGGGTCAAATAAACCCAAAGAAGTGTTAAACGTGTCGATACAATTTAAAAAATATAACTTTTAAAACAAACTAATGCAAGAAAAAACAAAAGCAGGTTTCTCTTAATATCTATATACAATCTTTAAGCATATTAATAAATTCAAATGGAATGATTACTTCAATATAATGATTACTTTGAAAAAGTAATCATTATCATTACAACTACTTTACTAAAAAATGTAATTAATTACCATAACAATTACTTTATAAAAAATGTAATTGATTACTAATTACTAATTACTATGAGAGTAATTAGTAATTGTAATTTAATTACAAGTAATTACTTGCCCATCCCTGGTACCCAACATAGCTCAAAATTTCTTATATCTTAAATTACCCACAACATTTTGTTTATATTTTTATCTGTAAAATTTTTAACTTTCAATTTTTCAAAATTTTCTTCATATAAACCCAAATGAGAAAAACAATTCAAGAATTGCTGCATAAAGTTGGGACTTTTGGTTTACGAAATATGGACTCTTGACTTTCGGGTATCACAATTACCCCAGTCTCCCCTAGTTGGCCCATATATCTCAAAAATTTGTTGACCTGTGTTATTAACAAGAATAAAAATGACAAATCTTATCATATGATGAAGGGTATTACTGCTTCTGTATTTTAAGAATTTTAAATTAAAGGCAAAAATTTTTGAGAAATTTTTGGGCCATACTTGCAAATTCAGGGGTAAGGGAACCTTAATTAAAAAATCAAATTGCGCAGGTTCGGGCCTCAGGCCGGATATTCGCGGCGCCATTTAAACTAATGAAAATTTGCCTGTAAAGTTTATCAAAATTTATTTTATTTAAAATATTAGAGGAGCGTTCAAAGTTTACTCATTTTTCTAAAAATTTAAAAATTTTTTTATAAAATGCATTTCTAATAGCCAATTTTGATTATTAACATTTAAAATGCATTTCAGAAGCATTTAAATTTTATTAAAAAATAAATAAACCCCGAATGTGCCTTAATTAAACATTGTAATAAACTGTTACCAAGTGGTAATACCGGCTAACCTTTCAGTTAACGGTAAATATATCGAATACACTTAAACATTAAATGCTGTGTAAGGATCAGCTTAAATATTAAATGTCAAGCTTCACCATAACTTTAATAATTGTAGATATTAAAATTAATAAAAAGGTTTCAATTAACAAAAATATTTGATCATTAGAATGTAAAATAAAATATTTGAAAATTTTAATTAAGACAATATAATCATTTTGCAATTGAAAATTCCTTTATTGCTAAATTATGCAAAAATATTTTGGCGGATATTATAAGCTTTGGACGCTGGGGTCAAATTAAATTTAGCCAGCGGTGTATTGCGTTTCGCACATTTATATGATCAATTCCACCTCAATTCGACAACATTTTCCCTTCAAATCTTAGATTTGGTTAAAAATTGGTACACTGGTAGGAATAGGATCCATGTGTACTGATAAAAATCTAAATTTTATTTGACCGGAAGTGATTATTGACCGAGACTTGAGCAAAAATATTTTTCATTTTTTTGCTAAAAAAAAATTTGAAGCAACTTTGAGCGCATGTATCATAAAAAGTATTATAGATAGAGTTCTAAATTTTTTTGAAGATCTTAATGTGGGCTACCTTAAACGCAAAAAATAAAAAATTTTTTTTTAAGTTACCAAAAAATAAAAGTCAAGTTTAAATACAAATAACTCAAAAAACGTATTTTCAAATATTTTGAAAATTATAAATTATAGTCCTTAATAATGTTAAGAAATGTATAAATTCAAAAGGTTGGAGCTAGCATTACTTTTAAAAAAAATTAAAAAATTTATTTTTGTCCTAATTTTGGAACATATTTATGCCTTTTGCACTATATTAGAATAGGCTAAAGTGCTAAATTTAATAGCAGTCAAAAAGCAGGACATAGAGGCAATTTTAGACAATAATAGTTTAATATTTGATTAATACTATTATCAAATTTACAATGAAAATGTGAACCTCAAAACCGAAATAATGTTTTCGCGATTTTTTGGTTAACCAGCTTTAGTGTAAAAAGTAATAGATTGTTGGATTATAATAAGATAATTTTATGGCATTTATATTTTAGTAGCTAGGCCACTGGATATCTCTTACGATTTTTAATATATAGGGTTCGGTATTTTGGGGGTATAAACTTTTTATTGTATATAGGGGAGACCGGGGCGAAATGGTTGGTGGGGTGAAATGATTAATAGATATACCTCTGCCAAAAATTATTCAATATATATAAATTTTATATATGTTGTAGATCTTTAAACAAGCTATCGATTCATTACATTTTTTACATATACATCCATTTGAAAAATTTAGAAAATCTCAATTAAAGAAAAAATGATATTTTAAATTTATGTTTTAAGCATAATTTTGCTTTATTTTTAATAAAATGTTACCTCGAAAATATTATTATAATTAGAAGATTTTAAAAACACTTCGTTGTAAGAATATAATACATTTTTAACTTAAAACTTAATATTATTTGAACATTATTGATTTTGCAAACACTACTCAATGCGGGGCGAAATGAATAACATTTTGTAAAATATGTTAATTGCTCAACTGAGGATCCAGTAAATTGATTAATTATATTTTAAATAAAGGCACTTATAATTATGGATAACCATGTATCCAGGCCCGATTCTAGCTTTCCCATTTAAGGGGGGCACGGCAAAATTGGCCGTGACCTTCGGTCACGGCAAAAAATATACATGTACAACAATAGAATCCATGTTCAAAATTTTTTAACAAATTAATAGTAATTTATTATATTCATAAAATAAAAAAAATGATTGCGTTTATAATTTGGATATGTGAGTTAAAATTAATTGATTTCACTAATATCAATTGCATAAAAAGATATGAGATTTGGATTTGGTATCAATGCGCATGAAAATTAAAAATATGATATATATGAATGATAAAAATGAATTACATAAAACTTTGGATTTTAGAAAATGAATAGTAAAATAAGATTGATTATCATGAAAACAAATTGTATAAGTATGCTAATTTGGAAGAATATGTATGTATAACTAGTAATTAATATTAGGGTAAAAAATTAAATAAAACATGATCATAAACGCTAAATGCGCATAAAAAAAATTGCAACCATGTCTTAAAATAGTAAATACTTAGCTGATTATGAGCAGTGTTTTTTATTAATCTAACAATTTTATGCTAAAGGTTGTTTTGATTAAATTATTAAATTTATCAAAATTCAACGCTCCAGTATATGATTTTTCGTGTCCTAGAAAAACCAAATTACCTTTACACAGCTAGAAGTTATCATCCTCCTTATAGAAGAAAATGTGGCCTCACAACTCGACGTTGAAGAGCCAATTAACAAACTCATAGGAAAATTGTTAAATAGATTAGAAAACGCATCTTTGTACATATAAAAATTTAAATCATTTGTAACACATTCTTTGTAATTATTAAGTTACTTATTAAACAAATTTGGCTACGTCAATTTCTTTAGATAATGAATTTTTATCAATACTTATTTTTAGAAGAGGCTCTAATTTATTTATATCTAAAATAAAGGTTAATCAAATTTATAAAGGGAATCTAAAGATTTTAAATAACTATTATCGGTAAATAATCTATTATCAAAAGAATCAATATATAAATTAATAATATTAAAATAAATACTTTTTACTTCATCATTAATATTTAAAATATTTTCAAATGAGTAGAAAATAAATAAAAATCAGAAAAATCTTTAGGTTTAGTTTTTTTTTATCCATAGATAAATTATTGTCATTTAAAAAAGTATTTATATCAAACTTTTTTTGAATAAATCTTCAGATGTATTATTTCTTAATTGTTTATCTAACAAACAATGGTGTATTAAATCAGAAGTTTTAGAAACATAAATCGTTCTGCATTGAGATTGATCTATAATTATTTTTAATAAGTAAAATAATTTTTCAATTAAATACAAAAAAATAAATAGATGATTATAAATATGGTCAAAAAACCCCGATTCGGCCGTGACCTAAAGATATAAAAGTTTTTTTGTTTTTAATTTTTAAAAAAATTTTAAATATTTTTGTGTAATTTTTAAAAAAAAAATGACACCACCAATGGGGCAACAGCCTGGGTTTGGTTACGCATTCCCTAACTTACTTGATTGCATCATGTTAAAAAAATCAAAAAAAAAATTTCCTTCACTTAAAATTTCAAGAAAATTTTTACAACAAGATGCAATCGGTGGCAAGCAGTGAATATATGGGACATGGTATCCAGCTATTTTGCTTAGAAATACTTGAACACCACTTTTTCCCCCGGACATTACGTTCGCCCCATCGTAGCATTGTGCGATCAGGTTCTTTGGTTCTAGATTATATTCTAACAAAAGATTGATGACAAGTGAGAACATTTCTTAGGCATCATATTTATAAATTGCTTTCACAAATATAAAGCTTTTTGTAAAATCAAATTTTTCTATATATTTCTGTATTAGTTTGATCTCTCTTGCGGATGAGAATGAATAAAAACACTTTTAAAAAAAGTAAATATTTTTAAGGTAATATTTTTTAGATATTTTTGACGGAGCAAATCTAATTATATTATGTGAAAGAAATAAAATTACTATGTATTTTTGGGGGGGGCAAATTCAATTTTTTTTGGGGGGGGGGGGGGGGGCAAACATAAAATTACTATGTATTTTTGGGGGGGCAAATTCAATTTTGGGGGGGGGGGGGGCAATCAAAAACTTTGGGGGGGGGGGGCACTCCCCCCCCCCCAAAAGGGTCTAGAATCGTGCCTGCATGTATCTCATATATCCATTAAAGCAGTAAACTTTTTTAAAGATAATAAGATTAAAGTGGTTACACTACCACCTCATTGTTCACATAGACTTCAACCCCTTGATGTTGGGATTTTTGGGCCACTTGTAATTGATTATGATATAACTATTAATAAAATGATCTAAATCTATATTTATTTTTCAATATATAAGGTTTATTTGAAATTAAAGCTGTAAATTTAATAAATTTTACACACTTTCATTTTGCCCCATGGGTGTTTCATTTTACCCCGTATATGGGGCGAAATGGTTAATACTAGTGGGTTTATACATTGTTCAATATCTTTTTACAGAATTATATTTTTTTGGTTAAACAATTTAATTTATAAAATATAATAAATTATCTACAAAATGAGCCATTAATTTTTTCTTTTGGATTAAAAATGTGTCAGCAGCAACGATTTTGCAAAAATATGTTCATTTCGCCCCGGTCTCCCCTATCTATAAATCTGAAGACATATATATATTATATAAAATGCAACGTCATCGTTAGATGATAAATTCTAATAATTTTATTCATTTAATTAATTCTAAATATAATTTTTAACTATGACTCTGCCAAAACGGATCAATTAACCATAGGCTTAAGACACAAGCCAACCCTTATTTAACATGCATTTTATTGATAAATTGATTAATAACATAAGTAACCACCCCAGCTTTTTATATTAGATTTTGACGCTTCTACAAAAAACCAAAATTTGCCAAAAAACAGCGAATTTTAAGTTGTCAAAAAACTAACGAACATTTTTCTGTGCAAGCTTATTTTTTATTATATTTGCTATTTAGAATCTAAAAAATCAATCATAATTTTATGTTTATGTATTAAGAAAATATTATATACTTTATGTATGGAAAATCAAAGAACGTGATAGAAAAATTACAAAAACAGAGGAGTATGAAATCATTCCATTATTTTATTAAAAATATAATTTATTATATTATTAAAAAAAATACTTTCTTTAAAAATTTGTTAGGAACACATTTAATTACCAAAAACTTTGGGTTATTGCCCAAATCCATATGCCTATAGAATCAAATAATTGGATAATTCCTGTTTCTTTAATGTCTAATGCGTCTTAGTTATGAAAGAGTAAGATGTAAAAACTAGGATTACTGGTTTTTTAGCTCGTTTAAGTTCGGTTATATATTGTATGCCTTGTTCTAAATACTATTTTAAAAACATTAATGGCATTGGTGAAAATTAGTAAAATATACTGAATGTCTATATTCTTTAATCTAATATTTAGTTTCTAAATTCATTATTGAAGCTAATTTTGCCTATAATCTTTTGAAGTTGTTAAACCCTAATGACTAGTTTTATTGATTATAATACCAAAAAACTATATCACTGTGTATCCTGAAATTTTTGACTTTTTACGTTTATTTTAAAATATATTAATATGCATAAAAAAACATTAATTGATCTTCAATGTTTTAAATAGGCCAGAAATATCCTAAACCTTTTTCAGATTTTATGTTTTTGTGATCGTTTTATTTTTAAATTTTAAGAATCCAAATTAGAAACTTTAACAAATTTTTTTAATAATACTTTTTCTAAATTCCAAAAATTTTTTTATACAATTAATTTAACAAATTGTTTAAATTTTGACAAGAATAAATATTGAGAATTATGTATAATTTCTAATATTGTTCATCAAACAAAAGGGCTAGCAAAAGTTAACAAATGTAAGCATAACAATTTTAAGTTTGTATTTTTTACATTTATAAAAAGCCAAAGGTACGTTAAAATGCTGTAGGGAATTTATGCTATAAAGCGATATTTTATACAATGCATTTGTAAATTTTAAAATTTGCTCGGTAGTTTTCCTAAAAGTCTGCTTTGAAGGTAGGAAAAATACCATTCTCTTAATTATCTCATAATAATATTTTTTCAATATTAAACGCATGCAAAATAGCCCTTATTGTCCTTATCAAAATAAAAAATAAATTAAGTCCCTAGCTATAATACATTTTGACTTATAACCTCACAAAGTTGGATTAAATGAAAAATATTGCCTCAATTTTTTTCGTCTTTTGCCCCTACCTCCGCCAATCACTTCCGGTCAAAAAAATTTATAAATTATGAGATACCCTTTAATACTACCTCCATGCAAAATTTCAACCAAATCTGGGCGGGTAACCTTCCCAGACTTGTTGGATTGAGGTGGAATTGCCCATATATACGTATATGTAAATAATATATTATATATTTATGTTTAATAACACAGGTCAACAATTTTTTGAGAGTTGTAAGTTAACTACTGAGATCAAACCTGCCATCTTAGGAAATATCAAATCCGTTTACCGTTTTTCCTAATCAAACTTAGTTAGTCAGTTATAAACATTGAAAATTTTACAAAAATAGGTCAAAAAACCAATAAAGATTCAAAAACAAAAATTAATTGAAATTTTATTTTTGCATATTCACAATATTTAAACTGTTAAATTCAAACTTTAAATAATATTTTGATAAAAAACCGATATTATATCGTGTCGTATTTAAGTTTAGACGCCAAATATTTTGTATTATCTAAATGCCGATGTAAGAGCTCGATAATTAATAAAATTTATTTTTCATTATTTGTGATTAAAAGTATAAGTTACAAAGGATTTTTATATGCAAAAAAAAATTTTTAATTTTCTTCTTAGGGTATATTTAAATCTGTCAATTTGGTCAAAAAAAGCCATTTTCCTTCGAGACGGATCTAAGGAGCCAAAGACGGAAGAAACTAAACGAAAAATATATATGAGATTAGGCCACCATCGGGATGCATTCTTTGATGTTTTTATAAAATTCACGAATTTGAGTTTGGACCGTAAACTAATTATTAACCAACAAACAAAAATTTTTGTTTTCATCACTAGCCACTACTTTTACACAAAATGATAATTTAAGATTTTGGTCGTTTTTGGATAAGCCTTACAAAATTACAAAATTTTTTTTAAATTAAAAAAAAAATTTTAATTCAATTAAACTTTTTTAATTTAATTAAATAAAAAATAAATTTTTTTAATTTATATATTTTTTTTACACTAGCCACACCTTATTGTTAATCATGCGTTTGATTTTTTTTTCTTCAAAACTTATTTGACTGGTTGCAGCCTTTTAAACACCTGGTTAATTTTTAAGCCCCCAATAGCTCATTTAAGATTTATTGGTATGGGGAAACATTTTCAATGTTTTGTTTTGAGTACCTAAGTACTCATAGGGCCACTTATTTATAATAATCAAACTTTGTAAGCCATATATAAACATTGAGAATTTTTAAAATGTTAAAAAACAAAAGATGTCATGAAAATAAATATTATATTTTTAACAGCTAAACTGCTAAATTTCCTATATAATTTATTAACAATTCATTAATTGAAATAATTTCAAAATGACAGACCCTTTTTTCCATTAAAAAAACCTTCCATTACTAGCAAGTCTGAAAATTCAACAACCAATCACCGCGTTTACAATCCGTTTTATTAAATAGGGCCATCGTGGCGACACTAATATTTCTTATGTTTAAAACCACGCTAAGACCCGATAGAGGAGACCGGTCACATAGACTGCAAAATTTTTGAATCAAATTAATCTGAGTATATAATTTATAATTTGTAGACTTGTGGTTTTATGACCTTTTTTGGTATAGTTTTGGTGTAGGTGACGTTAATATGGGACCGAAGATGAAAGTGTATATGTTATATTCTTAGGGTCGAAGTTTGAGCATATGAAAAGCACCAACCGACTTATTAAAGCCCGATTTTGATGAGAAGCATTTTTAACATTCTCTCTTTTAAAATACGAAGTCAACCAGCTCAGCCAGGATTAAAGCTTAAGGGGTCCAAGATGCGGGGAATATGTGAGATTAATTTTCAGTCAAGCAGGATCGAAAAGTAAATTTGTTCTTTTTACCTACGAATTACGATGTATTTTACTAACTTACAAAACTTAATTTTATCTTATATACTTATTAAAAATGATAATTTTTCTGATCTTAAAATTATATTTGCGACAAAGTACTTCAAAATATGGAAATTATCTTTTATATGAAATTTAGGTTGTACTTAGCTCATATTCGACGGGCACCAGTTTCACACTCTAATTTTAGAAAAATGGCTATATTGGTTATTCATGGCCAATTGATGCCCTTTAAACTTACCAAGTTTTAAAGTCTGGAACACTATCTAGCCATAAAGGAAAGGCCACAAAATTAATTTTAAAAATTGGCCCTAAAACATAAAAGCTTTCATTTATGCAGTCCAATATCCATGTAAAGGCAACTCTCTCAACTATCCGATATTAATCTTGCATGTTGCGCAAGCGCCACTCATTAGCCATTTCTGTTAATTTGCGTGCCGGTTTAGCGATATTTTAAAAATTTTTGAGGATATTTCTATTTAAAAATTTTTTGACCCCGCTGCCCGGCTATTCGGATATCCGGCTCGCACCCGAACATGTATCCTAGAGAATTCAATAAAAGACCCGTTTGACTTTATCAGAAAAACTAATATTCCGTTTTAGCTGATTCCTAAATCCCCAAGTTTAATTAAATAGTCTTAGTTGCGATTTTTGATTATGAATGAATGAATGAATGAATTTGTTTATTGAAAAACAAAAACAAATTACGTCATTTATTAGAACACAAACAAATTAATTTTGATTGTTGCCTTTTATTTAAAAGAAATTTAAAGTATGATGAAATTTGCTGACATTATGACTCTTTTATGTTGCTGCATAAGTAAATTGTTTTAATTAACTTAAATAAAACGGCTAAAAACTCGAATATGATTGAATTCAACCATATTTATAGGACCACCCAAGACTAAAAAGAATTCAAAACCGAATGGGAAAATTACTACGGAAGAAAATGATAAAGTTCAAACTGGCGGTGAAGCAAGTGGTGATTTTGTTTGTGGGGGTAATTATTAGATTAACTTATCTAAAAATCAATGGTCAGCTCCCAAACTTCTTTTTTTAAGATGAAAATCAATTCACTTTTTAAGGGCCGTAACTTTTAGGGGATGGAAGGGGCAGCCCATACTATCGTCCCCATGTTATCAGTAACATGTTATAATTTTATTCGCGAAAAGCACCCCATATTTTGTTTAAATTCTGATTACGACTCAACTTATTTGCATTAAAAACATTTACAACTCTTGTCTCGCATGCTAGATGGCCAGCTTTTCGATATGCCCACCGGTGGTGTAGTGCTAAATGAGCTTACTAATAAATCCATGACCCGATGTCAGAATTGCACTATGAAAATTCGAATAAATTTGATGAATGAAGACGGTATTTAAAATTTTATTATATTAGAATATCATTTTGACATTGTCGCTAGATAAATATTATTCGATAACCTGGTTGCATAGTAGTGATTGACCGTAAGGAAATTGCTAAATTGCTCTTGACATTTTAGCCCTTTGACATAAATATGGTAAATTCAATAACCTATTGGTCCTACCCTCGCTAAAGTACAAGTTGAATATAGGACAATATTTCGACTGGAAGCACTGTTGTTTAAAATTCGTATATCTTTGTATTTTTGCTTGGACAGGCAAATATGTTTTTATATAGGGATTTAATGATAAATTATTGCTTGTGTCCAATAGCATATACCATAAATTCAATAGAATATTCTATAATTTGGTTCATTCTAAAGATAAAAATGATCGTTTTTTAAAACCGGCATTAACATTTATTTATATCTAATCATGACTCATATAAAAATATAGAGTTAGTTAGCTCTTAAGTGATGTTTTGTAAATATAGTAAACGTGCCTTAGTATAGTGACACCAGCCAGCGCCTTAACCTTGTATAAAAGGGAGGGAGGGGGCGGATGGTGTGCCCCTTTAATAATTCAGACAGTTTTATATGGTTATATTTAAACTAAAAAAGTAGATTTTTCCTTAAATATGGAACCAGCCCTAATTTTGCTTGAATCTAGCAATTTTTTCTTGCCTATATAATTTTTACAGCAAAAAAATGTGCTTTCATCCAACCCCACCCTCATTTTAACAATTGATTGTGTTTATCAATGCTATAACATTTTAAGTAACTAAATAGTAAATTCCCTATTTATTAGAATACTGGGATTTTACCGAGTCCGATGTGAAACCAGTTGAAGGTAATGGTGATCAAATGTGCCCAAAAAAGTCTTTGGTTCATGGGACTGATACAGGAGGCTCAAATAATAACTTATCTCTTTTGGATACAGATTTTCCAATCATAACCGAATCTAAACCAATTAAAAATTATGACTTACCTCTTTTGGAAACACATTTTCCACTTATAACCGAATCTAAGCCAAATGAACCCTTAGATAACCGTCGAATACCAACCCAAGGAGGTATAAATAAGGCTCTTGCCGTCCCCCGAAGCATAATCCACTATTTTCCTTACAGTAAAAATCTAAAAATACAAGTTAAAAACAGGTCGACAAAAATCAATGTTGAAAAAATTATGACACTGGGGAAAAATGATTCTTATGATAGCCTTATCTCATTTATATTTTCCCTTTCGAAATTTTTTTCGCCTTCGGCTATTTTCTAAGGTGTCCGATAAAATGGCTAAATTTTACCAATTGCCACTTCAAGATTACCTATGGAAAAAAACTAAAAAATTTTTTTTGCATATTAAAATCAATTGTAACTTATATTTATCTCAAATATTAAAAAATTTTATTTTTAAGTATATCATAAGTATTTCAAGCTTTGACATCAGTATTTAGGCTATACAGAATATCTGGTACCCCTAAATGAATAGGACACAATATATTATTGGGTTTGAATACAAAATATTATTAGAAGTTTGAATATAACAGTTTAACTGTTTTAAGTAGAAAAATTTTTTTGAATATTTTTTTGTTTTTAATTCTTTTTTGCTATTCTCACATTTTTTCAAAAATTTTTAATTTTTATAGCTGGCTTAAAAAAGTATGATTAGAAAAATCACGGATTTGATATAATTCATAATCTGAAATTAGCTCTGAGGTTTCAAAAATGTTGACCTGTGTAATATTTGCGCAAGGTCTTATTTGCGTGTTATTTCAAGATATGAATATAAATATTTGTGCTTTATAGTTACTCCCAAAACGTTAAAATTTGGTGTTGATGAAGTTCGTAAATTCAAAAAGGAATGGACTATAGTGGAAATGAGACAAAAATGGACCAGAGCAGGTTAGCCGAGTTTTTAGCAAAGTGTTCCTTTTCATATAGATATTTGACGCTTCTTGCTTTTATTTATAGCCACTCCAAAAAAATTGGAATACGGCATGAAGGAATATCGAGAATTTAAGGAGGAAACAACGCTCGAAATGGAACAGTCCCGACACGAAAAGGAAGAGTTGGTCTATTATCAATCTATATGAGGCAAGTTTTTTATCATTAACACTATATTTATTTTATTCATGCATATCAAAAAATCCAAAAAAATTCATAAAATTTTAACAATTCAAAAAAACATTATTTTGTTACACATACATTATATATTCATGCATATACAGAAAATCCAAAAAAATCAAAAAATTTTAACAATTCAAAAAAATATTATTTTATTACACATATATTATATATTCATGCATATATAGAAAATCCAAAAAAATCAAAAAATTTTAACAATTCAAAAAAAATATTATTTTATTACACATATATAATATATTCATGCATATATAGAAAATCCAAAAAAATCAAAAAATTTTAACAATTCAAAAAAAATATTATTTTATTACACATATATTATATATTCATGCATATATAAAAAAAAATTTGTTGTTACATATATATTTATATTTACATGTATATTAAAAAAAATGTCAAAAATTACAATATTATATTATATATATTTATCTCCATAATCCACTTATCAATCTTTATTTACATTTTTAAATGCATCGGATGACTCAACTCAACTCTGTATATGGTCAATTGGTTCCATAATTTTTCGGCACGCTTCGCGGAAAAGGACAAACACAAATGGCTAAATTATATTTATATCTTGTTGTATGTCAAGTCTTTTAATTCAAAATCTATAAATATTATTTTTAAATGTAAGTGTGTCTGATTGTTGTGTCATTTTTTGAATATATTCGTGTCTATGTTTTATTTGTTGATCTTTACTCTTGTCAATGAAGCTCAAGGGTCATTTTGAATTATCGGTGAGGGGTTATATTTATTATTATTTCTCCTTATTTTATTTTCGTTTTGTATATAAAAGATTTTGTGTCTAAAATGTTTTGCTGTAGTGTTAATTTAATGATTTCCTAATAATGCATTTCCGCTGATATTTTATGCTTTGTATTTATTTCCATTTAATGCTTTATAATAACTATACATAGTTTTGTTTCTATTTACTGTAAGTTGGTCCTCTCAGTTCACCGCTAAAATTATTAGACCGATCTTAAAAGTTTTACCAATTGACAAGACTTTATTAATCACAATGCTACATTTTGTAATTGTGGATAAATTGACACGGCAGAGTGCACTTTATTCAACACCCTGAAAATGGTAAATATGAATCATTTTATTTAGCTCGTGTTATATTTGCAAGTAATTATTTTTCTTTTAATATTATTAATATAATATTTTTTATTTTGATTGTTTGTCAATCAATCAATTTTTTTATGACTCTCATTTAAAAAAATTTGTCAAAAATTTTTGTTGTGGCGGCCGCAACATATTCCTTTTTTATAGTCTTAAAATTTATTTCTCATAATGTTGTTAATTTTATATCTTTTCTTTGGCTTTTAATGGCTTATACCTTAAATGTTTTTCTTTTTAATATTTTCTCTTTAAATTAAAGTGTAAATTTGATTTTAAAAATATTTTTCAAGTTTAATGATTTGTCTTAAGTATTTGATTTGCTCCATATTTATATTATTTTAAATCGATGGAGCTAGCCTAACAAACTGCCAAAGGTATGGATTTCAAATATTATTCTTGACTAAAAATTACTTTTGTTTGCAAATTTTAAATTTAAAAATTAACTTGTACATATAGGTAAACTTAAAATATTTAATAATTTTTTTAATTATCAATCTCATCGCAATCGGTCCCAATAAAATTGTGCCTTATCAGTTACGTTACGATTAATGGTAAGTATAAATTTATAGGGGCGTGTTTAGATTTCTAGTTTTTCAAAAGTTAGTCGCCTGCAATCTTTCCACTTAAAAGCCGGAGGTTCATGCGATGATCGGTGTGGGGGCACCTCTAAAAAATGATTCCTCTTTCTCGGTTCCAAGCCTTTTGTTTTTTTAGTTGTTTTGATTATGTTTTTATTATTATTCATAGTTTAATGTTTTAAATATTTTATTGTTTAATGTTTTATTACAATTCAAAGCTTTTGCGTTAATTATATAATTTTTACATATCTTTTTATATGGTTTAATTAATAAAATAATGTGTAAATTTATATATTGTTTTTATTTAAATGCCTGGAATTACCCTTTAAAATTATTCCTCATACATTACCGTTGCAAGATTATAACTAATCGATTGATTTAGATATGCAAATATATTATGTTATTTCTTATAATATTTAGATGGGATTCATCAGATCATGTGGCGTTCTCAACGGTTACAAACCAGCTTTCGTACCATTAATTTATCTTAATAAATTTTTAGGTGAAAAACGCTTGTTGTCACAAACTTACTGTGTCACAAGAGTTTTTGAGACCTGGGCCTTGTTACTTATTTTTGTTTCGTAAGAAGAGGGTTCTGGGGCGGGGAGTGGGTGGGGGGAGCTGACAACAAGGCCCGAACGCACTCTTGATAGTTACCTCCCCGTGGTGAGTGCGGAAACAAATAATTTAGAACTTATATACTAAATTATTTGGCTAAAACTATCAAATTTAATTTTTATTCATATCTAAAAATATAATGTTATCAAGTAAAATTGAATTAGTAATTTGTTTTAGTGTATTAAGCTTTTCTTTTCGTGAGTTCTCACAAATATCAGAATTTTTACCTTAGTTATATATGAATAACAAGGCAAATCAAGATAAATATATTTGCTTATAAAATTAATATTTTTGTTTTAGTCCAATTATTATTGTCGTAATTATGTTTATCAAATTATTATTATTTTATTCGCCATAATAGCCATTTCTCGATTTTTAATTATTTACTAGATATAAAACAGGTCAATTAATTTTTGAGAGTCATGAGCTAACTACAGAGATCAAACCTGCTATCTTAGGGATTTTCAAATCCGTTTACCGTTTTTTCTAATCAAACTTAGTTATTCAGCTATAAACATTTAAAATTTATAAAAAATGCCAAAAAAAACAAAAAAGGTTCAAAAATAAATTGAATTTTTTTTGCATATTTACAACAACTGTTAAATTCAAACTTTAAATAAAATTTTTATTAAAAACATATAATATATTGTGTCGTATTTAAGTTTGGACGCGAAAATTTTTATCTAAATGCTGATGTAAGAGCTTGATATACCAAAAATATTTCTTATTATTTGATATGATAAATATAAGTTACAAGGGATTTTTATATGAAAAAAAGTTTCTTAAATTTTTTCTTTTTAGGGTATTCCCGATCTGTCAATTTCGTCAAAAAGGCCATTGGATATGGACGGATCTAAGGAGCCGAAGGCGGAAGAAACTACGAAAAACGGAAAATATATATGAGATTAGCGTCATGGGGATGTATGCCTTTACGTTTTCATAAACTTATTTTTCCATTGATATTTGTTGACTTGTGTAATAAATGAAATATTAATATAAGTTGCCCGTTTACAATATGTCTAGCAAATAAAATTTATTTTAAAAAAATTAGTAAACAGGCTTAGGCTGGCCCGCTCGCTAAAGTAAATCTATTGTGTTCAGTTTTTTTTTAAATTTTTTTTGAATAATGGGCGACACATTGAAATATTTTTAGACATCGTTTGATAGGACAAGTTAATAAATTGGCATTAAGATAAAGGGATTGTGTATGAACAAATAATATTTTATATCAATAAAAAACATATCTCTCCTTTAATCACTTAAAATACATTAGTAAATAAACAAGATTTACTGAATTTTTTTAAAAATCGACCAGAAAAAGATTATCTTTTAGTTTTTTAGTGGCCTGATGTAAACATTCAAAAGTCATCAAATTACATTTTTTTTGGTAAGTAGGTGGAAAAAAATGCTTGTTTGATAGCTAGCCTATAAATAAACTGGGATTGGGATCATCAAATACACCAGTTTAAGAATAACAGATTGATCAAGGCGTAAATGAGGTAAAGGTATGTTGATATGGTAAATTAAAATTGTCCGCATTGATGTCCGTATTTCACTAAAAATTCGCTCAATAAGTAAAAAATTTAATTTAATTTATTAAAAATTATAGTTAAATCAATTACGTTCTTAATAAGGGCGCTCACAAAGTTAATATAAATGCAAAAAAATATCTTAAAATTTCCAAAGACTTTTTTTTAGAAATAAAACTTTAAATCTGGCAACTTTTTATAGAAATGCTATAGTATTAAACAATTTTTTTTTAATTTTAAGATCCAAAAAATAATTTAACTCTGAACGCCACGCCCTTAGCATTGGAAATATTTATTCTGAGCAAAAAGACTTTTTTTTTAGAATTTAAAAATCATAAAATAACTCAACTTTGAAAGCGCCCTAATGTTATAACTAATCAAATGTTTAATTATATTTAAGCAGGTGGCTCCTTAAATAAAATTATTGGCAACATTAGCTGACAATAACTTTAAGAGGCAAAAAATAAAAGTTAATTTTTAGCGTGCGCTAATATATTTAAATAATTTTATTATGATATAATAAATAGAATAATCCACACACCATTTTTATATAATGTCGCTATTTGGAGTTTTTAATTATGTCAAATGCCTTATCAAAATGTCTCATTAATATTTTTGAATCATTCATAGGGTCTTCTTCAATATTCGATAGTGCAGCTTCGTTACATAACGCGACTACCTAATATAACATATAATATAATTGTTATTGCAATTAAAGCATGTCAAACCTCCGGTGATCGGCAAAAAGTGGGATTTTCCCTGGAGTTTGTTAATTAATATTAGCCCATTGGAAATATATGGTTTGTGTATTTCTGTAGTACAAACTCATTTTTTTAACGAAAGTTGTGAATAAATGAAACAGCTGATTAAGCAATTCCTTGTATTTAATGTTATTACTTTTTTATTCATTTTTTGCCAATTGAGGTTATGTTAAGCCCTGATAGCAATAACACATTAATAAAATGTAACTTAAAAAAATTCTAAAATACTTCGGCGCCGGAATAACCGTCTGTTTTATAAGAGAGCGTTTCTAAAGAGATATCATCATAATCGATAGGCATATTTTTAAGTTTCAATTTGAATATCGCCAAGCGAGAATTAAAATCAGGGAATGGTACTTTGATTATCTTACCTAAACGGCCTGGCCGAATAAGAGCCTGTTAAGCATAAAAAATACAGTTATACCAAAAGAATTAAATTATTGGCTGTCAATTTTCATTAGGCCCAAATATATAATTGAAAAAATTTATCAGTCATACGGCATGTAAATTTTTTTAAAGTTTTTTAAGCTCAGCATTTATATAAAGAGTAAATTTTTAAGAGACGAATCCACTTTCTAAATTAAAAATTTATCGAACCAATTTGGTTTGAATGTCAAGAGCCAGGTTATGTAAATTTTTAATCAAATCTGTTAATATTACATATCTAGGTTTACTTCTGAGTAAATATCGACAAGCATAATCGGGGTTAAATTTTTGAATCAAGTAAAACTTTTAAATTTAAATGATTATAAAGGTCTACAAAAATCAATGAATGTAGTCAAACTATTAAATTCAAACTTCAGACATTATTTATTTTCAAAACCGAAAACGTGTCCTTTTTAGGTTGGGGTGCCAAATATTCTTTAAGAACTAAATAGTGATGTAAAAGCTTGGTATACTTAAAAATTTTATTTCTCATTATTTAAAAAATTTAAGTTATAAGTGATTGATATACAAATAATATTTTTTTAATTTATTCATTTAGGTACTCAAATTAGTCGATTTGGCCATTTTTTCGATATGTACCTAAGTAAATAGCGGAAGGCGAAAGAAATTTTGGAGAACTGAAAATATATATGAGATAAGGCCATTTGAGAATTATTTTCGCCAAGTGTCATAATTTTCTTTTTTTCACACATTGATTTTTGACGAACTGTGAATAATAAAAACGGAAAAACGAAAATATTAAACTAATCAGAAAAAGGTAATAATGGAAAAAACAATGGACAAATAAAATCATAATAAAATAGAGTACATATTGAAATTTGTATGCCCAAATAATTTAATAATTAAACAAAAAATAAACTTTGTCAATTTTATCAATTCGGTTGGTAGCGGCAACGACAAAAACCTGTCCCATCTCTTCCACGCCATCTAATTCGGTCAAAAGTTGGGTAAGAACCCTATCCCCAACATGAGAATTTCTATAATAGACAACAAAAGCAAAAATGTCACAATTAGGCTGGTTCAGAGAAAAATAATCATAAAGGTTTTTTTTCAAATTTTAAAAATAATGTGGAATTATTTTTTTTGAAGGAACAAAAAATCTAAAAAAAAACGTTATTTGTTTGACTTAAAGCAGCGTAACCTTTATTAAGCAAAATAAGAGTTTTAAAGACGACCAAAAACCGATGCGTTAAACTATATTAGTTGTAAAAAACCAGCATTTTAGGTGATTAATAATTACTTATCAGTCGATCTTTCTACCGCAATGGCATCGATTTCGTCAAAAAATATAATGGATGGTGCAACTGTTTTTGCTTTAGAAAATATCTTACGGATCATGCGCTCAGATTCACCGACGTATTTGCTAAATAGCTCGGGACCCTTTGGAAAATATTTTACATTACACACAGTTCAACAAATATCAATGTCAGGATAAATAAGTTTATAAAAACATAGCATACATCCCAATGATGGCCTTATCTCATATATATTTTCCGTTTTTTGCAGTTTCTTCCGCCTTCGGTTCCTTAGACCCGTCTATATTGAAAAAATGGCTTTTAACCAAATTGATACATTTTGCGACCTCGAGAATACCCTAAAAAAAAGCAAGAATCTTTTTTTCATATAATAATCCCTTGTAACCTTTATTTATAATCTCAAATAATGAGATATAACATTTAATATTATATAAAGCTCTTCATCAGCATTTAGATAATACAGTATATTTCGCATTCAAACTTAAATACGACACGATACATTATTGGTTTTTAATAAAAAAGTTATTTGAAGTTTGAATTTAACAGTATAGATGTGAATATGCAAAATAATTTCTGTTTTGAAACTTTTTTGTTTTTTTGACTAATATTTTTAATATTTTTAGCTTACTAATTTTTATTAGAAAAAAACGGTAAACGAATTTGAAAATCCTTAAGATGGCAGGTTTGATCTCTGTAGTTAGCTCATAACTCTCAAAAAGTTGACCTGTGTATAAGGGTTATTTAAGATGTGTGCCGTGTATGGGTGATTAATTTAAAATTATCAACGCCAGAGCCGACAAAATAGCTTATTTTTGAGCCAGACCTATTTTTTGCTCAGATACGAAAAATAAAGGGTTTTTAAAGTTCCCCTCATGTAACCCCATTAATTTTTTCGAAAAGCTAAAAATAAATTTGGGTCAAAAATAAGCCTTTTACAAGCTTTGGCTTACATGTTAAATGTATAGAATTAAAAAATCAAATAAACTTTGACAGAAAAGAAATTGAGACCGCTTTGCGTGGCTAACGCCTTAGCTATCATAGTTTTGGAACATCCTGGAGGTCCGTGCAAAATTATTCCTTAAATTAAGAAAAATCAATTGAAATAAATAAAAAAAATTTGATAAGGTGAGAAAAAATTAATTTAAACGGAGTTGTTAAAGAAATACCCTTATCAGGCATAAGACCCATTTTTTTAAATCTTTCGGGATATTTGAGGGGCCATTCAATCGTTTTGATAAGTTCTTTTTTCACGTCCTCCATACCTCCAATGTCTTCCCATTTTACCTATAAAAATTTGAAACGATAACACATATCGGTAAATTTTTACTTTCAATCAAGATAATCAAGACCTGTACGATAGTCAATACATTTTTTTTTCGTTTACCGTTATTAATCTCGTCTAACCGATAATAAATTTTAGCCAAACTTAAAATCTAAATTTATTCGCTTAATTTTTTATTTATACCGATTAAACTAACTTTTACATACTTTTCTGAGTTGTAAAAACTTATGTTTAAAAAATATTTAATTGGCTAAACTCATTTCTGACAATTGTTAATAAATTTTTTTTTAAAAACGGGTTTCATTTTTAATTTTTCAGCAAAGTTAACAAAATTAAATATTGTAATCATGCATTTTTATATCAAACATTCAAGTAAAATCAAACTTACTTGATTTTACATTACACTAGACAACAAAGTAAAAATACAATATAAACGATTTTTTGAGGGTTTTGTAGAGGGTTTTGCGAAAACGATCCCGGTTTAGTTTTTTTTTCCAATGCCTCCAATTTTTTTTTAACCGCGTCCAAAGCTCAGAAAAAAATTCACAAAATTTCTTAACGATTAATTTTCCAAAAAATCTATTGGCATATTCAGATTCCTTACATATCTAAAAAAAGTTATGGCTTAAAATTATTTGCAATTTACTTTCAAGTTATTTATCAAAAAACGGATTTTAGGACGAAAACTACTATTTTTATAAAATAAAAAAAAATAAATATTATAAAAAAAAATAAATACATTACTTTAATAATGAATGTTTCCGTAATCTAAATATATTTTTAAACTTTTGTTGCTACCCATAAGTTTTATGTTATAGAGGCCCAAAATACCTCAAAAATATAAAAAAACTCAATTTTGACACCGAATAACTAAAAATCTGAGGCATTGGAACTTGACCAAAAATGATAGTTGACATAAATTATGCTTTCTGTCCAATTATGTTGTCCAGTGTTATAAATAAAATTTACTTCAGGGATATCAAGATTGATTTCTTTCATGGCACTGGGTTTTACAAATTTAAGAGCTTCCTTAAGGTCTGCTACGCCAATAGATTTTTTCGGCGGATCATCTAAAAAATAGCATATTTACAAAAACGCCAAAGGTCAATATGATCATACTAAAGCTCAATATTTAAATGCATTAATGCATAACAAAAACTTAAAAAGGAAACTGGTAAGGTATTTTAAAGATTATTAATCGAATAAAATTATATTTAAAAATTTTACCTGTTTGAGCATTTATTAGAGCGCGTGTAAGTAAAGATTTTAAATCGGCCCCAGTATAGCCATGTGTCTGATTAGCTAACTCCTTAAGTTCGACTTCGGAGATTGGAGAAATAAAATCGAAAAATTTGGCGTCAGCGCTATAACGTCTAATAATGTGGTCAAGAATCTAAAAACGAAAAAAAAATAAAATTTCTGTGAAATAGCCTTTCTAATATTTTTATGCAACATATATGTCAAAAAAACTCGTCCGCTTATAAGTTAAAGAATACTTGATATCTTTCAATGTTGTTTGGAGCATTTATTTCAATTTCGTATTCAAATCGACCTGGTTTTCGTAAATCAAGATCCACTAACTCAAGACGGTCCGTTATACCAATTAAAAGACAGGAATTCTAACATTTAAAAAAAAACAATGTTAATTTGAGATTTAAAGTTTTTAAAAGGTAAAGCTACATAATAAATAGTCAAAATATAATTTTTTAAAATGCGTATTAAACCGCATGCCTTTTTAAGTAAAAAAATTTTATTTTGAAAATCCATGTTCGTTCGGTATTGAAATATTTTTAATTATGGTCATATTTAGTAATTTCAATTTGTTTTAATGGAAATTTGTTTCAATTATAATTGAGATTAAAACAAAAAATTAAATTCAGTTCACGATAATATGTAAATTAAATAAAAAAATGTTAATATGTTTCAAAGCTAGCCTCAAGATTTACTAAATGAATTTTTTAATTTATTTGAAATTAATAATTTAATTTTAAAATCGTATAATAACGCAGGTCAACAATTTTTTGAGAGTTATGAGTTAACCACAGAGATCAAACCTGCCATTTCAAGGAATATCAAATCCGTTTCCCGTTTTTCCTAATCAAACTTAGTTAGTCAGTAAACATTAAAAATTTAAAAAAAGGTTAAAGATTCAACAACAACAATAAATTGAAATTTTATTTTTGCATATCCACAATAATTAAACTGTTAAATATTTTCATTAAAAACCTATTATATATCGTGTCGTATTTATGTTTGGACGCGAAATATTTTGTATTATCTAAATGCCGATGTAAGAGCTTGATATAAAAATTTTTTTCCATTATTTATGATTAAAAATATAAGTTACAAGGGTTTATAATATTCAAAAAAGATTCTTAATTTTTTTTCTTTTTTGGGTATATTTAGATCAGTCGATTCGGTCAAAAAAGGCCATTTTTGGTTTTAGACGGATCTAAGGAGCCAAAGACGGAAGAAACTAAGAAAAATAAAAAACATATATGAGATTAGGCCATCGTGGGGATGCACTCTTTTATGTTTTCATAATAATCACGTTTCTGACATAAATATTTGTTGACCTGTGTAATATTAGTTATATTTTATTTCATCTAATATAATAAATGTCCCTTTTTGAACGTTAAGTTTTTTTTATCTTATTTTTAAATAAAATTCTATTTTTTTTATTCGTTATATTATTTCTCTTTTTATTATTTTTCAACATATATGCTTAACTAAATATATTTACCGTTGTTTAGATAAAACTATTATATGCCAAAAAAAAAATTTAAATTTGAATATTTTAGCTAATTGCAAAAGTTTAGAAATTTATGGAAAAAAAAACAACTTCTTCATAAGGTTAGACATATTAGACAAATTTAAAGATTCTATTTTTGAAGTTTGAGCAAATAAACACCATATGAGAATATAATTAATCAATCAAAAACTAGCTTGCTTAAAAGACTATATTTCCCTTAACCTAGCCCTAAGCTAGTTTTACCCTAACAAGCTAACCTAACCCTAACCAAGACCCATCTTAGCTCAAGCTAGAGTCAATTCAAGCCTAACCCTATATTAACCTAATCTTTTAACTGATCCCCCAACGTTTTGATCTTTAATAACACGGGTCACAAATTTTTGAGAGTTATGAGCTAACTACGGAGATCAAACCTGCCAACTTAGGGATTTTCAAACCCGTTTACCGTTTTTTCTAATCAAACTTAGTTAGTCACCTATTAACATTAAAAATTTTAGAATAAATGCCAAAAAAACATAAAAGATTCAAAAACAAAAATAAATTGAAATTTTTATTTGCATATCTACAACAGCTAAACTGTTAAATTCAAGCTTCAAATAAAACTTTTATTAAAAACCGATAATATATCGTGTCGAATTTAAGTTTGGACGCGAAATATTTTGTATTATCTAAACGCTGATGTAAAAGCTTGATATACTAAACATTTTTTTTCTCATTATTTGATATGATAAATATAAGTTACAATGGATTTTCATATAAAAAAAAAATTCTTAAATTTTTTCTTTTTAGGGTATTCTCGATCTGTCATTTTGGTTAAAAAAGGCCATTTTTACAATATGCTCGGATGTAAAGAGCCAAGGCCGGAAGAAACTAAGAAAAACAAAATATATATATGAAGGCCACCATGGGGATAAATCCTTTTATGTTTTCTTAAAATTCACGGTTGTGCCATTGATATTTGTTGACCTGTATCATTTTATAGACTTGTTATTAGTACTGGCCTAATAAACTTTAAAGGCACGTTTAAAAATTATTACTTTTTTTGTAAAAAAAAACTTAAATTATGTTTAAGTAAATTTTTTTAAAAGATGTTATTTTTGAATTAAAAGCTATAGAGATTATTATTAGTATTTTACTTTGGGTTCATTGGTAAAAACACATCATAATGTATTGATTCTGTAATGCCAAAAAGATTATCTGAAAAAACAATTTTTTAATGTTTACTATTTGCTAATAAACATAAAAAAAATAATTAAGTTAGATGAAAATTAATATAATATTTTATATAGACCTAAATATAAAATTTATAAATAACAATTTTCCTTTTGTTGACAAAAATAAAAAATGCTTTGTCCGTATTTTTCTGCTCAATCGAATATCATAATAATTTTTGCAAAAAAACTTTAGTTTAAGGGCCCTTAATTTTAAAAAAACAATGCATGCGTGGCCTTCCTCATCACCAAAAAATTCCATTTACATCTATTCCGGTAAGTTAAAACCTTTGGTATACTTTAGGTAGAAAATCTTCAATAAAAGCAACAAGAACGGAATAAAAATCCGCTTTGACACCGGAGGATCCATTCGCATTAATGTGATTTAAGGCATCCCCACTGGTAGATGCCATGAATGAAACGGCCTGCAAATGGTCTAATACAATAATGCATTGTTTTGTTGGGTTCATGATTAAAAATTCTGCAGCCTCCGAAAGGGTTCGTTTAAAATTCTGAAATTTTCCATTTTCATAATCCCTAATATCAAAATATAACAAAAATTAAAATTCAATTCCTTTTAACTTCCAAGCAATATGGCAGGATTACATACAAAAAAGAAAAGAACAATAAAACGTTAAAAATAAATATGTCAAATTAACCCGCGATTAGCACTGTGGGTTCCAGCACATTTTAAAATTTGAATATCTTCAAAAATGTTTTATGTCATGGGTCAATTTTTGTGACTTTTTTCTTAAATATATAATAAACAAAACTAGTAATTGAATTTTAGTCTAAGTCTAATTATAAAATATAAAAATTAGAAATTCTATTGGGGTCCGTATGGACTCACTCTCGATTTCAATGTTGAAAACCATGATATTGCCTCAATGTAAATTTAAACTAAATATATTGCAACCTTATTTTCTAGGTCTTTTTTAAATATTTTATCATATCAAGTATATAAAATGTTTGTATTGTTTTATAATGATAAGAATTAGTTTTTTTTCTTTATAAAATATCTAATTTTAAAGGTGAAAAATAGCCAAAAATAATTTTTTATATCAAAATATTTTTTTTTCCATAAATTTAAATACTATTTGATCAATAATATTGATACATTTAGTTTATTGGCAAGATTTATCTGATGGAATATAGAAAAATGTAAATTTCTCATTTTTCATATTATTTTAATCTGTGTTATATAAAATTTAAAATTTACATTAGGGCACGTGTAAAGTGAGTTTATTTTTGTAAAATTTTAAAAATTATAAAAATTTTACTTTTTTTTTCAAAAATTTTTTATTTCAGAAAAAGCATTTTTTGTGCATAAACTAAATTTGACATCTTTTCAAAAATTTAAGTTTTATCACAAAATAAAATTTTTTAAAATTTTGAAAATTTTACGAAAATAAAACCTAACTTTGCACGTGCCCTTAATAAAAACTTATATTAGTTGGTAATTAAAAAGCACGTATTTTTCTTCAAAATTAAAAAATAAAGTTCAGAGCTATTAAACTTTTGAAGTTTCTCACCCTACCATTCGCGGGTTAATACAATAATAATGGGGATATTTAAGCCCATACGTGTTATTTTCAGTCGTTTCAAAATTTTCAAATTTCTCGAGATTTAAATACCGATAAAAAGGTTCTTGTAGATTTTTTGCATCATAATTTGTTTTTTTAAGTTCTGTTTTAAATTCCGTTAAACTTTTCTCCACAATCGCTGTCTTCCCAACGCCACTTGGGCCATGAATAAGAATACATTTAGGGTAAGTTCCTGAATATATAACGGTAATGAAAATATTGTGACGTGAATTGAATGTATAGTGGCAAATATAAATTTGTCGCAATAAATTTTATCGTTAAAAAAAGATTTATGCAAAAATAAAAAAGAAAACTATTAAATTTAATCATAAACTTGAAATTTTAATGCTCCAGGAATTAATTAATAAATTGCTGTTAAATAAACAAACTAAAAAAATTTAAATACAAAACTAACAATGCCTTTTCTATTGTGTAACGATTTATTTTAATTGTGTAAGCTTAGTGCGCTGAAACTAGATTTTTAATTTTAGTTATTCAAAATCTAACAGTTAATTTAATAAAAAAGGTTCGTTTTAATGCAACAAATGAATTAGATGGTTAATAAAACCTGATTCCAGCCGCATTAATTTGTATATAGATTTCAATTTTAAGACAGGTTCAACAATGCTTGTAATAGGTGCCATTATTGACAAAGGACAAGTTACACTGCATTCCATATATGGCAAAAATGGATGAACAAGTTTGTTAAGGGCTTTTAGCTTCTCAAAAATATGTAGTTGGTTGATTGTAAGATGAATTATAACTATAGTATTTTCATTTAGTCTAAAATAATTAGTGTTAAAGAAAGGCTCATGGGTTACACATTGACCATCACCATGATCTAAAAGTTAAATAATTACACAGGTTACCAAATATCACTGTTATAAAAAATAGGTTTATGAAAACATAAAAGCATGCATCCCTATGAGGGCCTCATCTACATATTTTCTGTTTTTCTTAATTTCTTCCACCTTCTGCTTCTTAAATCTGTTCATATAAAAATGGCTTTTTTAACAGATTTTGCAACCTCGAGAATACAGTAAAAATAAAAATTTTAGAATCTTTTCTATATATGAATCCCTTGTAACTTATATTTATCATTTAAAAAATTTTAGTATATCAAGTTCTTACAATTTAGATAATACAGAATATTTTATATCCAAACTTAAAAAATCAATATATAATTGGTATTTAATAAAAATATTATTTGAAGTTTTAGAATAACAGTTTAGCTCTTGTGAATATGCAAAAAAAAATTAATTTTTGTTTTTAAATCATTTTATTTTATAATTTTTTCTAAAATTTCCAATGTTTAGAGCTGAATTAAGTTTGATTAGAAAAAACGGTAAACGGATTTGAAAATTCCAGGCATGTTTGATCTCCGTAATAAGCTCATAACCCACAAAATTTGTTGACTTGTGTTATATAAAGGCATGTTAGAATTAAAGTTATTATATGGAAAAAATTAAATATATTAAGTTATCAATAATGAATGTTTAATATCAGAGCATATTATCATATTAAATGTTTTACAAACCTTTAACATTTATATCAATGTTGTCAAACTTTGAAGCTAAATAATCTTGCTTTATGTCATTGTCGCACATTTTTATCTGAAATTTATACAATTTTCCATATAGATTTAAAATTATCAAGCTTTTTTCAGCAAATGGGCAAACTATAAGTAAAAAATTAATTTTAAATTATAGCAAGTCAATATATATTGAAGAATGTTACAAGCATTATCTGTCAAAATGTTGTATAATATAAGTTGAGCTTTTGTGATCAAAATTGATTTTATTGCAGCCTCTTTATATGGGAGCAATATCATTTGAGGGCAAGTAACAGTTGAAAAAATTTTTATTACATAAATCTCTATATCAACTATTGATTGACTAAAAAAATCATCTAAACCTCATATTAAAAAATAATTACACCAATAATCACCAAATCCAATGTGAAAATTATCTGTAGAGACATTACAAAATGCCACAAAAGGTACATTATATTCCTCAACTTTGTTTTTATAATATATAACAGAAACTGCATCACCATTTCTTAATTTCAAAATTTCAAATGCCTTTGGACTAAGATATATTATATTATGAACTAAATTAGGAGGCATTGTAGGCTCTACAATATAAAGGACTTAATATATAACCAATAATTAAATGCAATGAATTGGTGAATAAATATAAGTCTTTCATGAATGGGTAAATTCCAATAATTTTATGTTTTTCAAAAGATTTGGCAGGTATATATTTAGAACAGGCTTCGCAAAAAACTATTTTGTTGTTATTAATACTCACATTTATATTAGGTTTTGGACTTGCAGTAGATTTAACCATTTCAAAATTTGAAAAACCTCTCAACGAAAGAATGTTTTAACTTGGAAGCCAAAATATGGCTTGTTAAAATTTTTTTTTTATTTTATTTTTATTTTAATATGCATAACAAATATAAATAAGTATTATTTTACTCATATTCAAGAGTTTTGTGAGCTCTGGTTTTTTGTTTATATTTCAAATTTATATTTATGGGCATTAATGCATTGCAATACAGAGGGCAAGGGCATGCCCGATATTGTTAAAAAAAGTGAGATATTAAATGAATGTAAAAAAAATTGGAAAAACAAAGGGGGGGAGGTAAGATGTCATACAGGCATAATTTTTATTGCATTTTTATACGTTTCACAAAAATTAACAGGATATAAGTATGCGCACAGGTTCATCCCTCTTGCGCCAATGATGTGTATTAAAAAAAAAGTAAGTGTTGTTGGATAATAAACTTAAAGGACAAAATTTCTCTTCTGTAGATAATAATAATAGTATTTAGGCACATTTCTAATTTACAGCCTCTATATGTTTATTGAAAAATTCAAAAAATTATTTGAAATTTAACCCGTGGTTATATGCAAATATATACCATATCTAAGAACTTAATTTGTAGATATCTGGATTCCTTTACAAAAAAGATTAAGTATATTTCAAAAACGTCTGTTTTCTCCAATATAACTATTAATCTATTTTGTTTCTAAAAAGGTTTTATGGTGAAAAGATATATATTAGCAAAATTGTTTTTACCGAAAAAATCGTTTTTACAAATTGAATCTATAAAAAATAAATTATAAATTTTTTAAAATCAAATTTTTAATTTAAAGAACAATTGTTTAGAAATAGAGGGTTTAGGAGATATATTCAATTTTTTATTTCATCAAAGAACATATAAAAATTTATAAGTTTTATCTCGCCCCAAAAATGTTTAGATCAATAGCTTCCTATATTTACTTAAACAAAAACGGGCTTTAGGCTTTTTGAGCCCCCTGTTCTTTTAATGCACGTACAAAAACTATGGTATACAGTGCCAAAACGGTAGAAAATTATATATTATATATAAAAAAATTATAATTTAAAATATAATAAAGTTAGTCATCGTCTTCATTTGCGGCTCTTTTTTCGACCCGTTTCATTAGTTCCTGTTTCTTTTTGTTTAATAGGGCAATCTCCATCTATTTAAACAAATAAATATAATAAAATAATCATTTTTTAAGTTAGTTGAATATAAAATGGATACACTAGGGAAAATGGTTATAGGTGTTAAAACAATAGTGTATTAAATTAATTATCATGTTGCAAAATAACGACATCGGTCGGGATAATGATTACTACTATTTTAATAGTGCCCTCGAGCAAAATTTATTTGCTCTTTTTTAACCACGACTAATTGGCGATATCTGGTTATTTAATGGTTAGCCATCTAGAAAATGATTTTACAAATGCAAAATATGTATTTTTATGAATGATTTTGGCCCAATATGTTGCTTTAAGATGTCAAATTCGCATTAAAAACTATAAATGGCCATTAATTATAATTGTTTAATAACATATTATTTTTTATTGAGAAGTTTTCGTTAATTTTTGTCAAAACTAGAATTAAAATGTAAAAAATTGCAAAAATGCAATGCAGAACAACTCGCAGATATAAAAAAAATAAAATTTTAAGTTAAATGGCTAAGTTCAGATTTGAAAAATAAACGCATTTTTAATATATCTATTATAACAGCAAAAATTAATGAAAGACGAGATTTCAAAAAACGGTAAGCGGGTTTGTAATACACAAGGTACGGTTATAAAATAGTTTACTAAAATTTATAGCAATACGTATATCCAAAAGAATTTTCACAAACTTTTAGAACTAATAACAAAATATTAAATAGCTTGAATTCTTTTGTGGTATGTGAGCTAACTTAAAAGACCGGACCTGCCATCTTAAAGATATCCAGATCACCGATATTTAATCAAAGCCAGCAATGAATATAATTTTTTTTTTTTTTTAAAAAATATTGAAGAAATAATTTGTATATTTCTAAAACAACAATATGGTTGATTTTAAACTTAAAATAATAGGCCGACAAAAATCAATTCAGAAAATAATGACACTTGGTGATGGCCTTATTTAATATATTTTTTTGTTATTACTTCAAACTTCCACAATTTTCTTATAATAAAAATCTAAAAGGGCCATATTTGGCCAAAGTGACATCTTTTGCGACCTCGAGAATATCCTAAAGAGAAAATAAATTTTTTTTTAAGTTTAAAATCATTTGAAACTTATATTTTTTCAAGCTTTTATATCAACATTTAGGTTACGAAATATGTGGCACCACAACCTAAACTATGACACCATATTCTGTTTTAAATATAAATATTATGGAAGTTTAAAATTAACAGTTTAGCTGTTCTTATAAAAACAATTTTTTTTCAATATATTTTTAAAATCCTTTTGGTATATTTAACATTTTTTTAAAAAAATTTATAGTAAATGGCTGGCTTACAAAGTCGATTAAATAAACTGTAAACGAATTTAAGAATTCTTAAAATGGCAGGTCTGGACTCTGAAATTAGCTCATGAATCTTAAAAATTTGTTGACCTGTGTAATATTTTCATTTCAAGCCAATGAAATGTGTCATATTTAGGATGGAGTGCCATGTAGTGCAACATAAATGTAAATGTCTTAAAATATTAAACAATAATACAGTTAAATATGAAAATAATTTTATTTTAAATTAAAAACCAACGCGTATTTTTTTTAAGCTTTGTTTTATTTTATATTCACAATCCTTGACAAAATGAGTTATTTAAAATTAGATATTTTTGCAGCAACCTATGAGCAAAAAATAATTTACATCTTTTTGGCTGGGCACATAAATGTCCTCATTTTCATAATAATTTTCATCGTAATCGAGATCGGCTGTGTCCTCTTCAAAATCGAAGCGGTCACTGGCATTTTCTGCATTCCTGGCGGCTGCGCTGGCAAGTGTTCCGTGCGGAAATTTGGCTCGTTCCTCTTCCCATTTTTCTAACAGTTTTTGACGTGCTAGAAAAGAAAATATACCAAGTTTTTATATAACGCATATTAAAAATTTATAAATTTAAAATTTTTTTATACATTTAATTTAGTTGTGAAAAAAACAATATGCTACTACTTAGGAAATTTTTAAAAGCGCGCAATTTTAAAAATGCAACTTTAACCTTTTACTGTAAAAATTAAAATAGAAAAATAATTGGTATTTTAAGAAACAGGTATAAAGTAAAACTAGTGTCTAATATACTTTTGTTTAATTAGTTGTTCATGACAAATCTCATAAAAAAAATCTATTATATATTTTTATTTTAAAAGCTAATTTGTGCAGAGGTACAATAATATTGCTTTTCGATAAAACACAAAAAAAAATACTAATTTTACCAAATTTCAAATACTTCATTCTATTATTTTTTTCATATAATATTCTATTTTGTTTTCAATTCATTAACCCGTCTGCATTCTAACATTTTTTGAAGTAATATTCTATTTTGTTTTCAACTCATTAGCCCGTCTTCGATCTAACATTTTTTAATTTATATTTTATTTTGCTTTTTATTTATTAGCCCATGGATGCAAGTTTTTGCCTTTCGCAAAGACAATTACATTATAACCCTAGGCGCCGAGTAAAAGTGTTTAAATAAATAATTACTATGTAAATCAGATAAAACTGTATAATATGAATTTGTGTCAATATTTTAAAAATAAAAATAAATCATATGCAACCTTCTCTTTGAGCAATTTTTTCTTGAGGCAGTAATATTCCATCATCCTCATCAAGAAACCCATAATAATGGGCATCAATATTTTTCATAAGTTCACCTCTCGTCTTTTTATGAACTGGCGGAGCTATAGTGTAATAATTAAATATGTAGTTTTTATGGCAAAATAAAAAACCAAAACAATCATGATTTTAAAATTAGAATTAAGATGTTTTTACCTTCAAATTATAAAATATAATAGAGCAAATATATATTTAATAATTAAGCGGCTACATAAGATTTAAGAAAAAAAAACTAACATATACAAAAAAGTCAGTGGGTCGGTCTAAATTCATATAAATTTTAAACACTACCTGGTGGTGGTTGCAGGAGCTCTCTAACGCCAGGTAAATCTTTAGCGGCTCCAAAATATTTGTAGCCAGGATTTGAAGGAACTTCTTTACCCTCTTTATCCAAAATCCTTACTGAATGAGGCTGGCTAGCTAAAAAATCCTTTCCTCCCAAATCTCGTATTCGGAGTTCCCAGTGCCGTTTTTCGCGTAAAAGTTTGTTTATTTCATCATTCAAATCCCGGATTTTAAACTCTCCTAGGCCAGCTATACAAGAAATGCCAATAAAAAAAAACAATTAAAAAAAGAACAATATTAATTCAAAATAAGATTAAATATGGAATGGCTTTTAGTATAAATGTTTAATGGATTCAAATTATCGTTCAACCCAGGCTATGATATTATGGCTTAACCCCCTAATATAAAAGAAGTGAGTATTTTATATTTAATACAATAATAATAATAGTGAGCTATTTGACCTACAAACTTTATATATGTAGTAAATATTTATTCAAATAATTTATTTTGTGTTTTTTCACACAAAAAAATTGATAGTTTATAAATTTAACACCTTCTCTTTTAAAATGAAGTAATGATTGCATTAGCAATGACCTAATCTAAATTATAAAAAAAGATGTTAGTTTGATAAAGAAACAAAGTGCAAGATTAAAGCACTTGTAAAATTTGAGAGATTTTGGGTCTGTATTAGATTTTAATGTTTGGGCCAGCCTGACAACCTGCCCCAAACCACGTGAATTTTTTGAATCTTAATTGGCCTGTTATTTTAACATTTATAAAAACTATAACAAATTAACGTAAAAAGGAATTATTTCTAAACTGTATTTTAAAATCAAAAGTAAAAAATTTATAACATGTAATATAATAACTCCAGGTGATATTTGTAAACGAGGGTGAAATGGGGCCTAAAATGAAAAACCAAGTGTTTGGCCGGGATAGGTCAGACAGAGCAAGTTTGCTGAGCTGGGCCTAAGTAAAAAATATATTGGGCAGACTGGGTCGGAATATCATGCCTCAGTTTAAACTCGTCTGTATCAACACCTATATCACCATATATATTCCCTGCACATCATTGAAAGATATACTATAAAAGATTTTCAAATAATATTTTGCTCTCCCCACAAAGAGTAATTGTAAAATAGATATCTATATTTAAGGCAAAAATATTTGTTTTTGAAGTCATATTGTTTTTAATGTTGAACAAATTTTTCAGACATAAACTAATTAATTGGATTCAGGCTCCAAAATTTTTAATAAAATTTACATTTTATTTTGTTTAATAGCCTGCTATAAATCAATGTTTATAAAAAAATTATACAATATAAAAATGCTTTAAAATTAAAATAAAATATTTATATTATTTCATTAAAATGTGTTATTAATAAATTTAGATATAGAACGTTTTGTATGACAAGTATGACTATTTAAACTAAATATATTTAAATATTTATTTATTATATATAAAAACTTGAGTCAGAGTTATTAAATAAAATAAAATAAATAAAGATATTAATTTGTACATCTCAATAAAAGAATTTCTAATATTTTATCATTTTTTTTGGCTTTCTAGGGCAGATTAGATTGATATAAAAAACATAAGATAATATGGTATCGTAATTAGAACATTATAATTGCATTGCTTAATCAAACCTTTATAAATTTTATTAGACCAAATTTAAATATTACCAATTATATTGCAATAATTATACAAATTTACATTGGTTTTCAGTAAATATATGGGTATGTATTTTATATATTTTGAAAATTTCTCCATATAAATTTTGGTTTGACTTAAATTTTCAGATTTTTCCTAAAATAAGTAGTTATAAAAATAATAATGTAGTAGAATTGTTTAAATCATTAAAGTTAACGTACATAAAAATCAATGTTTAATTGGGCAAATTTAATGCTATATATAATTAAGCCTTCATTTCATTTTTAATTTAGGGATAATTCATTAATACATCCATAAAAATAAAAGTTGGTATTTAATCAACAAAAAAATCAAATAATTTTAAAAGTATATAAAACTCAATTTGAATTATCAAACTTATTTAAAAAAGATTAACATATCTCACCCCTGAATGGTAATTTCAACCAAACTAATAACTTTAAACTCAGATAACAAATAACAGGCTATTAATATTGCAAAAAACAGGCTATTAAAAAATAAATATTTAAATATTACGGTTTTGAATTTCAGAAACTTTTAACGCAATTTCCTTAATAATTTCTCGCCTCCATAATTCTGCTTCCCTCGCATCATTACATTCTGTGGCTAAATAAGGACGAGCACCCTACAATAAAAAAATTACTATACCATAATCTTAAAGAAGAAAAAATAAATATCATATCACTTTAATTTGAGTCTCTGCCATTTTCATCCTCCTCCATCGGGCCAGGGCAGTCCTAAAATTTAAATATTTAAGAATTTTACATGGCTTTTTCAGCTGAGCGAGCCATTTTTTATCGGCGCAAATAGTCGAAATATTGATAAGTTATCTAAAATTTAATCTGGATTAGAGTGTCTCTGCTCTAAAAAGCAAAATAAGGTATAAATTTTAAAGTACAGCAATTATATCCTTAATCAAGCTACCTAGTTTTCTTAGGAATATTTAAAAAATGGTTCGGTATTTATGGGGTATAAACCTTTTATTGAGTTAAAATGATAATATGTATATTTAGAATTAGTTAAAGTAACAAAATTTTTATTACTTTATAAATATAATTTCATTATTTTAACTAATTCTAAATATAATTTTATTACTTTAATAAGAAATTCTAATTATAAAAACTATGACTCCGCTAAACCGGACCCATTTATTATATAAGACACTAGTTTACATATATTGGATGATAGTTTATATGATTTTAAAATAATTTTAAAGAATGATAGGTCTTGAACCAAAATAAAGCACAGAAATCGTACGCACAAAATTGTACAAAATGACGGTAATTAAGAGCAGAGTACTTTAATCTGAATTATTAGAACACCAAAACCATAAAATGTTAAACTTTGTTTGCTTATTCAGATGTGAAGAGAAAATTACTTAAAATTATTGAAGCAGTCTGTTCTAAAAAAATGGCGCAATAAGTTATTAAGATTATTTTTTTAATAAATATTCCTGGTTTACATATCATAAAAATAATAGTATGTGACTTATATATAATTACAACTTAAATTTAATAAAGGATTAGCGTGTCTCTGCTCTTAATAGCAAAATAATATTTTATAAATCTCTAATATACAATAGTTATATCTTTAGCAAAATTACAGTTTACATACAGATACAATGTTAAAACAATTTTAAAGATTGATGGTTCTTGACTTATAATCATAGAAACGGAAATTACAAAAATGGTAAATTGGCCCCAATTTTAGGACAGAGTGCCGACTTGAGGTTTACAAGATTAAAAAATCGCACCGAGTTTAATGAAAGAGTGCAAAATAGCTTTCGCGATTAGCATTGTGGGCTCTATATGGACCCCAGCACTTTTTAAATGAGTATCTTCAAAAATATTCTATAATATTGGCGAAATATTTGTGACTTTTTTCTTAAACATATAAAAAATCTAGTAATTAAAATTTGGTCTAAAACCAATATCAAAATTTGTTTAGAAATTTGTAATTCAATAGGGGTCAGTATGGAATAGTAAATTTTAATGTTAAAAAATATTGCCTCAATATTAAACTTATACAGATTGCAACCTTATTTTCTAGTTATTTTTTAAATAGTCTTACACATAAAGTATGTAAAATGTTTGTGTTGTATAATAATGTTATGAATTTTTTTTTGGTGAATAATACCCAAAAATAATTTAATTTCAAAATAATTTTTTCAAAACTTTTTAAATATAGTAGACTCAAAAACACAATTTAATCAATAATATAGAGACATTTAGTTTTTTGACAAGATTTTTTTAATGTAATATAGAGAAATAAAAAATCTGTACAAGCGCAGTTTAAGACACAAAATAATTCTACGAATTAGTCGTTTATTATACAAAATATTATCAACGACAGTTAATTTTAGACTATGCAATTGCGATGGACGTTTGTTAAATTCCTCGAAACATTATTAACATTTGCTACTAAGAACAGGACAATTTCTCCGAAATATTATGTTGACAATATAATTTTTATTACTTTTTCCTAAAATTTAATCAATGTTAAGTTCTAATTTTATCATAGGATATATTCTACGAATATACATGAATTTGTCTATATATACGATGAATTTGTTAACAATAAAATAATTTTGTTTTTCTTTATAAAATAAAAATTAATCCCACATCAATTCAAAATCCTTTTCAGATTTTTTTCTACTTTGTTAAAATTTACAATATACATTAATGATAACTTATATTGGTTTGGAATTGAAGAGTACGTATTTTTCTTCAAAAAATAATAAAGTTCATAGCTTTAAAACTTTGAATAAAGGTTTAAAAATGGGGTCCGGAGTACCCCACTGTAACAATCGCATAATGATAACTAATTAAAACGCATATATTTTTCTTTAAAATAATAAAAAAAATAAAGGTCATAGCTTCAAAACTCTTGGTTCCTACTATTCGCGTTACAAACTTCTCACCCTAGCATTCGCAAGTTAAAATTGTTTTATATTTTTGACACAATATTGTTTAAAACTAAGTATAAACTAAATTTCTTCACCCACGATCAGGTAAGTGGGGGATTAGACCCCGGCACGTTTGAAGATATCTTTTGAACAAGGGAACAAATTGTTTAAACTTTATAACTCTTTAAGTTAAGTGTTATTTATTTTAAATAAAAGTGTAGTAATAATATACTTTATGTGAATAGATTTATCATTATTAATAATTAAAAAAATATAGTAAAAATGAGAAGAAAATTTCTGTCAGAAATTATTTCTTTCGGATTCAACAAAACCCAGCCCGTCCGTGTCCAGCTTGGCTTATTTTACGACAGGCTGACACCGTGGCGTTTGTCCCAATTCTCTAATTTAGATTATAAAAATATCTGGTTTTTGTCTTATGAATGATAAGAAGAATAAAAAACTTTTAGCAAGATATGCAAAACTTAAACATCTAACTTAGAAGATATGGATGGCAACAACACAAAAGCTTGAGCACTGTGACAGTAATAAGCCCAATGCAGAGATTACCTTAATTATAACATTTTCGCTTAATAAAAAAATTACTTCTCCAACGGAATAAAAGTGGTCGAAATAATAACACAGGTCAACAATTTTTTGAGAGTTTTGAGTTAACTACAGAGATTAAACCTGCCATCTTAAGGAATATCAAATTCATTTACCGTTTTGCCTAATCAAACTTAGTTAGTCAGTTATAAACATGGAAAATTTTAGAAAAAAGGTCAAAAAACTAAATAAGAATCAAAAACAAAAAAAAATAAAATTTTATTTTTGCATATTCACAATATTTAAACTGTTAAATTCAAACTTCAAATTTTTTTATTAAATACCGATAATACATCGTGTCGTATTTACGTTTTGACGCGAAATATTTTGTATTATCTAAATGCCGATGTAAGAGCTTGATATATTAATAAATTTTTTTTTCATTATTTGTGATTAAAAATATAAGTTACAAGTAATTATTATATGCAAAAAAGACTTTAAAATTTTTTCTTCAGGGTATATTTAGAGTCAATTTGGCCAAAAAAGGCCATTTTTCGTTATAGACGGATCTAAGGAGCCAAAGACGGAAGAAACTATGAAAAACGAAAAATATATATAAGATCAGGCCATCATGGGGATGCAATCTCTTATGATTTTATAAAATTCACGTTTCTGACATTGATATTAATCAGCTCTAATAGTCTAATTTATAGGAAGATCGGTAATGAATTGAGGCTGCGTGGATTGTAAACAACACTGCCAATATCGTGAGAATATTAATGTTAAAAAAACTAGCAACACCCTCTTTTAAAGCAGGTTATAGCATCAGCGTATGAATAAAAACCGGAAAATAAGAGGTTGTCTAATAGCAAAATACGGCAACGGATAATTTTAAGGCTTGTCAAAAAGACTTAGATGCAGAGGTTAAGCCCCAAATTATTAAAAATTAAAAAATTGATTCCATATTTCTAGCTCAAAATAAAATATTTTAGACTTTCCTTAATGAAAAATATGTATCACTGTAAAATTAGTATGGCTTATTTAAGAGTTTATATTTCCTTAATAAATTATAATTCACTGAAAAATGGTAAAATAACAGTCTATATAATTTCTAACTCAAAAAATTAGGATAATAATTTAAAACAAAAATAAGCAAATTTTCAAAATTAAGGGTTGGCATAGATATGTGAGTGGCAAAGTGTATATTAAAAAACATTTTTTTTCTTAGGGCGCGTTCAGAGTTCATTCATTTTTTAAAATTTAAAAAAAAAATGGTTCAATGTTAAAATACAAGCGTGAGAATTTTTTAATAAGTTATGTTAAAATAATTATTGGCTATGGTCATATGAGTTTAGATATAATTTTAACAAAATTTTTAAATTTAACACTGGACAACAAAAAGAATAACATAAACGAGGGTTTTGTAGAGAATTTTCTTGCGATAACGATCACCGATTTAGTATTTCTCCCAATGCCTTCAATTTTTTTAGTGCGTCCAAAGTTCAGAAAAAAACTCAACAAATTTCTTAAACTATTGATTTTTCAAAAAATCTATACATATTTCGATTTCTCAGAAAAAAACACATCTAAAAAAGCTTATTACTTAAAATTATTAGCAATTTACTTTTAAGTTATTTGGGATAAATCGAAATATAAGACGAAAACCACTAATATTTAAAAAACATAAAATAAAAAAAAGTTAAATATTGTAAAAAATTCAAAGGCCTTACGTTAATAATGAATGTTTCCTTAATCTATAAATAATCCTAAACTTTTGTTTCCACACATTGATTCTATAATTTAGAAGCCCGAAATACCCAAAAAATAGATTTTCATTTTTTACATAAATTATATATTTGCCGTAAAAATGAATGAACTCTGAACGCGCCCGCCCTAAACAACAAAATACAAAATTTTTAAAACGAATAAAATTTGCAGTTGAAATTGTATAAATAAATTAAACAGTGCAATTAGTTTTACATATGCGATTAGATTTTGGTAAAGCCACATGTAAAGTTTTATGTTTGTAAAATTTTCAATTTTATTTTGTAAATAAAAGCTTTTTTTCAAAGAATTTGCCAAATTTAGTATATGCAAATAAATTTCTTATGAAATAAAATATTTTTGAAAAAAATTTCAAAAAAAAAATCAATTTTTAGGATTTTAAAATTTTACGAAAATAAAAACTTACTTTGAACGTGACCTAAAGCAATTATAAAAAAAATTTATCAGAAGATTTAGCATTTTCAGGATCAAATTTGAAGTATTTCCTTATGTTTACACAACACATATGCCATACAAACTCTTTTGAGATATACACTAATATATATAGTTTTAACAGTATATTTTTGCTCTTATATATTTAATATATTATAATGTAATTCCCTGCTATTTAAAATAATAAAATATACATAAATATAAATTTGACTAGAAAAATGATTTAATATTTATAAGGTTAAGATAAAACGGGGCATAATAAATTTCTGGGATTAGTAAAGGCTTTGGGAAATTGATTTATTCTTATAGATTTGGTCAAATTTTTACGGCTCGAAGTTGTATGAGAGGTTAATTTTTGTACTAGTTTACCAATATTGTCGAGAGTTAAGCGTTGTTTTGAGGTTTTCCCTAAATTTGGTTCATCATTATTGGAAATTGTAGAGGGTTGTGCTGCGGGGATAGAATTATTAGCCGATTGTCTCAAATTTCGGAAATAATTAAAATCCACGACTTGAGTTGCGTTTAAGATATTTGCCGAAGCTGATTTGGGGAGATATGCCACGTAGGGACAACACTGTAAGTGGCATTTAAAAATGCAACTTTGAAGGTAATTTATATCATAAATTCGATGTTGTTTTTTCCATTTTCTTTTCCCATTTTTATATTTTGTTTTATTCCCGGCGTCTTTCATTTGAACATAAATAAAGGCACCGGCTTTCTGCAAAGCCCATCGACGGTTTACGCAATCTCCAACCTTAGTAAAGTGTCTTTGATATATTTGATCACACATATCGAGTATGAGCAAAGGTTGACGATGGGCAGAGAGAAAACTTGTAGAGGGGAAGCTGTCGTTATTAAATGCCGGTAGAATAAATCTGTTTTTCGCCGATTGTGTGGGTTCAGTGGTCGCTCCATCACCTTGGGTAAGTAATTCTTCCTAAAAACATTTTAGTAAGCTTATCACTGATACTTATATACAAATAAACAAATTTTAGCCTAAAATGAAGCGGGTCAAACAGAGTAGGGGTTTAGGACCGGCCAAGCTAAATATGACTCATTTTATCTCCTATTTATAATGTCCTATGGCTAACAACTCCAATTTATAGAAATTTTCTTTATTCTGTCTGAGTTATTGATTTTTTAAAATTTGATCATTTTTTTTATTTCACCTTAGTCATTTATTAAAAAAAACCGGAGCGGGTTGAAAATTTTATAATTAAGTGACAGATTAGGTCGATAAGGAACTAAATCGAGAATATATGAAATTGGCAAGACAAGTCTTAATTCGGTTGCTAAAAATTAGGTTATTTTTCAATATTCCTAACCGTTCTTAAATAAAATATTTCAAACAAGACCTATAAAATTATTAATATTCAAATCAAGTAATAAAATATTATATTCTACCATAAACAAATAAGTTCTAACAAATATAATAATTAAAAATGTTAAAATACGTTAATTTGGCCAATGTCGTTTATAATCTGTTTAATATCGAGGCTCGTGAGTGAGGCATCTCCCACCATAAGATTACTAAGCGTGCCCAATATATCGACTGGTGAGTTGGAGATAGAAGATACAGTTTTTGCATTTGGGTCCACAAGGAATCGTTCCTGATTGGGCAATGCTTCTAATTTGCTGGCCTCCTTGTGGAGTGAGTCATTTTCATCCATGCGGAAAATATAAGGTGGATTTATGTCCTCCAACAAATGTGAATTATCACTGCCACTGATAATACTATAATCGCCATCTAAAAGTGCCAATATATCCTCCTCGGTTATAAGATCAAATGATTTGGACAATTGTTCAGGTAATGTGGGAAGAGGTCCAAGATTGTGTATCCATTTTTCAATCTAAAAATATATATATATACCTTTGCCTATTGTTAAATCAGTGACAATTGATGAAAGCAAAGCAAACACAATAGCCCAATATCGAATATTATTATACAACGGATAGAAGCATTAAAAAAATAATTAATTTAAGGTTTGGCCCATATATATCTTCTATTCTCTTTTAACCCGAGCAAATCGAATGAGAGATATCTAATGGCCAGCCGGCAACCTAGGCTTTCAGGATTAGGCTTTCGCTTAAAACTCATAATTTAAAATTGGGCTTAGTAGGTTTATCCAACTTACACGTGGGGGTACATGTGAAACTTGTTTTTTAAACTAAAATGTAGTACCGTCATAACAGTTTCACCAAACCTAAGAAAGATTGCTAAACACCAAACAAATTAAAAAATCAAATACCTTGTTAACATCAGTTTCGCTTAAAGGACTAGAAGATAGCTCTTTGTTTGCATCAGCTAGGGTGAGAGAATCTATGTCGGGAAATTCTAATTTACCTTCAAACCTAGGTGTTTCTGGTTGATTCTGATTTTTTTCTAAATAAGCAAAATTGCATTTTTTATATTTCTAGCAGACAAGTATACATATAATGATTAAAAAAAATATGATAAAATATTATATTTTACTAGACAACTAAAAATAAAAAACATAATAGCCCTGTTTTCAAATAGTACGGCATCTATCTATACAAACAAAATTTATAAAAATAACAAAATAATTACGCACCATGTAATTTTCCACAGCATTCAACGGCACTCATATGGATGGGATGAGCCTCAGTATTAAATTGGTATCCACCCGATGTAACAATACATTTTTGGGTAATCGAATCATTGTTTTTATAATTTTCATAATTATTTACAGGCACCGTAGCATAAGCTTGATCAAAATCTTCTATAAAGCTAAAATTGAAGAAAAAATTTCATGTAAACAGCATATTTTAAAACCAAATGATATAAAATGACAAGCTTCATGACAATGTTATATATTTAATTTTATGGACCGGGCCGTATAATTATCCAACAAAACAAGCCATTTTCCCATAACCTTTTTTACAGGTGTGTCACACCCGTCAAGGTTTTGCCTCTATAATCTCTTGCGGATAATTATATAACGCCTCAAAAAGAGATTTTTGGTCATCCACGGTGACCCATCCAATTATTCACAAGCCTCAGCGCTGCTTACTTCGCGTCTAAAACACAATACAGGCTTGCAGACTCCAGGGTCTTCCAATCGCAATATTTAATATATTTAAGCAAAACTTTCCCCACGACATTTTCTTGAACGATTTATTATTCAAATGTCAGAAATTCATAATCATCTACTTAATAAATATTTTAAGAAAATCGGGCAGGATGTGCCAGGATGAAATTCAAATTTCAAAATAACTTTTCGGCCAAGCCGTTAGACTCACACGCTCTCATAATAAAAGCTTACTAAATATATACAACTATATTTTTAAAGTGAATATATAAAAAAATAGATATATAAAATTTTGTCGAAATTTTTTAAAAGCTAAATAAATAAAAAAGTTAAAAGTAATCTAATAAGCTAAATTATAAATTAACAAACCTTTGTGACTTATTGCCAATATACTGAGTTGTTATTAGATATTGAGCCGTTTGAGTCATGAGTTCGTTGTCTAATGGTCCCGTATTTTCCGTATCAAAAAGCAGGTATAAATACTTGAGTGTTTCGGCAAGGAAAAATGATTCCATTCGATCATCTTTGGTGTGAGTAGCTATATCCTTAATCTGAAAAGGCAATTTTTTCATACAAATAACGACAATATTTAGAGCGCAAAATATTCTGACCATACAAAAATTCAAAATAGGTTAGAAATGAAATCAAATAAAAAAAATTATTATTTATATAAAGATAATAGCAATAGCTTACGACTGCATAACCGCAAGGCGTTCGGCTAAACCTCTCTAATGATTCTACTACATCGATTCCAACTTTGAGGTAATAAGGGTTTTTAGTGGCGCGGTACAGGTGGTAGGCACTCTCAATAAATTCTAAGTTTTAATATTTGAATATAGAAAGAGTAATATATCAACATAGCATAACTCATAAATATTATACAATACATTTATATGTATTATATCAATTTTTTTTACTATTTCAACTCGCTAGTATTTTAATAAAAAGTACCAGGTCTGAGGGGATAATTAGAGTGTCCGTGTTCGTATTCGCCGTTAAGGACGTTAAATGTTTCCGGCAGGCCACCATATTTCATCCAAACACGATGGTAATGTTTAAAAGATTTTTCAGCTTCGGAAATTCTACCCAAAGAAACCTGTGAAAATATGGATCAAGGTATAATCAAAATTTTACATAACAATAACCTCATTTTGGAAGTGTGTTGTAATAATTTGCTTAGTATGACAGATTTAGAGAAAAGGATAAACATGTGGTTGTTGGGTGTGAGTGTACCTTAATTTCAAACGTCCTATGTTTATCAAATTTTAAAGTTTTTGTAATTATTAAGAAATGCACAAATTATTTTTACGAAATTAAAAATTAATATTAATTATAATAATATCCACAATCTTAAAAAAAATCAAACAATTTAATTTTCGAAACAACTTTATCAATCTATTTTTACTATCGTCTATATTACATGCGTTCAAGATATATAAATTTTAAACATTGAAATGTTAAACAAAGTGTGAAAGTCATTATAGATTAAAAAATATTATCATCTCTAGTGAAACATAAAGGTCTACAATACCAGTTGTAGGTTATATATTAAAAATTCAACGAGTAGCAGGTTAA